>JAQFVV010012984.1:0-347392 GCA_028023455.1 Epiperipatus broadwayi
AAAGATGGCGCTATACCAAAAACGCCGAACAAGTGTAAGATTTGTTTTACATAAACAAAAAAGAGTCAGAAATTAACTACCTCTTTCATTTTGCTCACCCAGATCAGCTGATTTCAAGCTGGTTTGCTATCCTCAGTGGGGGATAGAGTATAGAAACTAGATCTAAAACACTGACTCCCAAGTGTTTATGCAAAACGTTTCTATCAGATTGCAACATGAATTTTTCAGACAGGTAAAGTCTTCAAACCCAGCCTAGCAAGCTAGACCATTTATATGGGTCTGATCTCAGTTCAGAATCACCATATAATCAAAGTCTCTGCAATATATATCATTGCAAGAAAACTCTAAAGGTACATTTATGAAAAAAACAAATACAAGTTAATCAATGTAACCTGCTATCACTTGTTATTTATCTCCAAAAGATGGCGCTTTTATACCAAAACCGCCGAACAAGTGTAAGATTTGTTTTACATAAACGAAAAAAAAGAGTCAGAAATTAACTACCTCTTTCATTTGCCTCACCCCCAGATCAGCTGATTTCAAGCTGGTTTGCTATCCTCAGTGGGGATAGAGTATAGAAACTAGATCTAAAACACTGACTCCCAAGCGTTTATGCAAAACATTTCCCATCAGATTGCGAGCGTGAATTTTCAGACCGGTAAAGTCTTCAAACCCAGCCTAGCAAGCTAGTTATTTATATGGGTCTGATCTCAGTTCAGAATCACCATATAATCAAAGTCTCGCAATATATATCATTGCAAGAAAACTCTAAAGGTACATTTATGAAAAAACAAATACAAGTTAATCACGTAACCTGCTATCACTTGTTATTTATGTCCAAAAGATGGCGCTATACCAAAACCGCTGAACAAGTGTAAGATTTGTTTTACATAAACGAAAAAAGAGTCAGAAATTAACTACCTCTTTCATTTGCTCACCCCCAGATCAGCTGATTTCAAGCTGGTTTGCTATCCTCAGTGGGGGATAGAGTATAGAAACTAGATCTAAAACACTGACTCCCAAGTGTTTATGCAAAACATTTCTATCAGATTGCAAGTGTGAATTTTTGAGACCGGTAAAGTCTTCAAACCCAGCCTAGCAAGCTAGATATTTATATGGGTCTGATCTCAGTTCAGAATCACCATATAATCAAAGTCTCTGCAATATATATCATTGCAAGAAAACTCTAAAGGTACATTTATGAAAAAACAAATACAAGTTAATCATGTAACCTGCTATCACTTGTTATTTATGTCCAAAAGATGGCGCTATACCAAAACCGCCGAACAAGTGTAAGATTTGTTTTACATAAACGAAAAAAGAGTCAGAAATTAACTACCTCTTTCATTTGCTCACCCCCAGATCAGCTGATTTCAAGCTGGTTTGCTATCCTCAGTGGGGGATAGAGTATAGAAACTAGATCTAAAACACTGATTCCCAAGTGTTTATGCAAAACGTTTCTATCAGATTGCAAGCGTGAATTTTTCAGACTGGTAAAGTCTTCAAACCCAGCCTAGCAAGCTAGATATTTATATGGGTCTGATCTCAGTTCAGAATCACCATATAATCAAAGTCTCTGCAATATATATCATTGCAAGAAAACTCTAAAGGTACATTTATGAAAAAACAAATACAAGTTAATCACGTGACCTGCTATCACTTGTTATTAAGGTCCAAAAGATGGTGCTATACCAAAACCGCCGAACAAGTGTAAGATTTGTTTTACATAAATGAAAAAAGAGTCAGAAATTAACTACCTCTTTCATTTGCTCACCCCCAGATCAGCTGATTTCAAGCTGGTTTGCTATCCTCAGTGGGGGATAGAGTATAGAAACTAGATCTAAAACACTGACTCCCAAGTGTTTATGCAAAACGTTTCTATCAGATTGCAAGCGTGAATTTTTCAGACCGGTAAAGTCTTCAAACCCAGCCTACCAAGCTAGATATTTATATGGGTCTGATCTCAGTTCAGAATCACCATATAATCAAAGTCTCTGCAATATATATTGCAGAGACTTTGATTATATGGTGATTCTGAACTGAGATCAGACCCATATAAATATCTATAATTGCAGAGACTTTGATTATATGGTGATTCTGAACTGAGATCAGACCCATATATATATCTAGCTTGCTAGGCTGGGTTTGAAGACTTTACCGGTCTGAAAAATTCACGCTTGCAATCTGATAGAAACGTTTTGCATAAACACTTGGGAGTCAGTGTTTTAGATCTAGTTTCTATACTCTATCCCCCACTGAGGATAGCAAACCAGCTTGAAATCAGCTGATCTGGGGGTGAGCAAATGAAAGAGGTAGTTAATTTCTGACTCTTTTTTCGTTTATGTAAAACAAATCTTACACTTGTTCGGCGGTTTTGGTATAGCGCCATCTTTTGGACATAAATAACAAGTGAAAGCAGGTCACGTGATTAACTTGTATTTGTTTTTTCATAAATGTACCTTTAGAGTTTTCTTGCAATGATATATATTGCAGAGACTTTGATTATATGGTGATTCTGAACTGAGATCAGACCCATATAAATATCTAGCTTTCTAGGCTGGGTTTGAAGACTTTACCGGTCTGAAAAATTCACGCTTGCAATCTGATAGAAACGTTTTGCATAAACACTTGGGAGTCAGTGTTTTAGATCTAGTTTCTATACTCTTTCCCCCACTGAGGATAGCAAACCAGCTTGAAATCAGCTGATCTGGGGGTGAGCAAATGAAAGAGGTAGTTAATTTCTGACTCTTTTTTCGTTTATGTAAAACAAATCTTACACTTGTTCGGCGGTTTTGGTATAGCGCCATCTTTTGGACATAAATAACAAGTGATAGCAGGTTACGTGATTAACTTGTATTTGTTTTTTCATAAATGTACCTTTAGAGTTTTCTTGCAATGATATATATTGCAGAGACTTTGATTATATGGTGATTCTGAACTGAGATCAGACCCATATAAATATCTAGCTTGCTAGGCTGGGTTTGAAGACTTTACCGGTCTGAAAAATTCACGCTTGCAATCTGATAGAAACGTTTTGCATAAACACTTGGGAGTCAGTGTTTTAGATCTAGTTTCTATACTCTATCCCCCACTGAGGATAGCAAACCAGCTTGAAATCAGCTGATCTGGGGGTGAGCAAATGAAAGAGGTAGTTAATTTCTGACTTTTTTTTTCGTTTATGTAAAACAAATCTTACACTTGTTCGGCGGTTTTGGTATAGCGCCATCTTTTGGACATAATTAACAAGTGATAGCAGGTTACGTGATTAACTTGTATTTGTTTTTTCATAAATGTACCTTTAGAGTTTTCTTGCAATGATATATATTGCAGAGACTTTGATTATATGGTGATTCTGAACTGAGATCAGACCCATATAAATATCTAGCTTGCTAGGCTGGGTTTGAAGACTTTACCGGTCTGAAAAATTCACGCTTGCAATCTGATAGAAACGTTTTGCATAAACACTTGGGAGTCAGTGTTTTAGATCTAGTTTCTATACTCTATCCCCCACTGAGGATAGCAAACCAGCTTGAAATCAGCTGATCTGGGGGTGAGCAAATGAAAGAGGTAGTTAATTTCTGACTCTGTTTTCGTTTATGTAAAACAAATCTTACACTTGTTCGGCTGTTTTGGTATAGCGCCATCTTTTGGACATAAATAACAAGTGATAGCAGGTTACGTGATTAACTTGTATTTGTTTTTTCATAAATGTACCTTTAGAGTTTTCTTGCAATGATATATATTGCAGAGACTTTGATTATATGGTGATTCTGAACTGAGATCAGACCCATATAAATATCTAGCTTGCTAGGCTGGGTTTGAAGACTTTACCGGTCTGAAAAATTCACGCTTGCAATCTGATAGAAACGTTTTGCATAAACACTTGGGAGTCAGTGTTTTAGATCTAGTTTCTATACTCTATCCCCCACTGAGGATAGCAAACCAGCTTGAAATCAGCTGATCTGGGGGTGAGCAAATGAAAGAGGTAGTTAATTTCTGACTCTTTTTTCGTTTATGTAAAACAAATCTTACACTTGTTCGGCGGTTTTGGTATAGCACCATCTTTTGGACATAAATAACAAGTGATAGCAGGTTACGTGATTAACTTGTATTTGTTTTTTCATATATATATATATATTTCTTACAGTTTTAAAAAGTTCATCTTTAGCAGTTGCTTGCAGTTTGAGATCCAACATATTATCACCCAATGTCCTGTGGGCTGCAATATAGGAAAATGATTGGTAATTTCTCTTACTCTTTTGTTTTAGAAAAACTGAAGGGATTGAAGAGTACGTCTTTTCAATCCCTTCTCCTTCAACTCTTCCTGCACTAACACATATAACACACTCTTTTTTACATCTCTTTCTTTTCCTAATTTATTTCCAAACTTTTTCTTTTACATTAAACTTTCAGATCAAGTAGACATTACATCATTATGATGATGATCCTTTCATTGAGGTCCATTTCCTGACGGCTTTTTTTATTGTCCAGTCTGTTCCTATTGTTTTTTCAATCTCCTATCTGACCTTTAATTATACATTTTGAGATGCCTAAGGGCTAGTTTACTTTAACTAATTAAAAATAATCATTTCCATTTTACACAATAGCATTAGTTAATTTATTGTACATTTTTTTTATCTTTAAATCTCTTAAGTTTTTTCTTAATATTTAGTTTTAAAATACCTTTTCTTTTTTAATAGTTTTCTTTTAATAATTTTTTTTCATTTGGGCAATTTTATATATATATATGAAAAACAAAAAACAAGTTAAAAACTTGCTAATGTTTGTATTTATGTCAACAGATGGCATTCTACCAAAAACACCATCAAGCGTATGTTTACATAAACATCAGAGCACGCATTCACTATCTCTAACTTTAATTCCACTTTCAGATCATGATTTCAAGCTATTTGCTATCATCAGTGAAAGGCAGGAATTTTAGAAACTAGATCTAAACACAAACTCTGAGCATTTATGAAACAGTTTCTATTCAGCTTGCAAGTGTGAATCTTTTAGACATGTAATGTCTTCAAACTCAGCATAGCAAGCCAGATAGATATATGGGTCTGATCTCAGTTCAGCTTCACCACATAGTAGAAACCTCTGCAATATATATCATTGCTAGAAAGGCCTCAAAGTTACATTTATGAAAAACAAAAAACAAGTTATAAACTTGCTAACGCTTGTATTTATGTCAACTGATGGTGTTCTACCCAAAACACCATCAAGCGTATGTTTACATAAACATCAGAGCACACATTCACTATCTCTAACTTTAATTCCACTTTCAGGTCATGATTTCAAACTATTTGCTATCATCAGTGAAAGACAGGAATTTTAGAAACTAGATCTAAACACAAACTCTGAGCGTTTATGAAACAGTTTCTATTCAACTTGCAAGCGTGAATCTTTTAGACACATAATGTCTTCAAACTCAGCATAGCAAGCCAGATAGCTATATGGGTCTGATCTCAGTTCAGCATCACCGCATAGTAGAAGCCTCTGAAATATATATCATTGCTAGAAAGACCTCAAAGGTACATTTATGAAAAACAAAAACAACAAGTTAAAAACTTGCTAATGCTTATATTTATGTCAAAAGATGGTGTTCTATCAAAAACACCATCAAGCATATGTTTACATAAACGTCAGAGCATGCATTCACTATCTGTAACTTTAATTCAACTTTCAGATCATGATTTCAAGCTATTTTCTATCATCAGTAAAAGACAGGAATTTTAGAAACTAAATACAAGCGTTAGGAAGTTTTTAAATTGTTTTTTGTTTTTCATAAATGTACCTTTGAGGTCTTTCTAGCAATGATATATATTTCACAGGCTTCTACTATGTGGTGATGCTGAACTGAGATCAGACCGATATAGCTATCTGGCTTGCTATGCTGAGTTTGAAGACATTACGTGTCTAAAAGATTCACGCTTGCAAGCTGAATAGAAACTGTTTCATAAATGCTCAGAGTTTGTGTTTACATCTTGTTTCTAAAATACCTGTCTTTCGCTGATGTTAGCAAATAGCTTGAAATCATTATCTGAAAGTAGAATTAAAGTTACAGATAGTGAATGCGTACTCTGACGTTTATGTAAACATACGCTTGATGGTGTTTTTGGTAGAACGCCATTTGTTGACATATATATATATGAGTTTAGATGATGTTTAATTTTCAATTTTTAATTCTTAAAAAAAAAGTTTTTACTTGCGAACGTTTATTTTTAATGTCTAATTAAAAAAAAAAAATGTAACACATGTGTTCCTGTTACTATATATATATAATTATAATTGAAATAATATTTTTAACAGTTTACAAACAATTACAAACAATCTTTAAATCCGCAGAAGTACTTTCGGTTACTGTCTAACCTGCCTCAACTGCCATTAAATTCAGTTGAGACAGATTAGAAAGTAACCACTGTGCATTTAAAGATTGTTTGTAATTGTTTGTAAACCATTAAAAATATTATTTCAATTATAATTACAATATTGTTTTAATTAATGGATATTATATATATATATATATATATATATATAATATCCATTAATATATATATATATATATATATATATTGTAACCAAAAAGTCCACCCAAATTGTAACAGGCAGAATTAATGATATAACCCAAAACTGTTATGGTTTAATCCAGTCGCAGTCAGGGTGCACTGTAAAGATCCAGGACATGAAGATACATTAAATTACTCAAAATAAATAGTGGAACTATTTAATTAATTATCATTCTTAGTAATTCCTGTATCTTAAAAACAATAATTTAAAACCCTAATTTACAATTTTTATTTATGTGAGACCTTATAGCCAACCATGAAGAATATGCTATGATCTATAAAACTACTAAAGATTACTCTTCCAGGATTAAATATATGATCCATTTTCTCAAAAACAACTATCATATGGAGCCATTTTACAAGACAGTTAAAGTTATATAGTCAGCCTCATAACATGATTGGTTGTTGCTCAAATATACTCAGGATTTTAGTACAGAAATGTCATGTAGAGTATTGGCTTTGCAATAAAAGGTAAGCATGTAACTTTATGTTTTTTCATCATTAATTTAAATGTCAAATTATATCAATAGCAATGAGACTCTTATTACAACATGTAAATCATATATTATAATATTATAAAATAGGTTTAATCATCACACTGACTAGCAAACTTATTTATTAATTTAGGTCCTAATGTCATGAACATCAATAGAAATAACAATTTTTGGATTATATTCCAAAATTAACAAAGCAAAGCAGAAGTGATGTAGGATGTAAATGGGATTTTATTATACCCTGTACATCATTAATTATCCAAGAACAAAAGCATTAATATATTCTCTTATAATTTCAGTAACCCTTGTATCCATCATCAAGGACATGTGCTCTAATATATTGTCTATTTAATAGGTTGGATATTCTGGTTTTAGGTATGACAAATAGCAATGGCACACTTAGGTTAAATTATATAACTACATTAATTTATGACTCACTCAATATTAAATAAATAATTGGTTAATACAATGTTCACAAAATTAGATAAATAAATAAATAAAATAAAAGACAATAACATGTATTTGTTTCTATACATGGATAATGTACATGAATTCGATAAATAAATAAATAAAAAACCATCACATGCACTTGTTTGTATACATGGATTATGCACATGTACTTGTTTCTAAACATAAATAATGTATCTAAATTTCAAATAAACACAATATTAAATTTTCTCACAAATGGGTTTGATTTCAGCCCCTTATAGGAGGGAGGATGGGTTCAAACACCTAGTAATAATCTAATATGTCAACCAGTACCAATGCACATATACCCCAGGTTTATAATAATAATAATAATAATAATAATAATAATAATAATAATAATAATAATAATAATAATAATAATAATAATAATAATAATAATAATAATAATAATAATAATAATAATAATAATAATAATAATAATAATAATAATAATAATAATAATAATAATAATAACAACAACAACAACAACAACCATTGGTATTGTTAAACCTGCAAAAGTTGGCCATAATGAGATAATGAATCAGAAATAGACTTTGAACCTCAACTTAGCTGGTTATATCATATAATTGATCTGTAATAAATTATAAAAATAATTCCTTTGAATGCACTTTTGTGGCTGATAACTGAACAAGCGGGATCAACTTAAAGATGAGGAAAACAATATAAGCACCATAATGTAAGGAAATTCTGCTCAAACATACATTTATACAACAAAGAGCAATAGCATTCCTGTGGATGTATTCATCTACACAAAGGAATAACAAAGCATTAAGTGCTCTGTGGGTTTTTTAATCATCATCAGAGTGACAAGCATAATTGCAGACAGTTACACAGATTAACCACCAGGTCAGAAATGGATTTAAAGATTATAATAAAATGGCAAATGATTATTCTGAAGATTAGACCACCAGCACATAATATATATATATATATATATATATATATATATATATATGCTGGTTATATATATCACTTTATATATATATATATATATATATATATATATATAAAGTGATAATGATAATTCTGTGGATTAAACCACCAGCACAGCATAATACAATATAATATTATAAAATAGTGTTAACATTTATTTTCCAAATAAAAGAGACATAAAATTACTCTTATCAATAAATCTGCTAAATTAGGAGGCACGTGCAGTCTCACTAACGTGAATTAAGACCTAAAATGAAATAAAAACTTTAATATAGAAAACAACTAAGATAATGATCTATTCTACCTAGATCATAGGCAAAATAATAATACATAATAAATATAATATGAGCTTAAGCACAGTACCCTGTGAAGACATACAGAACTAAGCCATGTGTGTTGATGTAAGTTATAGATTCATTAAATAATCATTAAAACTTTATGCAAGTGCTGTTCTGTAGTAATTGATTCTCTTCAATCTCTATATCATATGTTCACTCCCAATAATTTAGATTAATAAATAATTAATTTAGGCACAATACAATATATATTGTGAACTTTTCACATGTATAAGATAATATGAAAATCAAAATACACACTCGTTTAAATAACTGTTAAATTAAAATACATATTTTAAATATATTGACTATTTACCAATAAAATCAATATAGCACATTTTCTTAATACTTAATGCACAACACAAATAATAAATAGTTTTCGATTACAATATATAGAATCTTATGAGTTTGATTGTATTCGTTTCCACTCATAATGAATATTTCATAATTAATTGATTCATTCATAGGCGCTCTGAATATTCAAGATATTTTTAAAAGATAGAACATGTATAATTTTAATTAGAACATTACTCCAAAGTTAATACATTTTATTACTTATTATTTTAGGTGTTATTCCAAAGTTAAAATATTTTCATTACGTTTCACTTATTTAGTCAGCATCCAAGACTAAGAATAAATATCCAAACAAGCAAATATCCCACAATTGCTATGACAGTTATAAAATAATTCTCTAATTACCTGTTATCTTCTTTCAACATTTATTATTATTATTTTAATCATAAGATAACTCACATAGAGGAAATGTTATCTTTAATATATGTTTAAAGTGGGATATAATTAATTCTTTATCATTCAGACACTGGCACACAATGCCATTAATATAGTATTTCACTCTGCACATATATAATATACTACATGTATTAAAGTCATGAATGTTAAAACATATCCAAGGGAAATATAGCATTACACTTTTCACATATATAGCACAACCATGTGTTACGGTCACCCCAGATTAATATAGTCTGTAAACAATAAAGAATATTTTCAAGTAGACTGACCTTTAAAATTGTTATTCCAATTGTTGTGGTTAATAATACCAACAATACAGTCAACAGTTAGAATCTTGGCTAGCAGACTCAAACAGACTTGTCTAAATGTAACTACACATATTGATACCAGCACATAATAATATCACCAATTTGAATTATATAAGAAATGTTTTAATCTAACTTCTTTTTTGTCCTTACTTTTTTTAAGGAGTAGCTTTCATATTTGTTATGTGTTTAACAGCAAAATCAATAAATAAATAGAGATTTCTGCTATTTATATACTAGCTGTTTCTATCTCCATTATTTATTTATTTATTTTTTAAAAAATCTCTGAACATTTTCTTTTTATCTAATTATATTTCTCCTGATTTACATGTTTCTGTTAAAAATAATAACAAAAAATGCATTTATCATATTTTATCAACAGGTTCAAAGTAAATTGAATAAATTGTTGAACCAAACTAAAGTTATTCTTTAGAATTAGTTACAGAGAAAAAAAAAGTAATAGTGATTATTATTATTATTATTATTATTATTATTATTATTATTATTATTATTATTATTATTATTATTATTATTATTATTATTATTATTATTATTATTATTATTATTATTATTATTATTATTATTATTATTATTATTATTATTATTATTATTATTATTATTATTATTATTATTATTATTATTATTATTATTATTATTATTATTATTATTATTATTACTATTATCTATCTTATTAAATTTGATATAATATGCTGTTGGTTTTGCAGGTTAAACACAGCTTGTCTTAATCAGTAATTAGAAAAGAGTAAAACTAATATAGTAGAAAAAATATACAATAAGCAAAACAAAAGAAAAGAAATTACATAATCTCATCATTGAGTTAATTTGAATACAATTAACAAGTATATATAAAGTGCTAGCTATGATAATCAAGTCATCTAAAAAAGATAAAGAAATTTTAAATCAGTTCCAACAAGCTATATATTTGTATCAAATATAATGTTACTATATATATATATATAAACAAAAAAAAGACTTATAAATCTAATAAATAATATAATATTTCAACCAGAGAACTGGTTTTCATCAGAAAGAAAAAAATACACAGTAACATGGCGATAATCAAAAATTACAGATTTGGTAAAAGATTAAAAATTTAACAAAACCCCCCTGATTGGTCACAAAATCTAACACAGAATATCTACCCAATCAATGACAAAATTCAAACAAAAAAAAAAAAACTACATTCCCTCCTAATCAAGCTTAAATTATATTTAAATTAAAATAAATATAAAAATAAAAAATCCAAAATTAAAAATTAAAATATACATATGTGTATACATAGAAAAATTAAACTATGCTCACATACAAAAAATTGCTGTGCTCACATTAATATTCATTAAAAACTAAAATACTTATACATTTTAAAAATTATAGTTAGTGCAAATTACAATAATTTCTAACTAATTATTTATCTATAAACCAATTAAACACAGATATTAAACATCCATGTAACCAATCTTTACATAAAAAAACCTCATATAAGAAAATTTTCACATAAAAAACACACATATAGAAATCATTTAGGAGACCAGGTAACCCAGAGATGTAATAGTTCCAGTGTTCAAATTCAATCCATGTGGTTCTAAGGTCTTGAATTTAAAAATAAAAAAACTCTCCTTTTGTTTCCTCTCCCTTGTAGAAGAAAAACCTTCCTGAAGAATCACTACTTTTAAATCATCAATTGAATGATTCGGTAAGTTAAAATGTTTTGAAACCGGTCTATCTTTATTCTTATGCAAAATATCAAATCTATGATTAGTCATTCTGACATGTAAACTATTTGCTGACTCACCTATATACTGGTTTAAACATCTACTACACTCTATCAAATATATCAAATTAACACTTTTACATGTAACATAATTAGGAATATACCATTTGAAATTACAATTCTTAGTACTAAAGACCACTTTTGTCACAATAATATGTTTACATGTAAAACATCTTTTATCTTTACATGGAGAACATATTAATTTCACAATGAATTTTTCAAAATCAATTGCTCATTTTCTTGATGTTGAAGTTATTTACACTAATAGAGTTCTTACTACCACTGTATATAGGAAACCAACTGATAATAACCGCTATCTACATTTTTATACTAACCATCCTAAACATTTAAAGGCTAATATTCCCTATAGTCAATTTTTAAGGATGAAGAGGATTTGTAATGATGAGAAATTTCTTCAACAAAATAATAGTATTTTATATAATAGATTGCTCAATATGAGGTATCCTAAGACATTGTTGGATAATGCAGTAAGGAGATCTTCTTTAATTGATAGAAAGAAACTTCTTTTATCTGAAAAGAGTAAAAAACAATTAGATGTTCCACCATTGGTTCTTACTTTTAATAGAGATTTACCTAATATTAACCGGATATTGGCAAAACAGTTTAACATATTACAGTCCACAGATTATTTAAAATCTATTTTTTCTGATCCACCTACGGCTGTATATTGAAAACATAGATCACTTAGAGATATACTTGTCAAAACAAATTTTATTAGTAGTTCTGTACAGGAAAAAGTATGTTCTCCATGTAAAGATAAAATATGTTTTACATGTAAACATATTGTTGTGACAAAAGTGGTCTTTAGTACTAAGAATTGTAATTTCAAATGGTATATTCCTAATTATGTTACAAGTAAAAGTGTTAATTTGATATATTTGATAGAGTGTAGTAGATGTTTAAACCAGTATATAGGTGAGTCAGCAAATAGTTTACTTGTCAGAATGACTAATCATAGATTTGACATTTTGCATAAGAATAAAGATAGACCGGTTTCAAAACATTTTAACTTACCGAATCATTCAATTGATGATTTAAATGTAGTGATTCTTCAGGAAGGTTTTTCTTCTACAAGGGAGAGGAAACAAAAGGAGAGTTTTTTTATTTTTAAATTCAAGACCTTAGAACCACATGGATTGAATTTGAACACTGGAACTATTACATCTCTGGGTTACCTGGTCTCCTAAATGATTTCTATATGTGTGTTTTTTATGTGAAAATTTTCTTATATGAGGTTTTTTTATGTAAAGATTGGTTACATGGATGTTTAATATTTGTGTTTAATTGGTTTATAGATAAATAATTAGTTAGAAATTATTGTACTTTGCACTAACTATAATTTTTAAAATGTATAAGTATTTTAGTTTTTAATGAATATTAATGTGAGCACAGCTATTTTTTGTATGTGAGCATAGTTTAATTTTTCTATGTATGCACATAAGTATATTTTAATTTTTAATTTTGGATTTTTTATTTTTATATTTATTTTAATTTAAATAGAATTTAAGCTTGATTAAGAGGGAATGTAGTTTTTTTTTTTTGTTTGAATTTTGTCATTGATTGGGTAGATATTCTGTGTTAGATTTTGTGACCAATCAGGGGGGTTTTGTTAAATTTTTAATCTTTTACCAAATCTGTAATTTTTGTAAAAGTTTAAGAGTTTTATTAATTTTTTTTCGAAAAAGCTAAAAGTCTAAATGTTTTTGAAATAAAAATTAAAAACAATTAATTAAAAGTGGGAAGGGGGTTCACTTTAAAACGTCAAATTAAAAGAAGTTGGTTTTCAAATAAGTAAAAAATTCCTGTTTTCATTGTTGTTAGTTAAAGAAAATATTGTTCATGAAAGTTATAAAAAATTAAAAGTTGATTTTCAAGTTAAAATATAAATCTCTTTTTATTTAAGCTAGAGAAAAAGATAATCTTAAAACTAGTAATGAGTCTAGATGAATTATATATGTGTGTAAATGATTAATATAAGTTTGTTAGTAAAATATATATGTGCGATGGTAAATAATGGATGCGTAATAATTGTTAAAAAAATAAATGAAAATCAAAAATATAAAACAACAAGCACAGTAGTGGCTAGTAATTAAAAATATGAAAACAACATGTTTGCATGGCTGCTAATTAAAATACCCAACAAAAAGATTAAAAAGGATTAGCTACTAAAGGAATTTTGACAACACATATTGTTGGGGGATATCAAAATGAAAACATGTGTCATATATAAATAGCCAAATTTTTACTGGACATTTAGTCTAGTTAATTGCATCAGAGATAACAGTTGAGTTCAGTTCAGAGAGTATAATCTTGATCGTGCAGTTTATTATGAATCAATCAAGAATGAAGTGTTAAAACTATGGGAAACATGCAGTTGTTCTCCAGCCTGGAGTCCAGTAAAACAACGAAATCTGTTTGTGAAATAATGTCTTAGTAACAGATTAGAAATCCTCCATCAATGTTTAACTGTCTCCAGTAGTAATACCGATGAATAAGAAAGAAACTTTCTCAAGAAACCTCAAATCTAACTGGTTAAATATACTTCATTTGAAGCAGCTAATAGTAAGCAGTATTCACATTCCAAAAATCTTAGGTAAATAGCATTTTTTTCTTATATTCCTTCCTATGTAGCCATCACATTCATGAATTCTCCAAGAGACAAATTATATGAACTCTATAGCACATAAAAATGAACTATTAATTTGGGTGTTCTAAATATCAAATATTATTTAATGCTTTATTATATATGTCAGTGTGTGAGTTAAGTATGTGTGTGATTAAAAATACCAATATTGGGTTAGTTAAAGAATTATAAAGTATTTATATTTAGTATAATTAATGTTAATAAATTGTCTTTAAACTTAAGCTTTATTTTGTCGGTCAATTCTTTTTACCATTTCTTTTACCAATCTTTTATCAATTCTTTCACCACTAATTAAATAAGATTTTGTTATTGAATTAAAAATAGACTGAGCTAGTTAAGGGAATGTTTTGAGTGCTGGATTATGAGCCTACTCTCCGAATATGTTAGTCTTAGACTAGCTGGTGCCCGAGGTTTACTCCAAAACAAATAAAGTGTTTGGATAGTAGGGGTTTGAATCTAGCAGCCAATGTGGGTCATGATCTGATCATGGGTATTGTTGATAGTTAAAGCTATCAATAATATTTTCCATTTTGCTCAAACATGCCGGTACGTTTACATAATATTTATAATTAAATAAGATTATAAATGTATTATAAAGAAGTTTGTAACCAGCCAAAACATTTGCAGTGTAAGTAAGATCTTCATGCGGAATGAACCAGTACAATGTTACATTTTATATATATATATATATATATATATATATATATATATATATATATATATATATATATATATATATATATATATATATATATATTTAATGTTTTCATGATTATATGATGTAGATAAATTAATAGTTTTTGGGATGAACTATGTGTTATTTTTCATTACATACCAATATTTCAACAGACTAGCATCCACCATTATCAAGGTTAACTTTTGAAAGAAAAATTATTTCATCTCAAACAATAATGTGACTCAGTGCGAGATAAGAAATGAGATTCAACTTGAATTTAGTTCAGCATTTACAATATGGGGCTTATCAAAATATTTATTTCCCTCAGTTTTCTCACCTATTAATTTTAAATTAATATTAGATAAAATGAGAGGTTTCCACATAGCTGGAATACATTGTGCTTCATCAGCCCTATTTAAATCAGTAGATCTCTTTAATATTTCAATTGACCCTCTCATGGTTCGTAAATCATATCTTTCCAAATTAGCAAGTATTTTTGTATTGGCAAAATCAGGTTTGTGACCAATTTCTAAAAAAGGGAAGTAAAAACAGATGTGCTAATTTTATGATTAAAAGCATTTCTATGTTCTTTAATTCTGACATTTATTCATCTATTAGACTGACCCATGTAGCTTCTTGAGCACTGCAAACATGGAATTTCATAAACTCCTTGGTGTTCCAAAAATATTCTGTCTTTATGTTTATATAAAATATCACCAAATAAATATATATATTTATGTTTATATAAAATATCACCAAATAAATATATATATATATAAGGAAAATGAAATGTCAGTTATAATTTATTCATATATGATCAAGAATATTATGGTGTATCTACAATTCAACAATTAAATTTTTAAATTTTTCAAATTCCAATCAGCATAAAGATAGCTAGATCAAAGATAATCTAAGCATATTCATAGTAAATGACTATCTATATACTCTTAGTTAGCCCAGCTACAAACAAAGATGAAAAAGTGAATCAGTTTTTATCATGTAGAATTTGGCAAATTGGGTAATTAATATATTATCTATTTTTCCATATGATGGACAATTAGAGAAGTCTTTGACCAGTAACAGGCTATTTTTTAAAAAATCCATTGTTTTACATTTTACTAACACACATACATATATTTATAACTGAAACCATTCTTTGATGATCTATCTAATAAATACATAGTTATTACTATATGGTATTAAAATACTAAGAATGGAGGGGTAATTGAAAGTGGGAAAAATTTTGAAGCAAATTTAACTTTGAGGAAAAATAAATAAATGTGGTAAAATACCTTAAAATTTGCTTTAGAATATAATATGATAATTAACAACATATGATTTTTAGAAAAACTTTGGAAATAATCCTAATAATTCAAAGGGAAACAATAAGATATTTTGTATAGTAATAAATAGAATATTGTCATTTTTTATGTAAAAGTGATCAGCTTCTAAATATAGATTTATTTTAGAATTAAAGTTTTAAAATTATTAATGTAAAAGCTTAAATAGGTGAAGTAAATTTTATTTTCAGAAATGAAAATAGTGTGATCAGAATGTATAGTTAAATAGTAAGAATATCTTCGTTGTTTCTTAAGAAAAAAATCAAAATATGAATAATAAAAAAACAAAATTAAATTTAAAAATTAAAAACCCCAGTGAGACTTTTTAAGACATTACTATTTAAGTTATTTCAATAAAAAAAACAGTATTAGACATGATATGATCATTCACAAACATTTAGCAGGTGAAAAAAAAATAAACAGTTAAAAATCTGAAGTGTTCATCTAAAACCTGACAAACAGTAGTATAAGTCAACATAAAATGAGTAAGAAGATAATCAAGAAGGTCACTAGCAAGACATTGAAATATTTCATGACCACCATAAATACATAAAACAATATACAGAAGATGTGAAATTTAACAGAAAATAGCAGTCAAAACAGAAGATAAACAAAAAAAATATTTATTAGTAACAATTATATTTTAAAGCAATGATCAGAGTACTGTTCTAAATATAAAACAATAAATAAAAAAAATAATTTAAGAAAATATATTTTACTGCAAGAATTTAAGTCCTATGAATAAATTGATATAAGGTTATTGGAATTGATGGAATAGCTGAGTGGGGGTGTTGCAATCAGATATACATAAGATAGTTTCTTTTAAAAGTCATATTCCAATGTTATCTTGCAGGAAAAAAAATACAGTATATAAAATAATTGTCAATAATAATAAGCAAAAACAACGTAACATTAAAATGACGGTATTAATGATAATATTTTAATCTCCAAGCAATTTAAAGAATAGAATGTTCACATTGAAAAATATTTGGCAAATGAAAAAGCTGCATTTTGCAAAAATATAAATTTTCATAAAAAATTGTTATCATACTATGTTATTTGAAAAAAAAAATAGGAAAAGAGAGATAAAATCAAGCTAATGTTAATGTAGCAACAGATGTTTTGCTAGTACATTAATAAAAACTAAACCAAAAATCTTAATTATTTATCAAAATCGCTGATAATTTTACAAAATTATCAGTATTTGCTACTTAATATGATAAATATAATCCAAAATATATAATTTATTAAGAAATAAATATGTATTTAAAAGAAGGTAAATTCGAGATAAAGATAAATTTATAATGTATTAAAGAAAACTTTTTGTTATTTGTAATTAATTAGGAAAATCACAAAATAGTATTTAAAATAAAAAAACTTGATCATATTCAGAAAAAATAAAATAAAAGTTCTTATTATAGTAACCTTTAACATTTTTTGGTTTTAGTTTATCTTTTGTTATTGTTAGTATTTTTCTTATACTAAAATATATAAAAAATGTATTTGTTAAAATAAATAACGGTTTTATAAAAAGTTTTTAAATTTATAACTAATAATATAGTGTACAGTAAAATATATTTGTATTCATTCCGTGCAAGATGATGATATTTTTTCTATTTCAAATAAAACTTTATGACTTCTCAAATTTAACTTGTTCTTTAACATCATTACCCGCAATCCACAGAATCATTCTAATTTTCATAAAAACTTAAAAGTTTGTATGTTTAATCTATAACTATTTCTTTAAATAGTAAAAGTCTTTGCTTAAATTCTAGTCGATTTTATGTAGGATAAATGCTAATAATTGTTAGGCAAATGTGCAATCAATGTTTGCAGACTTTCTTGACTATTTATAATTATGAAATTTTGATTTAGGGAGAAGAACATGCAGATAAAATTAATCTTTAATAGTCAAAATAAGAGTCATAGATCACATGACCCTTACTCTTAAGCTTGTAAGTTATAAACAGTGAGGATTGCCAATTCCTCTACAATCTTTATGATAAATGCTTAGTCAGAGCTAGCACTTAATAAAACCCCGGTCAGAAACCCCTCCCCAAACCTCTGACCATGGTTTCATGCTTTGGCACTCCTCAGAGAGAAGTCAGGATAGGTTCAGACACTAGGTCTAAAAATATCAACCCAAAGCCAAGCACCTATCTAAAAGTTATCTATTGAGTGAAAAATCTGAAATTTTCAGATATCTACATGTCTTCAAACCCAGCTATCCAACTCAAATAACTATATGGGCCTGATAGATCTTCAGCCATACCATATATTAGTAGTGTTAGCAATATAAAATTGCATAAGACTTTTGGCAGAGACTATAAATAGTAAAAATAAGAGTCATAGATCACATGACCCTATCTCTTAAGCTTGTATATTATAAACAGTGAGGATTTCCAATTCCTCTACAAGCTTTATGATAAATGCTTAGTCAGAGCCAGCACTTAAAATATCACTGCTCACCTGATATACACACAAACGTATATAAATAGTAATAATTTGATATTTTTTGTTGTTGTTGTATTTTTGCTTATAAAATTCAGGTGTAATGTTCTCAAGCAAATATCATTTAAAAAGTGTCATTGAAAACTGAAATCAAACCATCTAGTAATGGTATTTGTCGGAGTTACTTTAAACTAATAGTGAATTATTTTTTTTAGCTTATATAAGGATTTTGAAACAGACATTAATAATCTACATATGTAAAAACTGTAAGTAAAACTTGATATATAATAACTATTTTTTTTTCCAATTAAATAAGACTTTCCATACAGAGTTATGTATTTTAAATATTTTTTTGCAGATATATAAATTTGAATGTTAATAATTTAGCGGAGATTTTTCATTTATTTTTTCAAATAAATTTCAGTTATAATAAAATGAAGCAACTGATAAGATAAAAACAAATTCTTTTTTTTAATTTAAAGTAAATCAGACAAATATTATTACTAGTTGGGGAGATTTCAATTTGCAATATCTGTTTATAATTGATGATCGATTTTATGTCTTAGATAATATTTATGTACAAAGATTACTTTTAAAACTATAAAAATCTATTAAATAATTAATATTTAAATATGTAAATCCATAAAATTCTTCTATTTAATGTATATATATTTCAACTTCTTTGGTTCCTAGACATAAAATATTGCACTAGTTTAATATAAAGCTAAAACTCTTCTTTTCATCAATGTTATACATACTTTTTATTATATTAGCTGACGTGGAAAATACGCGTATTTATATCTTTTTGAATATTGTTTCATCCATATTATCGAATTATGACACCTCCAAAACTATTTACTTTAGGAGATTTTTTTTTGCTACTGTGATCTATTATTATATTTAGTTTTTTTTTGTATGGTAAATATAAATAGTTTTGTATTTTTATAATTAATTTGTCACAACTTGATATATATAATAAAATTTTTAATTTTTTTTTTTAATTTTTAATTTTTAAAAAAATTCTGTACTTTATTCATATCCATAAAAAAATGGCAAGTTCCATCTCTAAAATGCTTTTTTTAAAAATGGAATGACAAATTTTTAAATTGATTTTATTTCTATTGAATGAACTCCATCCAAGCTTCTGTTTCCCAAATAATATCACTATAAGATTAAAATTATTTACTAAAAATATATATTTTTATGAAAACAGTTTTCTTCGAGAAAGTCAAACTTGATTTATTAATTAAAGTATTTCAAAAGATGGTTTATAGAATGTACTTAATGTTTTGAATGCAACATTTAAAGATTTTGGTTCAATAATTTATGACCACAAATTTCAAGTTTTTCACCAGTGACAGAATGATAATATGCAGTAAATTTTAGCTTTGATGATTATCAACTCCAAATTTTAAATCAATTTCAATATGTTGCTGATTCTATAAGTATAACGATTAAAATAGACATTGTGGCAAAATTAAGACCCAATAGGCTATTGCAGTTTTTAATAAGTAAAAAAAATGGAATATTTCATTACAAGGAAATAATTGAAATTAGGTTATTTACATAGGAAGCTGCTATTTTATTCAATGTACTGCATGGAAATGAAGTTTAGATGCCCTGCCAATGCAAAATATAAGCATTATAACGTTTCATTTATGGATTGCAAAATTTTTAAAATACAATAACAAGATTATAAAACCAATTAGTATGTTCATAAACTTGTTATATGTGATATTATAAAGTCCATTAATATAAAAATACATCTTTATTGGTCTGGATGTGTAAAACTAATGAACAATATAACATTTCAACATGGAAGAGGTAGACCACATCAACTTTATAAGGATTATCTCAAAGATATTTTAATGAAGTGCAATATTGATTGTTTCAATTGGAAAGATATGGCTGAAAATAGAATACATTGCAGAATAACAATTATACAGAGTATTGAAGTATTTTAGAAAAAAAAAACAAAAAAAAAACAGAAAAACGAACCGGCATGTTCTATCTGTGAAGTATTTGTGATTCACAGCTCAGTTTATATAGTCATTGCAAACTCATTTCTAGAGTAGTTTTATTTTTTTCCTTTGATGTTGGAATGACCGTTTACATTTAGGAGTATCTGCTTTATTTACGTATGGAAGTATGGATATATGTTTTTATGTTTATAAATTTATGTTAAACTTCTAACAAATATTTTATTAATTAGACTTCTAAAATTATTTTATTAATTATACAACATAAAAAATTACTTGAAAAAATATATTAAAATAATTTCAATATATAACACAGCAATACCTCCTCTTTTTATGCAAGGTTCTAATACAATAAATAATTAGTGATTAAAAGTAATTTATTCTTAATCTAATTATTTATACTACTTTACAAAAAAAAAAAAAATGAGAATGCTATCTATTGTACTGAAAATTTTTAAATGGCAAGTTTGAAAGTAAAAAAAAAATATCAAATGCATAAAAAAATAAAAAAAAAAAAACTCTTGGAAGTATTTGAAATTTCTACTTTTACTCAAGTTTTACTTACTAGTCATATAAGCTTTTGTATAAGGAAATGATAATATGTAGAAGAATTAAATTATTAAATAGAGAAAAAGATGTTAAAGTGGTATCAATTATTTGCTGGCTTATAATTGTATGGGTCATGATAATTATACCAAAAGCCCCCATATAATCCTCTTTGCTCTAGTACAATTTACACATAGGATCAATTACTAAATGGATTTGTAACTTGCTCTAAATAAATAAAGTTATTAATTAAACAATAAGTAAATTTATTTGAAGGACTGTCTGACTAAAGGAATAGAATGGTTTTAATATTTTAAAAATGAGGTAAAAATTTGGTTGGTGAACTTATTGGTGGAATTATATCTCAAAGAGTAATGAAAAAGGTTTGAAAATATGCTGATAGAGTTGTAAATCATATTGTTTACATTTTTTGTTATGAATGTATTAATTTGTTGTAAGCCAAGTCCATTTATCATTTGAAACTGATATCTTTAAAAAGTTTTTCTTCTCCATAGCAGTTATCTACAAAATGTGTCAAAATTTAGTTTGAAAATTGTTAAATAATAAACCATAGATCTAAAGTATGCAATTTTAGTTTAGATAATCATGCTGAATACTCTCATTTTGGTCTAAAGTGATACATATGTTTCTGAAAGAGATGTAATAATTTTTCTACATGTAGTTAGTTGCCTACTTAAATTCAAAATTTCATGTTACTAGAAGAAATAAATAATGGGAAATTCATTAAAGTTCATTAGTTGTCCAGAAAATTTTGATAAAATTGATATTTTGTGTCAGCTGGTCAGCTTCTTAAATTATATTAGTTTACTGTCAGTTCTGATAAAATTTAAAATTGGCAAAAGTAGAATGTAATACTGCTATTTTTTATAATTAACAATTATTATTAGATTGCTCTTATAGATCACACATTTTTGCCACTCAGTGCAAGACAAACATTCCAGCAATTTATTAATCAATTATTTTTAGTTACAAAATTTAGATAGAAAATGAAAACGAAACTCATCATAAGTAGATTCTTAGGGTACTCAGATTTATATCTGAAAAGAATAAATGATACAGTATAAACATACTGCTAAATTAGCTAAAAGATAAAGAGCAGCAAAATGATGCTTTTGTTCACAACACAGACATATATAAAGTAAGAAATATATAGACAATGGATTAGAATAACACAATCATCTTCTCCCAGATTGTTTACTAAACAATAATTTAATATAAATATATGTAAATTCCCAATCTATGAATATTTACAAAAAGTTACAGAAGCATTCACAATGTATTGCATAGTCATTTTTTGGATAAAAAGTAACATAAAATCAAGGTTATATTTTATTATTTGATATTAAGCAAATATAATATAATTATAAATGTAGATATCCAGGTTTTACAGTCATATCTACTTTTGTATTAAAACATTTAACACCAATATTTATCTTATTCTTTAATTTGTTGTACATTTTTTCTTAAAAATTACAAATACACTCTAATTTATATCTGATAGCAAAATGTCCAACTATAAAAAAGTAGAAACGTCTCATCCCAATAACTTTAGACTCATTTCTATGCAGCTATTACCAATCAAACTTCTAAAAAAACTATTAAAACAAAAATCATCCATCTTTCCAGTGTTATCTCCAATTTAACATGCCAAAAAAGTTCAATAACTTTATAATTAATATCTATACTCAAAGCACATATTAGATCATATCTGACTTCAAAAAGTAATACATGGTGATTTTCAGGCAGCATTGGAATCTATGCCTTTTTTACTTGTAAGTTTAGACTTTAATATTTTAAATTTTATATTAATTTTATTAGTTTACCAAAAAAACTTATTTTTGATAGTTTTATGCTCAAGTGACAGGATAATTTTGAAAACCAAATTAGTAATTGCTAGTTTTTAAGAGACTGTTGAAATTTAACATGCTCATCAGTTAGTTCTACAGAATGAGCATCAAAATATCTTACAAATATGTTTAAAATAACAGTAACAGTACTAAAATTCAAAAAATGGCAATGTTTTAAATATAAATGTGTTGTGATATCTTTTATAACAGTTTTGTTTTCTTTAAAGGGTTTTTGATAGCTAATTTGTATATCTTATAGTACTGCAATAACAATTGGTCATTTAAGTTAGCAGCTTCAATGCAATTATTTTAAAATAATACCCATAGTTTTCAGTTCTTTTTACAATATACATTAAAATCACTAGGAAACAAATCAAAGTTTTAAAGGTATTAGTGCAATAACACAATTTATGGAAGAAGAAATACTTTTTCTCTTAATTTTCTAAATATAACATTGGAGCGTAAGCTTCATAAAATGAGTATAGGTGTCTTCGCATTAAAGAATTTTTAATAATATCAGACCTTAATTGAGTTTTAAGAATAGAAATCTCACATAGAATCCCAAACTATGCAGTCACTTTTAATACTTGATATATTTTCTCCAAAAACTTCAACCGCTTATCTATTCAATTAAACTTTTTTTTTCTGATAAATGAATTAGTGCAGCTGCATTAACCAAAAATCTTGGCTGTATCTTAGTCCAGAAGTGAAATAAAATTTTAGATATAGCATACAGATACCATCATCTATCAAGTTTCTACACAGAAACACTACTATCAGCATTTGCTAAAAAGCACATTCTTAAAAGCATTTGAAGTCAAGTCCATGCTATCTTTTGCTTTTTTCTTATATTTTGATAATTATAATCATCATTTTTTAAAGATATTTTTTTCATGTGGCAAAACATCGCTGGGTTTGTGGGTTCACTTCCTGATGCTTTGACACATAAAAAAAAAAAAGATATCTTTATTTTTTATTTTTTTATTATAATTTATTATATATTGTGTAAATGTTTATTTTCCAAAACAACATTTGAATTCAAATTTCTGTATTTATTTTAATTAATTGCTTCTGGATTGTATAACATCCATACCTATCATCTATTAGACCAGGGAATAATTCCTGTGGGACAGGCAGTTTGACTTTTACTGAAATATTTTAGAAAAAAGTTTTTTTTCCAAAATAATTAAATGACAATAACATAAATTAACAAGTAAAGAGAAAAAAAATCGCATATTGGAATTTATTGTCATTGTAAATCTCATTTTTAGAACATTTTTTTTCCTTGTCTTAATTTTTTTTCCTTGGAAGTTACAATTAGTCATAGTCATTTAGAAATGGCTGTTTTATTATTATTATCATCAGCATCATCATCATGGCTATTATTATTATTATTATTATTATTATTATTATTATTATTATTATTATTATTATTATTGTTGTTATTATTATTATTATTATTATTATTATTATTATTATTATTATTATTATTATTATTATTATTATTATTATTATTATTATTGTTGTTGTTGTTGTTGTTGTTGTTGTTGTTATTATTATTATTATTATTATTATTATTATTATTATTATTGTTTCAAAGGTAAACTTTATTAAGATTCAAAGAGTTACATATAAAAACATAAGGTCTTAGATACAAGTTAATATAAGATATTACATATGCAATAAGAGTTTAAATCTTGCATGTTCTAGGGAAAAATATGACTTACAGTAATTGAAAGAAGATAAAACTCTACATAACAAGATATATATGTTAAATTAGACTTACATAGAATTTTTATATGGGGTCTTGAGACAAATACATGGAAGTTCATAGTAGTATGAGGAAAAACATATGTGGGGTGTCGGGTTATAGTTGGTGTTAGATTTATGACATGATTGTATATAAATTGGGCCTATTTGGTGGGAAGAATTATCGTTTTATTTGCCTTATTGTTCATGTGTTACATAAGTTACTTATGAAAAACAAGAGTTTTTAGATACAATTTGTTACATGAGATTACATATGCAATGAGGATTTACAATTTTGCTTATGATAAAAAAGGTGATTTACAGTAGTTGGAAGAATAATAATTGTATAACAGGATTCATATTTCAAATTAGGTTTACATAAATTTTACAAAATTATCATGAGGTAAATACATAAATTCATGTGGTAAGATTTAATACATTTTAAAAGAGTGAGTAGAGTTAGTGGTCCATTGGTATGTGGCTGTACATAAATTGTGCTTATTAGTTGGTGAGCACTGTAGGTGTCAAGGCTAAGTCTTATTGCCCATGTTCTGGGCATTTAGAGGTGATTAGGGTAAGTTTGTGGAATAATCCTGTAAAGTTCTTTGGATCAGTTGATAGATGAGGTGGATGTACTCTGTTTCTTACAAATGGTGCAGTATGTATTCCAGAGTTTACCCTGGTGTGATGTTGGAGATATGTGGTAAGCACTGAGCTGATTGAGGATCCAGAGAGTTGGGTAAAAAATAGCATAGAAAACAGTTGGAATCTGTGGATGATTTAATGATGGACATGAAGGGGAAATGTCTTAAATGATGCAAAATATCCCTTGTAGCATGGTAATAATAAATTTTGAGAAATTGTTATCAGCATGGCAAGCATTCACACTATGACAAGGGAGTTACAATCTTGTGTTTTTAAGTCTAAGTTTTAAATGCTGTTTGCATTGGTTGTCCTGAAACTTCAAATTGGTGTTTTCATTAATGGACATAAAATATCTTTGCTATTGCTGACATGGAGATTGTTCTTGAGGATTCTAACATAAGTTTTTTTCAGGAGTTAAAGCTGATGTTATGGTAGAATAAGTATGGTGCCAATGACTTGATCATGTGGTTGTGTGGCAGCCATTTTGATTGCTTTTAATGATTTAAAAATGTCATTTTTTAAAGAAAAGCTTTTGTAAATCTTAGAAAAAATGTGTGGCATAGTTAATTGTTAACAATTGTTTCAATATATTTTAACTTTACTGGAAATATTGCAAATTTGGATTGATCTTTTGGGGTTTAAACTGAAAAAAATTTATTTGTTGTCTAGCAATACTAAGCTTTGCTGCTGCTACTGAAATAGTTTTCTTGAAAATTATCAATTATACTCACAGAATTTTTTTTATAACTAGAATGTTATCTAATTATATTAAGTTCAGTCTTTGTGATGACTTAAAATTTTATCTTAAAAAACTGATATTATGCAAATTCTTAGGATTTGAAACAGGAGCTCTTGGGAATGAACATAATGAGAGAGCTATTATTATTATTATTATTATTATTATTATTAATTTAACCCTTAACTCATGTGTTTTTATTATTATTATTATTATTATTATTATTATTATTATTATTATTATTATTATTATTATTATTATTATTATTATTATTATTATTATTATTATTATTATTATTATTATTATTATTATTATTATTATTATTATTATTATTATTATTATTATTATTATTATTATTATTATTAATTTAACCCTTAACTCATGTGTTTTTCTTAATGTTCTTAAATGTGCTAAAACAATTCCAATTTTTCAAAATGGTTTCAGCTTCTATGTTAAGAATTATAGACTTTTTTCTGTTTTACATACCTTTGCTCAAATTTTTGAGAGGTGTGTTTATAATAAAACTGTTTCAGATGTTACTAAAATAATTTATTCTCACAATTTGGTTTTATTTTTAATAGATGAATTGAAAGTACTTTGTTAAAAATTTGTGATCATATAGCATATGCAATTGAGGATTAGCAGAGACTTGATGTTATTTATTTTGGTTTATTGAAAGCCTTTGATAATGTAATTACATCATTCTCCTTTAAAAATTATTATAAAATGGGCATTTTCACTAATTGCTTATTAGTTTCAATATTGTAGTCCTATAGCATATATTACATTCAGTAATAATATTTTACTTTTTTGAATGCAATTTCAATGTATCTCAGGTAGCACCCATGCTGTTTTACATATCAATGACCTAAAGAATTGCCTGAAATATTCTTATCTTTTGTGCTATGCTGATCACTGTAAAATATTTATAAGAATCACATCAGTGATTGACTGCACTTTTCTTCAGAAAAATATTGATAACTTTAGTTCTTGGTATGATCTAAATAATATGTCAGTTAATTTTAATAAATGTTCCTTTGTTTCATATTCTAGAAAAATCTGAAGTTTTAAATTTTTGTTTTTCTATTAATTCTCACAAGATTAATTTTGTTAAATCCCAAAAAGATCTGGGAGTTTTATTTTATAGAAATAAATCTTTTTCCCCTCATTTAGAAATGATCATTGGTAAAGCTTTTAAAATCATGGGTGCCATCATTAGACATGGTTATCTTTTCAGTGATGATACAAAGTTGAAATTATTTTTGTCATTGTTTTTTTCCATCATTGAATATTTCTCAATGATTTAGAAACTATAATTGATTATATGCTCTTGTTTAGCACTTAAATAAATGAATAATAATAATAATAATAATAATAATAATAATAATAATAATAATAATAATAATAATAATAATAATAATAATAATAATAATAATAATAATAATAATAATAATAATAATAATAATAATAATAATAATAATAATAACAACAACAAATGCAAAACTCTCTATGCAGTAGTGCCACCCTGTGATAACCAGAGTAATTAATAGATGCCAGAAGGCTTGTTCATAAAATCCCTATGTGCTAGTATGAGATGGTGATCATGTGAGGTTTAATGGTTTAACAACAACAACAGTTATAATTATTACATCCAGGTTAAATTTCAATATTATACATTCAGCCTCTATTCTGCCAGTCCCTTTTCTGTATATTTAAATTGACATATTAAGGTTTTAGATATAAGGGATCAGATTGACTTAATGTCAATGTGGGTATGACTATTATATTGGCATCATCAAGAGTATTGAACATTCCATCACCAGATTTTCAGTAATATGGATTGCTGAAGAGTTGGAGAGTGTAGAGGATTGAAACTTGTCCATTATAATGTGTAAGTTTCTATCTTAATCTAAATTGAGCACATATTATATATGTGTGTGGAAGATGATGATCTGCATCACCTGGTGAGTGCTGGTTCAGCATGAAATATGTATATTAAAAGAGATTGTTTCTTTTTTACATGTATGTGGCCATGCGTATCAGTTATACTGGATAGAGTGGATGACTGTAAGGAGTTTAAAAGTCTGGGTTCAAATTTCTTTAATTACATCTAGGTTAAGTATAAAAACTATACTTGTATTTCAATATTATAATTATTGTTATTAGTAATTATTATTATTATTATTACCTTAATTATTTTATTCTGCTTAGAAATGAAGTAATATCAAAATTTCTAAAAAATATATTTATACTAAAATTTTCTCATGACCATGGTTTTGTTTATTATCAAACACACTTCTCATAAATCAATTTGTAAATCACCCACATTTAATGTTGAAAAAAAGATGACTAAACAATTTACCCATCAAAAGTCAATCCAATCTCAGACAATTCGATTTGCTTCTCTTCCACATTAAATACGATTTTTTTACATATCCATTAACATCAAAGCAAAACTCTCCATACAGTATTGCCACCTGTGCTAAACAGAGTAATCAATGGATTCCAGAAGGCTTGTTCATAAAATCCCTATCTAATGCCTACTCATCCAATATCCCCAGACTAGTTTCTGGCTGGTGGCCTTCGTCAGTGAGGAGCTTTGGATCTGAGAGCACTGCATCTAGATCTTAGGATCTAATGCAACCCTCTAGCAACCACCTTTTATCTCTACTTAACTACAAAACTATGAGAATGAAATTGAAAACACAAAAAATATTTTCAATCTAAGCTCAATAGCTTATATAGTCATATGGGTCTGATCATGTGATGCTTAATGGTTTAAAATCCATTAACATCATCATTTTATAATTTATTAATCAATTATATATCATTGAATAAACAATTTTTTATATAAAATTAAAAAGTTATTTATATATGTTTGGTTACTACTAGATATTCTTAAAATTTACTACTAGATATTTTAACATTGTTTACGTTTATTTTATTTGCATAATTTTATTTACTATTATTAAAAATATTCGTTATGTTTATATATTTTTTTTTTCTTTTTCAGGTATGTTTTTATATATCTTTATATTAAATTGTAATGTTGGAATTTGGTAAACAATTTCCTATCATTCTAAGGTAAATTTTCTTTTTTTAGAGCTAAGTTTAATTAATATTTATAATTAAATTATTTTTTGTTATCTTTATGTTTCTATATTTTCATTAATTAAATTAAAATCGTAAACTCTATATAATGTTTTTTTTGTGAATATATGTGAACTAATTTTATAAAATTTTGTATTGAACTAAATTATCTTTTTTTCCTTTTTTGAAAAAAAAGTGTCAAAAATTTAATAACATCAAAGTAGAAAAAATAGCTGTGAAAATAAAAATATTACCATTAAAAAAAGAATAAAATTTTATATATATTCAAGACAAAAGAACGTTATAATTTCAAACAAAAATAGTATAAAATGTAAAGGCTTTAGAAATTAAATTTGAAGAAGTAGAAAAGATAGGTTTAAAAGATATGATAATTTAAAGTAAGAAGAAAAAATATATTGTGATATATATAAAAAGGTATATTAAATATGTCTCTTGAAAAAGAGGTAATAAAAAATAATTAATCTTTATAAAAAGAAAAGCTGTTAATATTAGAGACAGAGGGTTTGAAAAAATAAATTGGGAGGGAAAGATTGTTTATTTGATAGATGATGATGAACTATATTCATTGAGTTTATAATCATAAAAGATGCCCCATTTACTAGAATAACCTATAGGTTTAAAACTTCAACATTAATATACAAAACATTGCTAATCATATTATTATATATTGTTTATAGTTGATCCTGATTTACTATTATATTAGCTAGTATTATTTTTTAAGAATAATTTTAAATATAACTATGTATAATAAAATTATAATAAAGTACTTGATTATTTTATACAATCATTGTCAATGTTTGTTAGAAAACAATAATTAAACAAAAGGTTTGTTTTTAGCATAAAACATATTGGGGATAAAAGTGTATATATATATATATATATATATATATATATATATATATATATATATATATATATATATATATATATATATATATAATAACTGGATTGATAACTGGATTGGAAAACAGACAGACAAACAAACAATCAAGATTTCAATAAAAATAAAAGGCTTCTCCAATATTTTCCAGTGGAGGAGAAATGAAATGACTTCCAAGATTTTCAAAATTGTCAAGTAGTAAAAATATTAGCAATTTTGACACTTTTTATTCTATTTCTAAAAATTATCAGATGCCCATTTATCAACCAATATAAGGTGATTATGGACAGCTACTGGAAAAAAGTAGAAACTTGATAAAACCTGGAGAAAATCTAACTATTGCCAACTTGCATTTGAACAATTCAATGAACCTATACCAGGCATACATATTAACCATATTGCCACAAAAACTTACATACACAAACACACTCATATATAATGATATTTATGTCATAGCTGTGCTTATTATAAATATAAAAAAAAAAGAAAATTCTGATTAAAATTTTGGCAATGATCAATAAATATAATTATATTTGATTATGTTCAACTATTATATAATAATTATTTATATATATAATAAACTTAAAATAATTTTAACACAAAAAAGTGAATAGATTTTTCATATTTTTTTAAATACATATTTTGATAAATCTGTATCATTTCAATTAAAGTGAAAGGATATCGCTTTGTATAAATAGATTAAGTCAGATTTTCAAATTGACTAATTAATATTTCTGAAAATAAAATAACTATGAAAAAATATTTGAAAAAATAAACATCTTTCTTAAGTACTTTTTAGGAATAAATTTATTATTCTCTTACTTTTACTTGATTTAACTCACTAAACACCACATGATCACCATTTCTTATGCTTGATCAAAATTGTGATTACTCTGGCTTGCACTGAGTGGCACTACTGTATGAGAGTTTCACCTGTTTTAATGTTAGTTGATAAAATAATATTTAAAACATGTCACTCTACAATCAAAATGTATTGTTATATTGAAGTCATGCTCTGTAAGAAGTGCTAAAAATATGGGTTAATTGGTTATGCATAACTTGAAAGATTATTATTTTATCATCATCATGCTTTTGCTGAGAATTAACCTGTCTGTATTGGAAATAAGATCTGAAAACTTCATTAATCAAAGCTGCAGAAGACTTGCACAGGAATATTATTAATTTCATGTTGATGTATAATTAAACAAAATGAAATTTCAATATTAAGAAGTCCCAATGCTGGACATAAACCCATATGTCCAAAGGTTTTATAAAAATATATTTTGAAGCTATTCAGACAAAACTATTTAAGCAATATTTGTAACTATTATTTCATTTAAATTTTCCACTAAAATATATTTAAAATGAATAATTAACTTTCTGTAGTTATGTTAAAATTTTAAAACTTTTTTTTAAAATAAGGATAGATGACTTCAGTAATTTATTTTAACAGAAAGTTACATTATTAACTATTTTGCTTTTATAAATTATTTTATTAGCTTTAGCCTAATATATATATAGTATTACTTCCGGAGCTTCCGTGTAATAAAAATATAATAACTATTATATTTTTATTATACCGAAGCTCCCGGAAATATTACTATGCATTATATTAGAATTAACAATATATATATACGTTAATGAAAAATTTACACATGTATTCAAAAAGAAAGTACTTTTTTGCATTTAATTCTTAAACAAATTAGTAATAATAAAAAGGAGGGATGGAAAATTGTTAACATTATCGTAAATTGTTCTTATTTCAAGCTTCTTAGAAATCATTTAAATTAAAATCATCAATGATAGTTTGATCTTTATTCAAATAAACATATTTTTATGAATACTCATTAAACTCTTTATTAATTGTATTGTTTTATTAATTACTGCTTATGGATTTCTGATATATATATATATAAGAAGAAATTTGAATTCAAACTGTCAATATTACATTAAATTCTGTATAAACCATATACTTGTATTTAAATTTTATATATCTCATTCATTATCTGAATCTTCTATTCTCTTCAAGTTCGGTCCAGAATATATGTGCGGAAAGAAAGAAAATAATATTTATGGATTTGATTGGTATAGTACATCTCTTAATTTACTCAAGTAATTATCGATATTCTTTTAATAACCAGATTAATGACATGGTTCCTGTAATTGAAAGTACTGACCAACTAATAATATCATAGAAAGTTAATCCAAAATAAGCATATATATATATATATATTGAACAGGGTTCATCTGAATAAACCTTATTTTGCTGGGTTTATTATATATATTTTTAACATAACCTTTTAATATCTTGTTGGCATCTAAACTTTAATAAGTTTTAACATGCTTAATATGAAACTTCTTGGTAATTATTATTTTATTTCATTTATATTATGGGAAAGACTGCCCCCTTCAAGCAGAAGGGAGAATATCATTAATAACATAACCATCAATGGTAGCCATGGTCAGATTAGCATATATGAAGCATAACACATTTGATTTTTTTTTCATTGTTATTTATTTATTTAATTATTTTTATAACATAAGTGTTCAATTGCATGCAGACATTCATTTTACTTTCAATTTATTTATGTTTTATCAGAAAGATCTCTTTTCCTTTCAATTAATTTTAGAAAATGGGCATTATAAGTTCATTTTTCTTCCTGACCTTTTGCCATGACAACACATATTATAAGAACCATCATAAATTGGCTGAAACTTTTTATGTACATGTTTTGCTGGTGACTCACATGGTTAATTCTTATCATAATGCTACCTCCTATTAGAAATGTACCACTTACCTTCCTTTGTTTCCTCTATCTTAACACTCCCATCTTCCTTAGCTTAAGCCATGCTTGGATAGCATCCCTGTCCTTATCTACAGAGCATATTTCTATTGGCAGTTTAATTTCAAATGAATAACGTATATTTTTTTAAAAAGAAAGCCATACAAGATCAAAGCCCATTGATTCATTTCTGGACCAATTCATCATGTTAATAAACCATGGAATTTCCTTAACCAACCCTCTGTAAATATCATGTATATATACTCTAAATAATTACCCTAGTTTCCACATCATCTACACATAGGATTAGACTTTAGAATGAATATGAGTTTTATCTTATGTTTATTAATCTATTTCTTCCATTCTTGGAGTTCAGTGACCAGAGACATGTTTATCTGAGATTCCAACAGAATAAAAATGCCATTGCTCTAACACCTGTATAGTATGCTTGATGCTCACTTGTGACACAAGGTATGAAGCCACTAGTTTAGAAAAAATATCATAAATTACTACCTGATATCTCATCTTATTAAATGGAGGCAATGGTCCATAATAATCTATGGCTACTAAGTTATTTGTTTGTGGACAGTGAATGAACATAAGAAGATGTATGCTTGACACATTAAGTGTTTTTGTTTTAAGGCATAGCTTGTATTCATTTATGGTGGCCAGAATTCTGGCATATATCCCTGGAAAGTAGAACCAATGACTTAACCAACTCTCAACATTATACTTGCTTCAACTATACATTTTTATTTATTTTTCCCATTCTTTCTGTACTAAATCCCCCTTTTATGCAATTGCCCTTTCTATCTCTCCACAAAGGTATGTTTCTGCATCTTTTATGGGTTGATGACACATATATTTCATTATTTTCTAGCAGTCAACGTCTTCTATTTGCCTTTTTTATTCCCCAGAAATCATTTTCTACAGACAACTCCTATCTATTTCCATTGTGGCAATACATAGATCATTACAACTTAAATGTTGTTGATTCAGTGAAGTTGGATAACATCTTCACATGTCCACCACTACATTCTCTCTACCTTTGCAATATTTTACATAAATTCCTGAAGAAACAGGTTCCACCTTATTAGCCAGCTATTTGTTAAGAGACTATGGTTTAAAAATTTGAGGTTTTGTGATCTGTGATTACAATCACCTATGATATTATTAGAAATTGACAAAAATTTTGAAAAGCCCAAATGATTGCTAAAGCTTTCTTTTATGTCAATGTGTAATTTACTTCAGAACCCATTAACAAATGGATTATAAAGAGAAGAACACCCTGCAGCCCTCCTCTTGGACTTGAAAAAGTGTAATACCCAATCTGACATCACTACTGTCAGTTTGTATGAAAAATGTTTTGTGAAACTTGGGATATGATAACATAACTTTTTTTAAAAACCTCATTTTCACATTTTGAAAACTTTTATCATGCTGCACCATCTACACCCAAGATTTTTCTTTTTTAGCATTTGCAGTAATAGCTCCATGTCAATTTTTTTTTATAAAATCGGTTAAAAAAATTACATAACCCTAGAAACAATCTTATGTGTTTTTTTTATTTCTGAGAATCGTAAACTCCTGAATTGTTTAATTTTTTTCAATGAGCAGTTGAATTTTTTTCCAGTTATTATGTGACCTAAAAACTTGACATTTGGATTCCAGTAAATTGCTTTGTTTAAATTTATTTTGATTCTTTTTTGATAACATGCTTGCAATAGCTGCTTTAAATGAGTGAAGTGTTTTTCTACTCTTTCTGAAACTAAAACTATGGCATTGACATACATCACTACTAAGTATTTCATCTGATAATACCTGATATAGACATTGTATTATCTATATCCTGCTATTTTTAACTGAAATTGTATTTGGTTAAAGTCGTAAGCATGCCCATTGTATCAAAATACAGTATAATTCCAATTGTGGGAATGTAATTTAATCTGCCAATAACTGGCATTTAAATCGAACATAGAAAACATCATTTTGTTACAAATTTTATTAATAGTTCATGGCTGGTTGGAGGAGCATTTGTGTGAGGGAGAGTTATTTGCTCAATTGGCCAAGCACAGCCAAATGAACCAATCCTTTTTTTTTTACTGTTACAAGGGGATTGTTAAAAGATGATGAGCATTTGGATATAATTCTCTATCTTAGCATTTTATTTATCTGCTCTTTAACCTCCCTTCTGTATGGCCTGGTATGGTTGATCTTCCATGAGACTTATCTTGTGCTCATAGCCTTGAATTTTTCCAGGAACATCCAAAAAAAACATTTTTGTATTCACCCAACACCTGTTCCAGTAACTTTCTTTGATAAATTTTGATTCTTTTATTCTTTCATGTATTTCCATTTTTATATCCATATTTTGTATGTAAGTTGTGGTGGATTTATACATTTTGTCTGACATGATGATGTCAATAGCTTATCATTTAATCTTATTGGATTCAATTTATAGTCTAGCACACAACCATTCCTATGCATAAAATCTGCTCCCAGTATGACTTTGTGGGTTAATCCTTCCAAACTAAGCAAAAAATGACTGTGCTCTTTCTTTCCTATTCACCTCTTTACCCAAACCTGCTTTGATACTAATTTTGCCTTTTAACTATTGGCCATAGTTACATATACTATCTTTAATAGCAATGTTTTTATATTAGGGTTTATAGAGCTGATATGTTTAAACATATCCTTTGACATTACCAACACTTGACTCCTTGAGCCCAGCAGTGCATCTGTTATTACTCCTTCCAATACTATTTTTACTTTAAAACAATGCTGGTGTGCCATTATCAGCTCTATTTCTTCACAGCTACACACACTAAGTTTTCTACCTGTAAGTAACTATCTCATCTGTCATTTTCTATGCTATGTTTTGTTTCTGCCCATAACTCTTTATGCTGTAATTTTTTATTATTATTTTCACTGCTGTCCCTTTTATACATATCATACTTCATGCTATTTATATGCCTACCTATTCCTAAGGGTTCAAATTCTTTTTTTCTATTTTTCTACTATGGCCTTGTGCTGTCAGTTTTACTAAGCAATTTGACTATCTGTTTTACTATTCTGCAATCCATTCCAATAAACATTTTTTCTACATTATGTGGGGGATTATGTTTTATTATTCATATGATTTGATGTTCTGATAGTGGGTTATCTATTAACAATTTTAACTTTGCTATATTCTGGTGAAAAAATGAAATGATTAGTTCATCAAGGTAATTATTTATCCTGCAACATCTGGTGTTTAATGTTTTCTTATTGCTTCAACCTCCTATATCTTGCTAATAAGGACTGTCTATATTCTCTGAATGTAAATGCTTTTGTAAATAAGGAATCCCACCAGATGTGAGCATCACAGTGAATACAGCTACAAGCTATAATTACCATAGTCTCCTTTCTCAGCAGAATTTATGTGAAATAGCATTCCAGGCTGCCAAGGTGTTCAGATGGTGTCTACCCCCATGTGCCCAAAAATATTTTTATTTTAAAAAATTGATTAACCATAAGTAAGTTATTTAAATGCATGTACATACTTATGATTTTCTCTTTCCTACTGTCACTATTTATATTTTTAATTTCTGATTTAATTTTTCTTTATATTTATCTCCAATAATTAGCAAGTTTTTCAAGATCCACTGTTTCATTTCTTCTATATTATTTTGAGCTTCCATTTTTGTTTTGGCGCTATTACAGATTGTTTTTTTTAATTATTACTAGTTCTTACAAAACAAAATTTATTTTACTTTATTTTATTTTTAAATATTTTAAATCAAACAAAGTGTTCAAATAACACAAAACTGTCTCACGCCTCTCTAATTTACACTTAATTATGAACAATACTCAATAATAAATTTATTTTTCTCTTTGACTGTTTTTTTCTCTCTCCTGTTTTTATTTACATTATATATCCTATTCCTTTCATTTTATATTCTTAATTACTTTATATTTTTAATATTATAATTTGATTGCTTTTTTCTATTTCTCTTCTCACATTGCTCATCAATTTCACTTTAATTACTATGCAATTTAGAATTTAATTTAATTTTTAGTTTTGGATATTATAATTTTAAATTCTAATTATTCTGGATTATTTATGGCACTTCAGGCCCATGTTATGTGCTATTTGAACTGGGTCTATCTGAATAAACTGTATACTTGCTGGGTTTATTATATTACTAGCTTTAAATATCTTTCAATATAACCTTTTAATATCTGTTGGAATCTAAACTTTAAAATTTTTTAACATTTTACTTTTAATATGTACTTGTTGGTAATTTACATTGTTGGAATGGACCAACCCTTCAAGCAGAGAGAATACCATTGATAACATAACCATCAACTATACCCACAGTCAGATAAGGCTGTACAAGGCATAACACGACATTTCCTGGCTGTGACTGACCTTGATTGCTGGAATAAAAACCTGTTATCCAAAGCATTTTATATGTTTTGAGGATCAAACTCAGGTACGATCCAAACATACATTATATATAGATGAAATGGCTGGATGACAGACATCCAATTCAGCACATGAAATATTCCAAGATAGCTTCTACTCTTAAATCAGGGACTCCAGCACATTTAACTTAATTTATACATATATATATATATATATATATATATATATATATATATATATATATATATATATATATATATATATATATATATATATATATATATATATATATATATATATATATATATATATATATCTTTAAATCAATGGTGATGCAATGACAACATAGAGAGAGAGAAATAGACCAAATTGTAATTAATCAAACATATTTATTCACACATACATATTTAATAAAACATAACAATATATTTTACACATAATATATTTTACATATAGATATTATAATGATTTGTTCAGGCTAACGATTATAATAATTATTTATTACATTCATTTCACTTAAAAAATAAAGCATCTAGATAGTCATCAGAAATATATTTACCCAGGTTTTCATGATTGTCAATTTCCAGCTGGTTGTTCTTTGGTGTTCCTTCAATGGTTTCAAGGCAGCTTGTTTTCCATTCTTTGAGTTTGACAATGAAAGAGAGAGTTTGTGGCAGCATCCATTTCACCATTTTGGCATCTGTTTCCAGTGAGAGTTCAGGTGGATATAATTGATTTTGCAGAGGACTTTGGGGCGTGAAGCTCAGTCAAACAATTCTCAGGCAGTCTATCAATGCATATTGCTAGTTCTGATGCTTCAGAAATAATATTTTCTGCAGCAGTAATGACTGGCTCTATTCTGTATTTATATTTGAAAATGAGAATCAATAAATCAGGACTGAATAAAGGCTAAACTGAACTGGATAACTGAATGAATTAAGCAAGAAATAATGTACTGACTCAATAACAGACTGAAGAACAATATCAAAATCATCCTTTTATATCTTAACTCTCCCATTGTTCATTTCCTTATTGTAGCTTTAATTAATCATAATTTAAATCTATTTTTTAATTAATTTTTGCACTTCATTTTATCTAATCTCTTTTGTAGGTTAATCTAATATCTTATTGTCAAGGTAACTTTCCAAATTAACTCCATTCATGTTGATGAGATATTTTCACAAAAATTTTTTTTATAATTAATTTTATTTTATATTTATTAATTTTTAAACATTTTATTCTTTTAACATTTACTTTTTTTCTCAGTTCAATTTATAAAAAGAAGACATGATTTAAAATCTCTACTTTTTTAATTCTTTTCCCTGGCTGCTTTTAATAAATTGTTTTATTCTATTGAATGACACAGTCTTTTATTTTTATAAAAATTATATTTTAAAAACTACTTCTTAACTAATGATTTCTTTAACTATTCTTTTCTTAATAAATTTGATTATCTGTTTTTAAATTATGAAATATGTAACACTGATATATGTGAGTTTTATAATATATCTCTCACTAGAATTTTATATATATATATATATATATTGAAACAGTCAGCTTGTACAATGCAACTGTTTCACCTACCATATGCTATAGTAGTATTCTGTTATATATAAACACCACCAAATTCTCATATATCTTATTAATAATACCATAAAAACCCGCCTAAATTTAAACTTAAATAACGCCAATTTTGTATGTGTGTGTATATATTTACATATAGAGAGAAATGTGCATTTATAAAGACATAAATCTCTAAGATACACACATATATAATTTTAATAATAATTAAATGAAAATGAGTTGTATGTGTAACTTTAGACTACATATATGATAGAAGATTAATGTTAATAGGATTTAAAACATTAAGATTTCTTTATTTTGAAATATTTAGTAAATTAGTAATATTTGAAATTATATAACTTTGCATATATTAGTAAATTAAAATGGTCGAGTTACATATATAAAAAAAATGTTTTTCACAAATGTTAGATTTGTTTTTCTAGCCAAAGTGACACCATAAGAGTTAATACTTCCCGATATAAGATTGACTCAATTTATATTTAGAGTTTAAATTAGAATTAAAATAAAAGATTGCATAAATTACTGCATGTCATGGAGGCTAATTTGACCTAATTAAAAGTTTGACACAGCAAACTTCCACGATTACTGGCAATAAGCAAACAAGCTAGAAAAACTTGTCTAAGAAAATAATATAACGAAAGAGAAGGGATAGTGATATATAAGCTACAGCAGCCATTTTAGAGAGTCACTCACATCCAGATTCACAATAATCTTTTAATAAAGTACTGAAGAGAGTTAATAATTATCATGTCAGGGTAAGAGGCCCAAAATCTTGTTTTTCTGCCCCGATGAGAAGCTACCTGATGCTGAAGAAAATGAAGAAACAGCTGTAAATACCTAAAGATGTCCTAAGAATGAGAGAACCTGCCAGCAGAAGAGAAAATAATGATAATCATTCCTTCAAATTTAAATCTTCAGCTAAACTGAAATCTAAAATATTAGTTAACTCTAAAGTAATGGCCATAATCATTATAATAATAATAATGTAACTAAACTTGTTCTAAATGTATTTTTATTTTCCTTGGTTTAATTCAAAATCTTGCCTAAATTTATTTCCCGAGTAGTTACAAATTTAATTTGTTTCTCTACCTGATTTTCTGAATTGCATATTAATTTGATAAAAACATTTACTTTATTAAGTTGAATATCTTATATCTTGGTTTACTTTTGTATGATTGATTTAGTTTTATGTATTTAATTTATTTAAAGTCATTTATATATAATGTTTAATGTCTTTAGCTACGTATGTGTTGAATAGTCTATTTTAAAACAATAATCAAAATTCTCAGTTGTTATATATAATTTTAAGTTACCAGTAATAACTGCTTTCATTAATTATAAACAATTTCTAACTTTGAAACTAAATTGATCAAATTTCAAATACGCTACAGTAACTTCTTTTAAAATATGCTAAAGCTAAATTTCAGATTTCACTTGCATGAAATCTTATATTATTTATATATTGCATTTCCTAAAACTATGCCTAATCTTATTAAATTTTAGTTATTTTATTGTTTGTGCTATATGTATTCAAAACCAGGTTTTATTCATAATTAAGTCATTAGTGAGAAGTAAATCTAGATTCTCACCTATATATGTAAATTTTGCATAGATTAACACACAAACTAAAAACCCCATTTTGAAATGAATGAAATCTTTTGATTTGAGATATAACTATAAACTTATCAGCCAGATTTGCTTTTAAAATATGATATTTAAGTGATATCTAGTTGAGATGATAAAATGCAGCATAAATCTCTAATTTTATATTGTAATTTCCCCTTACTATGCTGTAGTCCTCCTTAAATCAATAAAAGCCTATATAAATAGCTTTATAACCTGGATTCATAAATTTTCTTTAATAGTATAATTAAAAATACTACCATATGAACTGATACTGAGTAGTTTCATGAAGGAAACTAGAATTAGCATCTTAATTTTTAGTATATGATTATGTTGTCAGCGGTGCAAATGTGTCCTTTAGAAATGCTATGGCGTAACTCACTTGTTGCTGTATTTCTTTACTGGGAATATATGTTAGGCTACACCAGTACACTTAGTTCGAGAAATTATTTTTCTCAGATGGGATTGGTATGTGCCACTTATTCTGCATCCTTAGTAATGGAGCATGATACTCACACAGAGTGTAAGACTCCCACTTATACAAATTGCTCAATCCTCCAGAGTAACGGCCTCCTAATTTACAGCAATGAGTTCGGTTGAAGGGAACCATTACTTGGTAAAAATCCTGTGAAAAAGGTACATTTATGAGACACAAGGACCCTGAGTTATATGTTTTATATACACAAAGATATCTGAATTCTAGCTGCCCATAATCAGTTCATCCTGCTCTTTTATTATTATTTCAGCGTTGATCTAAATTCAAATCCAGATTGATAGGCAAATTATCTATATAGAGAGTACATTAGTTATTCATGCTTATATTAAATACTATGTTCTTTATAATTCATTATTATCACATCCACTAATTATTAAAGCAGATGTATACTCAATTAAATAGCATAAATGAGGAATAGATAACCATGAACAAAGTCATTTAGCTGTAAATTTAGTATTAATGCTCATAAAAGTATAACATCTAAATGTATTATTATTTAATCACCTATGAGTGATAGATTCAAAAATATAGCTAAATAAACTAATTTGTAACTTAGAAATCATAATCACCTGTGTGATTTAATTTTATATATAAACCGGAAGTTCATACTTTGTAATTTGAATTGTAACCTAAAGTTTATAATCACCTGCGAGTGATTTCATATACCAAACATATATATAGACCAAGTTATGTAACCCACTCTTAAAATTACCTCTAAAAGCCATCACTTGCATGAGAATTCAAAATTAATGTAAACATCCTTTAACCACCTGCATGTGAGAACAACTATTTAACCATTGTAATATTGTTTATTTCTCATTTCAAAAAACTTAACTTTTATTAAATTGAATTTAAACTTAAATTGGATGTATGTCTTAATCTTGCTCACTGACTCAAAATCATTTCATGCTTTAATAATTAATTATGATTAGTTATTGATATTTAGTTTATTGTTTAATTCATAAATATCTTAGCCACACAATATCTATATACCTATACTTGCTAAAATGCTCAAATACCATAGTCTTTTGTTCTACCGTTGTGCTATTGCCGGTATGTGAAGAAGAGAAATACTGCTGTGGCCTCAACTGTGTCATCCTCAAGGTAGTAAATCTCTGAGCAATAGTAGAGGAACTAGGGTTACAGAGAGTTGTGGCTTCCACCACTGTAAAACTGGTTGGCCTTAGGGTGATGAATCAGAGTTCTAGATTTTGTTCCGCTAATGTACATATTTGACCATTACAATATATATATATATATATATATATTGTAAATATTGATAAGTCTATCTATATTTTAAAAATTGTCATTTGTTATTAAAAAAAAATCTCTTTGAGTTGATGTTTATATATGAAGTATTATTATTGTTTATGGTTATTAGGTATAGTTATTGTTTGAAATTATTATTTTATTTATATGTTGATGGTACATCGTTATGAATATTTAATTATTATAAATAAATAAAGACATATAAATTGTTGATTATATAAAAAGAATTATTTTATTTGCAGTGATTATTAAAAAAAATGCAATATTATTATTTATGTATATATATATTTTTAAAGCTGTCGAATAAATTTTCAATTTAATATTTTTATATATATTGTAAATATCGATAAGTCTATCTATATTTAAAAAATTATCATTTGTTATATAAAAAAAAAAAAACCTCTTTGAGTTGATGTTTATACATGAAGTATTATTGTTTATGGTTATTAAGTATAGTTATTGTTTGAAGTTATTATTTTATTTATATGTTGATGGTACATCGTTATGAATATTTAATTATTATAAATAAATAAAGACATATAAATTGTTGATTATAAAAAAATTATTTTATTTGCAGTGATTATTAAAAAAATGCAATATTATTATTTATGTATATTTTTAAAGTTGTCAAATAAATTTTCAATTTAATATTTTTTATATATATATGCTTGATATTTTTTTTTTTTTAATGTTAATTGTTTAAAAGAAAACATGTGTAACGAGGGTTTTCAAAACAGCATTTGCTAGCACGTGGAGCAACAACAAAGAGGAGGCCATTATTATTATTAAGATAGTAATAAAACCAACTGAAGGATAAAATTTTGTTGTACTTTGTGTCTTTGAAATTACCATTCTTCAGAATATTGGAATAATATAGATTTCTATGGTAAATACATAAATCATGACAGGCTAATAGAGATATATTGCAGCCAAGAGGCTGCACCATTTTCTTTCATTTATTCCAAAACAGTTTAAAAGAAAAAACTAATAAAATTTCAATACATATATTTCATCGCGTCTGAAGACGAAATTTGACATAGCTATCTGGAATCTATAATGGTCAATCTAATAATAATCTGGAAGTAACTAGAATTAATATATTGGATTTAACATTTCAATTTATTTATTTATTTTTCAAGGAAAGAAATTTTAGAAGGATAAAAATATAGATATATCCAAGAATTGACAATTTTCTCTAACGTAATAGTTTCCTCACCTTCACTAGAATGCATTCTAATATTAGACGGATAAAGAAATAAAACAATGGAATAAGTTGACTTTTGAAGGAAAACTAACCAAGTGAACTTTGAAAGGTAGTAAATAATTTTATATGTATAAATGATATATAAATATATTTTTGAGATCGATATTTTGTTTACTTTTATTTTTCATTGTAAAATATAATGTTTTATAAATATTCAATTCAAGCGTCTTGTTTTCTAACAGCAATAAATGTTTAACAGGTGTCAAAATTAACACTTAAGTAATTTAAAATCTTAAAGTATGGCTTATAAGTTTGGGTTGCATATGAGTTGTTATGTATATTTTAATAAGTAAATTTCTATTCGCAAATGTTTATTATAAAAATTGTTTTATTATTAATTTATTTCCATTTTTTTTTTAAACTTTATATAATGATTCTTATGCATACCAAAACAATAATTATATGTATTTGCTGTATATAATTTTTTTTTTTAATATTTTAAATATCTGAAAAATATAAGTATGGATTTGTATTTGTATTGATATTTACTTGTTAAGCACAGATATGTCTTTATATATTTAATATGTATACTTATTGCAAGTATATATATATTTATTATTTGGGTTTGTATTTAAAACATTGATATTACCTAAAATTAAACCATAGTATAAAATAAAGGATGTACTATTTGTTTTATAAGTAATGCCTTTGTAATTTATTTGAAAGAGTATTAATATTTTATTCTTATTTTTCTTTTAATGCCAGAGTCATTATGAAATTATTTGAATTCACAATTTAATAGAGGATAACTTCATATTTCACTTATTGTTTAGTTCTGTAGGTCACTTACACATATTATTATTCATTGGTATGTTTAGATATACATAAATTTACATAATTAGATGTGTATATTGGATTTAATAGAATTCCCTTTGTTTCTGATATATATTTGATTAGTTAGTCACATCAACCTTGAAAATAAATTATAATGATAGATCTCATTGCTCTGTATGATTTTAGATTTATTTCATGTATAGCTAGTTGGAAGGGCATATAAACAATTTATTTAAATATAACTGGGATAATTTTGTTTTTCTTCATTTAAATTATACAATTTATTATATTAGGCTTTCTCAACAATTGGATTCATTTAGATTATATATATTCCATTACGTTTATCATCCAATGTTTGAAGCATTATTTTCTTCTCATATACTGATGTTCCATTACATTTGAGGTAAAATATGTTTATATGATATATTGTCCATTACATTTGGCACCACAAACTGTTGGTCCCAGTTAACTGATGATTGTATAATGGAGTAAAATTATGTTCCATTACATTTGGACGCCATAACGTAGTCAGCATAATATGTTTGTTTAATTATTCATTACATTTGGTGTCTCAAAGTTAGGGGCTTGGTTAACTAATGATTATTGTTACGAAAGTTCATATGTTTATTTTCATTTGAGATCATTTATAAAGATACATTCCATTATATTTGGCTTTCCCAATGTTTGGGGCCTTCTTTCTTCAATTTAAATGGAATGCAGCAAGTACGTTCCATTACATTTGGCGCAACAACTAGGGCTCGAAATAAGCTAATTAGGGCTTGAAATACCCCACATACCTGAGAGATGTGTAGTAAATATATATTGATGTGAGATGTATAGTTTAAAGAAAGAGAAGCATTTTTGTGTGTTTAATTTTTTTTATATAAATGGAAATATTTTGGCCTTATGTTTAGATGGTGATTGTTACTGTTATTGTATTTTTTTAATGATGAAAGATAAATATAGTCATGAAGCAGTTTAATTTCAATTTAAAAATTATATTGATGGTGTTAAATTATAGCGTAATAATTTTGTCCATATTTGGAAAGTTTATGTTGTAGAAAATCTATAATTTTGAGGGTTGGATTGGATATTTGATTGTTGGAGTTTGGATGGTTCTGTTGCAAGAATTGATGTTGGATGGGGAATTTTTGTCGTTGTCTTGAGGGTGTGATGCATTCATGTCACTTGTGATTGATTGATATCATTTACTGCTCCAACCCAAATTTTGATGTTTATTATTATTTATCATGAAACAGTTAACAGTAGTCCTGCCATGATTTTACCTTTAAGACTCCAGAGAGAGTAAGGTATAATTATTTTGATATATGTATAATATTTGCCTCTAAGTCTCCCAAAGATGAGCAAGGAAATATTTTATAAATAATAGCCCCTAAGACTTGGATGTAAGCAGGGCAGTGTAATAGTGTTTTCAGAAAATTATTATGGGTTGTAGTAGCTTGGATAGAATGAAATGTGATAGTCATCTAAGTGTTCATGAAACATTGTATGCTTTAGGAGTAATGATTGAATTCTTTTATCTATATCAAAATTGTGAAGTGCTAATCAATCTTTTGGCTGTCAGTATCTGTCGGATCTTTGGAGGAATAGATAAGTATATAACTTAAATATATAACACCAAACTTAAGGGCTTGATTAATTGATTATTGTTTGTAACAAATAATCTATTACATTGATTATCAATTAGGGTTTGAAAACAAACATATCAATGTTTTATTTTCCATTATAAGTAACTTTTAAACATGAAGTTCAATTAGTGAATGTTTGTTGATAATAAATTGCATTAGTACAATTTTTAGTAAAATAGTGTTTTGGGCACAAAAGCTAATAATTAGTGAAGTTGATTTTTTTTTTTTTTTATATAAAATAGTGTTAAGTTTTAAGGTCCAGTAAATTTATAGGTATCAATTTAGTAAGTTTCTGCTTAACTACCATTATCTTGAGTGTGAAAGTTATCTCACAATATTATTGAATTGGTTGTTTTCAAGAACATTTTATTGTATTTTAAATATTTCAAGGTTATATTGAATTTGATATGAAATTTCCACATTTCAATATTGTATAAGTGTGGAATATTTATTATCATTATCTATAAATAAATGTTAGTTAGTGATCTCAGTTGTTACTTTCTTTTTCTCTCTCTATATATATATTTTAGAGAAATTTGTTGATGTATGGTGATAGATGAGATTTTTTTTTTTTAAGCCAAGAAGTTCATGAGTTCAAACAACTGAAATTTAGATTGTCGGATAGCTATTATGTATCATAAAATTAAAAAGGCTTGTACTTTGCTTAGTTGAGTAATTGCTTGTTGGAATAATGATTGGAGATGGTGGGCCCTTGATCTGTGGTAATTACTACATAGAAATATATATATATATATATATATATATATATATATATATATACATAGATATATATATATATATATATATATATATATATATATATATATATATCTTAGATATTTTTTTTTGTATAATATTACAGTATTAGTAATAATGGATAATAGTAACGAAATGCCAGTTAGTGGTAATTTTGATTTGGGGAGTTTAATAGAGAAACTGGAGGTTATGATGAAAACCAACTTAAAAACCAACTCTGATGAACTTAGAGCTGAGATGAAAACCAACTCTAATGAATTAAAAGATCTTAGAGCTGAGATAAAAACAAATTCTGAGAGACTAGAATCTAGATTAAATACTAAATATGATGAACTAAAATCTAGATTAAAAACAAATTCTGATGAACTTAGAGCTGAGATAAAAACAAATTCTGATGAACTTTCCCAGAAACTAGAATCTAGATTAAAAACAAATTCTGATGAACTTTCCCAGAAACTAGAAACTAGTTTAAAAACTAACTCTGATGAACTAAAAGAGGAACTTAGAACTGAGATGAAAGTCAATTCTAATAAATTTTCTAAGGAATTAAAAGATGAATTAAAAGTTCTGGTAGATAATAGTGTTAGAAGAGTAGAAGTAAAATTTGATGAAAAGATGGAAAAATACAGAGAAGAGACAATGGTTGAAGCAAATTCTTTAAAAGCAAAATTTGAGGAAATAAGTAGTGAAATGAGGGAAGAAAATCAAGGAATTATAGCCAGATTAGAAGTAGTTGAAAGAAAGACTATAAAGAAACCTAAAATTTTTGATGAATATTATAGTGAGGATAAAAGAATTGATGAATCTGTAGAAATAAAATTAAATTCTTTAGGTGAAAAATATCTAAAGTTATTAGACAATGAATTACCAAAGATTACGGATAATACCAGTAATAAATTTAAAAATAAAATGCAAAATCTAGTTCAAAAATGTACCATTAATTGTGGAAACGTTTATACAAAAATTAATATTTACAAAGAAATATTCTTTACAAGAATTAACAATATAATATGTAATGTAAATTTTATGAAAGTAGAAATTGATCCAAATAGAGATTTAGGCAAAGCCAAAATAAAACTTAAATTCAGAAGTAAGGAGAAAATTAAAATAGATTTTCTTAAAGAGATAATTTATCCCAATAAAAATCTCAAGAAAATTAAAGTAAAATTCAAAGAGATGAGTAGAGAGAAGTTTAAAATAAATTATCTTAAAGAAAGTATAGATTTTATAAAAGATATTGGAAAAGCCAAAGTTAGACTTAAAGTTATAGATGGAATGATAAATAATATTGATTTTCTTAGAGAGAAGATTGACAAAGAAAGAGATGTAGGGAAAGCAAAGGTAAAATTTAAAAGAATAAATGAAAAGATATTTAATTTAATTCTTAGCAGAAAGATTATTGATAAAGAAAAAGAAATTGGCAAAGCCAAAATTAAACTTAAAATGAGAAGTGAGGATGTGATTAGTAAAGATTTTCTTCGAGAAAATATAGCTAAGGAAAGAGATTTAAGTAAACCTAAAGTTAAACTGAAAAGAATTAATATATTAATGTTATTGTTGTAAAACAAAATGATTTTCAAAAATTCTTTAATGTTGAAGTTGTATCACATCAATCTGATTTGCAATTTTTAAAGGATTATTTGGAAAATTTGAATGAATACCATTCAAAATTGCCCAGAGAATTGTTTTTAATTGCACGTAGAACAAGTGAAGTAAAATAAAGACTTACTCAAGTCGATGATGTTTATCAAGATAGTCAAAGGAAAGGTAATAGATTATCTGATAAAATAGCAACTGTTATTGATAAAGTTAAGAATTATGTTAGTGCTTATGATCAAGTTACTATTTATGTAAAGGATATAGATGCAGAATCTAAGGAGTTCATAGCAAAATCTTTAGATACTGATCTCAAAATTATTCAAAAGCAATTGAATTATACGAAAACGTTATATAAAAATCTTGTAAATAAAAGCAAATTTCTTCACAGAATTCAACATACTGGAAATTCTTTACAAGAAGAATTAAAAAGGCACTTTTGATTATTATTATTATTTTTTTTTAAAAGAAAACTTGGACAAATATCTAGATAATCTGAAAGATAGATATAAATAAATGAGTATGGTTATTAATATGAAAAATAATATTCTTTAAACCATGTTAGTCCTTAGAAAGATTACAAATTTGAGAAGTTTTTCGATATTTCATAATTCATTAGTTATCTGCAAAGACATTTTTTTTTTTTTTTCGGTGGATTAGAGGGTATTGTAAATATCGATAAGTCTATGTATATTTAAAAAATTATCATTTGTTATATATATATAAAAAAAACCTCTTTGAGTTGATGTTTATCCATAAAGTATTATTGTTTATGGTTATTAAGTATAGTTATTGTTTGAAGTTATTATTTTATTTATATGTTGATGGTACATCATTATGAATTTTTAATTATTATAAATAAATAAAGACATATAAATTGTTGATTATAAAAAAATTATTTTATTTGCAGTGATTATTAAAAAAATGCAATATTATTATTTATGAATATTTTTAAAGTTGTCAAATAAATTTTCAATTTAATATTTTATATATATATATGCTTGATATATATATATATTTTAATGTTAATTGTTTAAAAGAAAACATGTGTAACGAGGGTTTTCAAAACAGCATTTGCTAGCACATGGAGCAACAACAAAGAGGAGGCCATTATTATTATTAAGATAGTAATAAAACCAACTGAAGGATAAAATTTTGTTGTACTTTGTGTCTTTGAAATTACCATTCTTCAGAATATTGGAATAAGATAGATTTCTATGGTAAATACATAAATCATGACAGGCTAATAGAGATATATCGCAGCCAAGAGGCTGCACTGTTTTCTTTCATTTATTCCAAAGCAGTTTAAAAGAAAAAACTAAGAAAATTTCAATACATATATTTCATCGCGTCTGAAGACGAAATTTGACATAGCTATCTGGAATCTATAATGGTCAATCTAATAATAATCTGGAAGTAACTAGAATTAATATATTGGATTTAACATTTCAATTTATTTATTTATTTTTCAAGGAAAGAAATTTTAGAAGGATAAAAATATACATATATCCAAGAATTGACAATTTTCTCTAACGTAATAGTTTCCTCACCTTCACTAGAATGCATTCTAATATTAGACGGATAAAGAAATAAAACAATGGAATAAGTTGACTTTTGAAGGAAAACTAACCAAGTGAACTTTGAAAGGTAGTAAATAATTTTATATGTATAAATGATATATAAATATATTTTTGAGATCGATATTTTGTTTACTTTTATTTTTCATTGTAAAATATAACATTTTATAAATATTCAATTCAAGCGTCTTGTTTTCTAACAGCAATAAACGTTTAACAGGTGTCAAAATTAACACTTAAGTAATTTAAAATCTTAAAGTATGGCTTATAAGTTTGGGTTGCATATGAGTTGTTATGTATATTTTAATAAGTAAATTTATATTCGCAAATTTTTATTATAAAAAAAAAATGTTTTATTATTAATTTATTTCCTTTTTTTTTTTTTTTTAACTTTATATAATGATTCTTATGCATACCAAAACAATAATTATATGTATTTGCTGTATATAATTTTTTTTTTTAATATTTTAAATATCTGAAAAATATAAGTATGGATTTGTATTTGTATTGATATTTACTTGTTAAGCACAGATATGTCTTTATATATTTAATATGTATACTTATTGCAAGTATATATATATTTATTATTTGGGTTTGTATTTAAAACATTGATATTACCTAAAATTAAACCATAATATAAAATAAAGGATGTACTATTTGTTTTATAAGTAATGCCTTTGTAATTTATTTGAAAGAGTATTAATATTTTATTCTTATTTTTCTTTTAATGCCAGAGTCATTATGAAATTATTTGAATTCACAATTTAATAGAGGATAACTTCATATTTCACTTATTGTTTAATTCTGTAGGTCACTTACACATATTATTATTCATTGGTATGTTTAGATATACATAAATTTACATAATTAGATGTGTATATTGGATTTAATAGAATTCCCTTTGTTTCTGATATATATTTGATTAGTTAGTCACATCAACCTTGAAAATAAATTATAATGATAGATCTCATTGCTCTGTATGATTTTAGATTTATTTCATGTATAGCTAGTTGGAAGGGCATATAAACAATTTATTTAAATATAACTGGGATAATTTTGTTTTCTTCATTTAAATTATACAATTTATTATATTAGGCTTTCTCAACAATTGGATTCATTTAGATTATATATATTCCATTACATTTATCATCCAATGTTTGAAGCATTATTTTCTTCTCATATACTGATGTTCCATTACATTTGAGGTAAAATATGTTTATATGATATATTGTCCATTACATTTGGCACCACAAACTGTTGGTCCCAGTTAACTGATGATTGTATAATGGAGTAAAAGTATGTTCCATTACATTTGGACGCCATAACGTAGTCAGCATAATATGTTTGTTTAATTATTCATTACATTTGGTGTCTCAAAGATAGGGGCTTGGTTAACTAATGATTATTGTTACGAAAGTTCATATGTTTATTTTCATTTGAGATCATTTATAAAGATACATTCCATTATATTTGGCTTTCCCAATGTTTGGGGCCTTCTTTCTTCAATTTAAATGGAATGCAGCAAGTACGTTCCATTACAATATATATGCTTGATATTTTATTTTTTTTTAATGTTAATTGTTTAAAATAAAACATGTGTAACAATGGTTTTCAAAACAGCATTTGCTAGCACGTGGAACAAGAGCAACAACAAAAAGAGGAAGCCATTATTATTAAGATAGTAATAAAACCAACTGAAGGATAAAATTTTGTTGTACTTTGTTTCTTTGAAATTACCATTCTTCAGAATATTGGAATAAGATAGATTTCTATGGTAAATACATAAATCATGACAGGCTAATATAGATATATTGCAGCCAAGAGGCTGCACCATTTTCTTTCATTTATTCCAAGGCAGTTTAAAAAGAAAAACTAGGCAAATTTCAATACATGTATTTTATCGCGTTTGAAGCTGAAATTTGACATAGCTATCTGGAATCTATAATGATCAATCTAATAATAATCTGGAGGTAACTAAAATTAATATATTGGATTCAACATTTCAATTTATTTATTTATTTTTCAAGGAAAGAAATTTTAGAAGGATAAAAATATACATACATCCAAGAATTGACAATTTTCTCTAACGTGAGAGTTTCTTCACTTTAACTAGAATGCATTCTAATATTAAATGGATAAAGAAATAAAACAAGGAATAAGTTGACTTTTGAAGGAAAACTAAACAAGTGAATTTTGAAAGGTAGTAAAGAATTTTATATGTATAAATATATTTTTGAGATCGATATTTTTGTTTACTTTTATTTTTCATTATAAAAATATAACGTTTTATAAATATTCAATTCAAGCGTCTTGTTTTCTAACAGCAATAAACATTTAACAGGTGTCAAAATTAACACTTAAGTAATTTAAAATCTTAAAGTATGGTTTATAAGTTTGGGTTGCATATGAGTTGTTATGTATATTTTAATAAGGAAATTTATATTCGCAAATGTCTATTATAAAAATTGTTTTATTATTAATTTATTTCCTTTTTTTTTTAACTTTATATAATGATTCTTATGCATACCAAAACAATAATTTATATATATTTGCTGTATATAATATTTTTTTATTTATTATTTTAAATATCTGAAAAATATAAATATGGATTTGTATTTATATTAATACCTACTTGTTAAGCACAGATATGTCTTTATTTATTTAATATATATACTTATTGCAAGTATATATGTATATTTATTATTTGGGTTTGTATTCAAAACATTGATATTACCTAAAATTAAAGCATAATATAAAAATAAAGGATGTACTATTTGTTTTATAAGTAATGCCTTTGTAATTTATTTGAAAGAGTATTAATAATTTATTCTTATTTTTCTTTTAGTGCCAAAGTCATTATGAAATTAATTGAATTCACAATTTAATAGAGGATATCTTCATATTTCACTTATTGTTTAGTCTTTAGGTCACTTACACATATTATTATTCATTCATATGTTTAGATATACATAAATTTACATAATTAGATGTGTATATTGGATTTAATAGAATTCCCTTTGTTTCTGATATATATATTTGATTAGTTAGTCATATCAACCTTGAAAATAAATTATAATGATAGATTTCATTGCTCTGTATGATTTTAGATTTATTTCATGTATAGCTAGTTGGAAGGGCATATAAACAATTTATTTAAATATAACTGGGATAATTTTGTCTTTCTTCATTTAAATCATACAATCTATTATATTAGGCTTTCTCAACAATTGGATTCATTTAGATTATATATATTTCATTACATTTATCATCCAATGTTTGAACCATTATTTTCCTCTCATATATTGATGTTCCATTACATTTGAGGTATAATATGTTTATATGATATATTGTCCATTACATTTGGCACCACAAACTGTTGGTCCCAGTTAACTGATGATTGGTATAATGGAGTAAAAGTATGTTCCATTACATTTGGACACCACAACGTGGTCAGCATAATATGTTCGTTTAATTATTCATTACATTTGGTGTATCAAAGTTAGGGGCTTGGTTAACTAATGATTATTGTTGCAAAAGTTCATATGTTTATTTTCATTTGAGATCATATAAAGATACATTCCATTATATTTGGCTTTCCTAATGTTTGGGGCCTTCATTCTTTAATTTAAATGGAATGCAGCAAGTATGTTCCATTACAATATATATATATATATATATATATATATATATATTATATATATAGAATACCATATATATATATATATATATATATATATATGGTATTCTATATAGCTAATTCAGTCTTTTTGTTTATAATCTGATTATAGAAATAAATAGTTATTTATGCTTTTTGATGTTTACACCAACATCACTATTGTACCATGAACTATTTTATATTACATACTATTACTTAATTCTATAACAGTATACCATGTTACTTAATGTTATGTAGCCTTCATTTCTTTTTCTCTCTAAGTAATTTGTTGCTAAACATGATTGCCCAATGTGATCCATGATTATGAAGACATCATTAGCCAAAACTTTTTAATCATTGTACTTCATTACATATAAACGTATTTCGCAATGACAATCATAGAAATCATTTGATTATTACCATAAGCTGCTTTTCCTTGCTATTTTTTTAAAATCTCTATCTGCACCTATACATATTGTAATATATATTGTAACAAACAATAAGAATTACTGACAGAGATATGGAATGTTCAAAAAATATCTCTTATGTTAAATTTATTATTTAATAGATTTTGATAATATATGTCTGTATAAAAAAGAAAATCAAGTCATTAGAAATATTTTATTAAGATATATTTTGATGAAGTTTCCCTCCTTTAATTAAAATCTAAAGAATATTTTTTAAAAATTAGTGTAACAAAATATCTAATTAATATTTTAGATGTAGTATAATTGCATTACAGTGGTCTTACAACTTAAATGTACCATTGAACTGAAACTAGTCATAGGTAGAGAAAACTGGTATACATCTACAATTTGCTCCTGATTAAAAAATATTCTATTGTCCTACTTTTGCATGGAAATAAATTGCCTGTATAGGAAGAAAAGACCATTGAAGCTCTATTAGCTCAAAATCTTGGACTGTCAGTTGCATGTCCTGGAAAATTTTGAAAGGCCAAAAAATAATTAAGTAAATTTATTACTGAAGGTGAAAAGTCATTATATATATATATATATATATATATATATATATATATATCAATATATATATATATATATATATATATATATATATATATATATTGTAAATATCAATAAGTCTATCTATATTTAAAAATTATCATTTGTTATATATAAAAAAAAACCTCTTTGAGTTGATGTTTATACATGAAGTATTATTGTTTATGGTTATTAGGTATAGTTATTGTTTGAAGGTATTAGTTTATTTATATGTTGATGGTACATCGTTATGAATATTTAATTATTATAAATAAATAAAGACATATAAATTGTTGATTATATAAAAAAAAAATATTTTATTTGCAGTGATTATTAAAAAAATGCAATATTATTATTTATGTATATTTTTAAAGCTGTCAAATAAATTTTCAATTTAATATTTTTTATATATATGCTTGATATTTTATTTTTTTTTAATGTTAATTGTTTAAATAAAACATGTGTAATAATGGTTTTAAAAACAGCATTTGCTAGCACGTGGAACAACAGCAACAACAACAATAAAAGAGGCCATTATTTTTATTATTAAGATAGTAATAAAACCAACTGAAGGATAAAATTTTGTTGTACTTTATTTCTTTGAAATTACCATTCTTCAGAATATTGGAATTAAGATAAATTTCTATGGTAAATACATAAATCATGACAGGCTAATAGGGATATATCACAGCCAAGAGGCTGCACCGTTTCTTTCATTTATTCCAAGGCAGTTTAAAATGAGACAACTAAGAAAATTTCAATATATGTATTTCATCGCGTCTGAAGCCGAAATTTGACATAGCTATCTGGAATCTATAATGGTCAATCTAATAATAATCTGGAGGTAATTAAAATTAATATATTGGATTTAACACTTCAATTTATTTATTTATTTTTCAAGGAAAGAAATTTTAGAAGGATAAAAATATACATATATCCAAGAATTGACAATTTTCTCTAACGTGATAGTTTCCTCACCTTCACTAGAATGCATTCTAATATTAAATGGATAAAGAAATAAAACAAAGGAATAAGTTGACTTTTGAAGGAAAACTGGATATGTGAACTTTGAAAGGTAGTTAATAATTTTATATGTATAAATGATATATAAATATATTTTTGAGATCGATATTTTTGTTTACTTTTATTTTTCATTATAAAAATATAACGTTTTATAAATATTCAATTCAAGCATCTTGTTTTCTAACAGCAATAAATGTTTAACAGGTGTCAAAATTAACACTTAAATAATTTAAAATCTTAAAGTATGGCTTATAAGTTTGGGTTGCATATGAGTTGTTATGTATATTTTAATAAGTAAATTTCTATTCGCAAATGTTTATTTAAAAAAAATTGTTTTATTATTAATTTATTTCCATTTTTTTTTAACTTTATATAATGATTCTTATGCATACCAAAACAATAATTTATATGTATTTGCTGTATATAATTTTTTTTTATTATTTTAAATATCTGAAACATATAAATATGGATTTGTATTTATATTGATATTTACTTGTTAAGCACAGATATGTCTTTATATATTTAATATGTATACTTATTGCAAGTATATACGTATATTTATTATTTGGGTTTGTATTTAAGACATTGATATTACCTAAAATTAAACCATAATATAAAAATAAAGGATGTACTATTTGTTTTATAAGTAATGCCTTTGTAATTTATTTAAAAGAGTATTAATATTTTATTCTTATTTTTCTTTTAGTGCCAAAGTCATTATGAAATTAATTGAATTCACAATTTAATAAAGGATAACTTCATATTTCACTTATTGTTTAGTCTTTAGGCCACTTACACATATTGTTATTCATTGATATGTTTAGATATACATAAATTTACATAATTAGATGTGTATATTGGATTTAATAGAATTCCCTTTGTTTCTGATATATATTTGATTAGTTAGTCACATCAACCTTGAAAATAAATTATAATGATAAATCTCATTGCTCTGTATGATTTTAGATTTATTTCATGTATAGCTAGTTGGAAGGGCATATAAACAATTTATTTAAATATAACTGGGATAATTTTGTCTTTCTTCATTTAAATCATAAAATCTATTATATTAGGCTTTCTCAACAATTGGATTCATTTAGATTATATATTCCATTACGTTTATCATCCAATGTTTGAAGCATTATTTTCTTATCATATATTGATGTTCCATTACATTTGAGATATAATATGTCTATATGATATATTGTCCATTACATTTGGCACCATAAACTGTTGGTCCCAGTTAACTGATGATTGTATAATGGAGTAAAAGTATGTTCCATTACATTTGGATGCCATAACATAGTCAGCATAATATGTTTGTTTAATTATTCATTACATTTGGTGTATCAAAGTTAGGGGCTTGGTTAACTAATAATTATTGTTACAAAAATTCATATGTTTATTTTCATTTGAGATCATATATAAAGATACATTCCATTATATTTGGCTTTCCCAATGTTTGGGGCCTTCTTTCTTAAATTTAAATGGAATGCAGCAAGTACGTTCCATTACAATATATATATATATATATATAAACCATGGTTGTGAAAGGATTTTGGTAAAATTTTTGAATTTAATCTAGTATTGTATTGTTTTTGGTTTTCTTATATATATTTATATATATATATATATATATATATATATATATATATATATATATATATATATATATATATATATATATATATATATAGTAGCATTTATCATAAATTAAAAAAAGCTTGTTTAGAGCTCATTAGCATGCTCTTAATTATATATATATATATATATATATATATATATATATATATATATATATATATATATATATGAAATTTTTATGCTATGCTCTTAGGCTCCTGTATTTGCAATCATAATATTTTAGTAGAAAAATTTTTAATTTCTAATAATAATATCAAAATTTAATTAGTTTCTTATAAAATTTTCTTTGTATGCTAGGACATGCACACAATCTAAACAGGACAATGTAAGAGAGAAAGAGGAATTAATTAATTAATTTAGGATTTTATAGCAGTTTAAAAAAAATTACTGTAAATTATGATATTTCAAATTTTCCTGCTGGAAAAGGCTTTAGAAAATAATTACCCTTTTTATTGTAATAAATCTGATGGCAAATCTAAATATGTTATTAAAAATTATAATGCATTAAATTTTAAAAAGAGCTATAGAAGGAAATTTCAAATTTTTGTCATCATTTTTTAATTTCCCTTTCTTTCTAATCAGCATAAATAAAAAAAAGTTATTGAAATGTAAAAGTAAAAAAAAAAAATGTTTGTAAAATTATATTAAATCTGGTAATTAAATCTGAATAAAGATGTTTTGTAAAAACATTTTGATATAAATTAATGCAGTTAATTATGTGCCAACTGCTACAAACATGTTTACTAAAAATTGATAAGATTAAAACTTAGAACAATGAAATATGATGTCCTTGCTTTAGGGCAAAGAATCAAGAAGAAAGCAATGGAATTAAGTTCATGAAGTGAGAATTAAATAGAAAATGTCAATAGAGAAGTTTTTAAAAAGGAAAATTTGCTAATTAAAATAGTTTCCATCATAATAGCTTCAGATTGTTTAGAAAAGTATTTTTAACATCCAACTCAACAATTATAAAAATTTTATCAGCAAAAAAGATCATTTTTCAATGGGTGGCTAAACAACTCAAGCCACACCAGTCAATGAGCTGGAACTCTGAAGTTTTATTCAGATACGAAAATTAATTGTGTATAAAATCCAAACCTGACTGCTTATAAGAAGGAAACTATGCTGTAAGAAAGAAGCAAGTTCTGTTGTAAAATGTACTGCATATTTCCCACTAATTGACTCTCAAAGAGAGTATTCAAAATCAAGACAATTGATAAAGTCTATTATTAAACATATTCTTGTATATGGAATGCAACTATACAATATCAGCAAAAATTGTGGTTAAAACATTTTTTATCTGGAAAAATCTTTCTTTATAATCAAATATAAGGCCTCAAAATTAATATTAATATAAGTTTATGTATATCCATTAATATATTTACATTTATTGTTTTTTTACTATTTATTATTTTATTTATTTTGTGATTACTGTAAATAGGATATTTTATTATGAAATCTAGATTGTTTTGCTGTTTGAATTTATTCCAAACATAGACCATTAATATACCAATAAATCTGAGAATTTATGCAATCTTCTGGGGACATGCTGAAGTAATGAAAGTAAATCAAAATGATGATGAACAGGAATAAAAAAAAATATCCAAAGTATTCTTTCTATAAAGAAAGTGGTACTTAAAATTAAGAATAATTTGAATCTAAGAAGAGAAAATTTAAAATTGCTTTCATAATAATTATACTGAATTTTAACCTTCAGAGGGCTAATACTGTTTTGATCATCATTAGCATCACTGTGTTTGTTATGCTTACTCTGAACCACATTTCATTTTAGATATTGCAAATGTGAACAGAAATTAATACAGTGATATTTTGGTATTGCAAACATTGTATTTGGATTTCAGCCATTTCATTTGGGATTTTATATACGAACTGTTACAGTATATATGTTGTTTGAGACTCGTAAGTTTTCCATAATTTGACAAAATCTGAAATATTAAAAAGGACATTGGGGACTTTATGAAATTAAATGAAAAATGAAGAAACAAATGAATTGAAAAGTTGGCATGTACTGTAAAGACACAGATATTGGAAGTGTAAGTATAATGGAATTTATTATAAATTAAAATTAAAAAAAACCCATTATATTGAATTTTATGGTATATTTGGCAGTGTAGCAGTAATAGTTATTAAACTTAATAAAACTCATATAATTTAGATAATTAGGTTTATATTCCATTAAACTTCAGAAAAGGAAACTTCTATACAATTATATAGAATAGTTTTAAACATATCAATTTTAAAATTTTTATGAGTTAGAATTTGAAAATATAAAAAAGATAAAACTAATAACAGTTAAATGTAAATCTAGTAAATAAAATGAGAAAGAATGCAAACTTGTGAAATTTTTAGAAAAAAATTATTTTTTTAAATAAAAAAAAATTCAAAAATGAAATAAAACACATAATAGCAGCAACATATTATATCATAATCATTAACAAACACATGCAATTCAGTGATTGAATTCTCCATCCTTCAAAATACACTATTAAACTATTTTAGAATTTACTATTGGTTTTAAAATATCAAAACTCATTGAAAGACTTTACAGTTAGTTTATATTCTATATTTATTTATTTTTTTGCAATTTTAATCTGTCCTGCCATTTATGAGTCTCTACTTTTATATTGTGTGTTTTTTTTTTTTTTTTTTTTGTAGCTTTACATTCAATTTATTATTGTTCATGTTTTTTAATCAAGTTATTAAAATAAGATATTTATCGGAAAAAAAACCCAGCAGCCATTGTTCTTTTTTAAAAAAAAAATGACTTCGAGTATAGACACCCTTATTAAGAATATTTTATATCTCGGTAAAAAAAAAAACAGTTGTAAATATCCGAATGTTTTAGTATCCATTAGTTTGTAAATTTACATTAATTATAGCTGCTTCTAAAAAAATGATAATGAATTTCTATAAAATTGATTGAAATAACATCTATCTATTCAACAGTCTACATTTGTGAGTCATCTGTTATTATATAAACGGCATTTTGACTCCGAACTACATCATAATATATTAAATTTTTTTATCTAAGTATTTTTAATGACTTTTCTATTTAATTTTTTTTTATAATAATAGTAATCTATAAATATATTGCACAAAAATTTAATAATATTAGACCATTTGAAATTTCGTCGGAAATATCCTTATTTCCAATAATATCGGTATCAAAATTTATTGATTGTATCAACAAATGTATTAAAATCGTCAAGAAAAAAAATTATTATATAATTGGTAAAATAATATTAACAAATTAAAAATAAAGACTTCTCTAAACTCTCTCAGTCTAGTTTCAGAACATAATCACTAATAAAATATGCATAAATTCTGCTGTACCAATGGAATTTAATAGAGATCTCTTTCATTGATAATTTAAAAGTTTCAAAAAGAGAAGATACAAAATTAAATCGCGCAGTAAATTCATCAGCACACAATCCTTTTAATAAATATCTTTACAAAAATATCTATATGCCAGTTCATTTAAACTTTTTTTTACTATAGAAGACAAGTTTATTTAAGAACTGTTATATGGATATCAAATTATGACATTTATTTAAGATCTTGCTGAGTTGTCCTTAAAAAAATCACACATTACATGGAACTACATTTAAAAAATAAATTAAAATATTTACTTTCATTAATACTCTGCCTAATCATTTTTGAATCTTCAAGCATATCTATGGAGCAATTTGTATGAGACAATCCATTTTTAGATCATCTTTATTAAAGTCTATTTCTCTATTATATTCATTAGTGAGATTCCTAAATAGAAATAATTTTAAATGCAATCTTTCTTAAATCAAACTCTTGTCTTAAATTTAGTTGATACATTTATATTTGTGCTGTTTTATATCTAAACATGTTCAATCTATTAAATCTATTTCTCATCCCCAAATGGTTGTATAAAAATATAAACAGAAGCTTTTATCCATATTTAAAAATTGAAATGTTATTTTATAACTTCATGACCACAGTTGGTGTAAGGATATAAAGAAAAGCATCAGAGTTTGGGGATATCTAGGCCATATATTAAGTGACAGAGGACAATAAAAAAGATGATAAAAATTCAATTTACTCTTTTCATCAATCATCTTATAAAAAAACAAAAACAAACAGAAGATATTTGTGACATGAGTAGTGATAATTGGTTATCCATAGTTAAACTTTATACATGAAGGCCATTTTATTATATTCCATTTGTATTCTTAGTAACAGTCTAAATTCAGCGTGAGACAATTACTATATAAGATAGAAACAACTATAGTCTCATTTTTAAAGTCATATAAAAATACTAATATTTGTATTTTAAATAAAAAATGAATACACTCATTATAATTATGATTAATATATTTATTAATGTTATATTTTAGTTCAGAATGTATAATAATTTATATAAAGTTTGAAATGAAGCTAAAATCGGTTTTATTTGATAATTTTTTTAATATCACATGATAGATTTAAACATTATTTAAAACTGCAATTGACATATTACTGCTTTCACACTTTGAATTGAAATATTTCACACAGATCTAATAATGTATATGTTGGTATGGTTAACAACTGTTTATAATCTTCCAATATACCTAATAAATATGAGTTGTAAATGAAACATACATTATCAGAGTTTACTCTATTTTATAATATGTAACAGTATCTTTGAAGACATATAGTAAAATGGTATATTTATTTAAAAACTCTAAATATCTTTCCACTTTATAATTATTTTCAGTAAATAAATAAGTGAGTGATTTATTTCTCAGGATTTTATTCAGATGAATGAGCATCAAAACTGATAGAGCTGAACATGATCTATGTACTTGGAGCCAATACAAGACTCTAATTTGAAGAAATCATGAGTTGTATATATTTTTTTTCAAAATAATCTTTATTTGCACAAAAAGTTAAATATACATTGTAATATAGAGTTCATGTTTACAATCATGTCTGACACATTAAAGACTAAGTAGTTATTAAATTAGATATCATGAGTTATATTAATGAAGAAATGAATCAAAGTTTGCAAGTAGTTTTTTTATATCACTGATTTGATTCCATTGTGTGAGTAGTTATCAGCTCATTTCTTTTCTGTACATCTTGAATAATTTAATTTCTTCACAAAGCTTATTATTATTATAATTAATTTACAATATTAATCATAACTTACATAAAATACATGGTTTTATATTATCTTTAATATACAATTCATTTTTATTTGTGGACTAACATAATTTCATCAACCAAAATGAATGAACACTGAAAATTTAAACAATCTTTAATTATATACAATCTCTATTTTTTTTTTTTTTTCATTTACTAAATTCATATTGAGAATCAAGATGCCCATTGGCCATATTTAATTAGGGAGAGAAGAAATATCACACATCTTTTCCTCTCTAATTACAGTTAATTGCATTTTTTTCTTATCTTAAAAAATCTATATACCCATTTTCTTTGATTATCAGGGTAGTTACAAAAAAATGTTGGTTTATTAAATAAAATAATTATATTTTTTAAAATATATTATTATTTTTTATAAAATATATTTTCTCTCTCTCAGCAATCTTCTTTCATGGAATAATGCCAAATATATGTTAAACCAAAAATAGCAGTATAATATGCACGTATAATGTGATATAACACTTCTATATCAAAAACTAAGTTATTTTAAAATATTTCATGGTTGGCAATGTACAAACTTAATTTCATCTTTTAAATTGTTATATATATATATATATATATATATATATATATATATATATATATATATATATATATATATATATATATATATATATATATATATATAAAATTTAAGAGATGAAATTAAGTTTGTACATTGCCATATATATATATATATATAATGTTTTTGTGGTTATATGATGTAGATAAAATAATATTTTTGGGTACAAACCGTGAATTACTTTGCATTACAATCCGATATTTTGATTGACTAGCAAACCGCCATTATCAAGGTTAACTTTTGAAAGAACAATCGTTAGATCTCAAACAATAACATGACTCAGTGTGAGATGAGAAGTGAGATTCAACTTGAAGTAGTTCACCATTCATAATATGAGGCTTATCAAAATGTTTATTTCCCTCAGTTTTTTCACCTATTAATTTCAAATTAATATTAGATAAAATGAGGTGTTTCCACATAGTGGGAATATATATATATATATATATATCATAGGTTTATAATTGAGCTTAGTCAATGTTATTTTAGTTTGTAAAAAAGGAAACTTTGTAACTAAAATTATTATAAATCGATTTAACATTTATATTATAGGAACAACACTTAAAAATTTATAAAACTTTTTTCAATTATTTTATTTTTTTATCAATTAAAACTTTTAGAAAATTAATACTTTTTTTTTATTTCACCTTTTTCCTGATTTTAATATATCAGTGTTGTCTGTAAACCTACAGATTTATGTACTATTAAATAAAAATCAACATCTTTATAACTGGACAAGACAAACAAGCTCTTAATAACAGACTGGATATGAAAATATCATGGAGAGTATCACATGTTTAAGATTTGTTATCGCACACTATTTTAGTCTTTCAAATCTATATACAGGATCAGAATGAAAGCATTACTTTGAAGATAAATTACATTAGTAGAGATGTAATAATCATCATAAATAAGTATCTAGTTGTAAAATAAATGTATAGATGCTTGAAACTGACCCTGGATATTTAATAAAAGAATAATAATATGGTGAGAAATGTGAGAACAGAGAAGAGATTAACAATTAAAATAATAACTGAATTTAATTTTATATTGGTTGAATTTTGATGTTCAGAGAAAATAAAAGCAATTAATTGAATTAAATGTATATTATATTAGGGTAAACTTGGGAAATAATAAAATAATCAGGCATGTAGTAATAGATATGACTACAGAGTGAAAGAGTGAATGGTCAACTAATCCATTAAATAACAAATTAGGTAGAAATAATATTATAATTAAATATTGTGAATAATCCGATGCATACTAAATCAAAAACAAAAATCTGGCTCCAAAAAAAAAGCAGAAAACATTTCCAGTGAGAAACAAATTAAAAATCAATTAAAAGTTCTAAATAATGATAGGTTTATGGCAATGATGAAGGAAATGTTTGAAAATCAATTAAAAGAGACAACCATAAGATTTGAAAAACAAAATAAAATATTATAAAAAATAGAAAGGCAAAACAAAGAGACAGCTATTAAATTTAAAAAAGAAAATGAAATGTTTTATATCAACATGTGATGGAAGCAATTATAAAAGAATTACAGGGAGATTTAACCCAAATTGAGAATAAAAATGAAGAGGCATGCAATAAAATACATGCAAATAAAATTGAATAAGAAAATAAAATAGAATTGCTTATGAGGTAATAAAAGGGGTAAAAACAGAAAACCATAAATTATTAGAACAAGTTCATTTATAAATGACTAATATTGTTGAAATATTTAAAAGGATAGAGACAGAATGTAATAGGGAGTATGGAAAACTAATAGAAATAGTAGAATCTTTTATGAGAAAGAAGGATAATAAGATACATAAAAATTTAAATTATCTGAATAATGCTGGTCAGAAAAGAGTTAATTTAAATTTTCATCTACTTGTTAATACCCCTGTGATTGTTAACCAATTTTTAAAAATTAGAATTGTTTCAGTGAATGTGGATGAAGCTCCTATAGAGTATCTATATAGTTTGAAAAGATATTTCTGTATGAATCAATTGAGTGAAGAGGTTTAAATTGCAATTGTCTGCAGCCATTTACAAGGGGTTTCTCAACTTTGGTGAGATTTCCTATTGAAAATTTTCATAATTTCACTTACTGCAAGACAGCTTTGTTATGAAGTTATAGGATTAAAGATTGCCAAGATAATATTAAGCACTAAATACCACAAGAAAAAAAGAGACCCAGTGAATCCTTCACTCCATTTTTTCTTAAACAAGTGTTTAAACTTAGAGCTTTAGCAGCATGTATACTGTCATAGAATCAAATTATTAAGATAGTAAGGCACATGTTTTTAAAGAATATAGATTAGTACAGAAAGCAAACCTGTTGAACAGGTTGCTGAGTTATTGAACATGTTCAATAGACATAAATATGATGCAAAGGAGCAAAGATTAAAAATCCAATTGAAAGAGATTTATAAGCAAGAAAGCAAATCATATGTAAATCCAATGGATTACAGAAGTAGAAGAAATTCCTGGAATGGAAATAGAAAAAGAACCAAAATATTGGCAATCTGAATAGGACTCAAGTCTTTCAGTGCCTGGAAGTGATTCTGATATTACTCATAAAAATGTATTAAACCCAAGGGTAATTCACAGACTCTTAGTACTAGTTGTATTATGCCTAAAAATTACCTGGAGAGAAGGAAAGTTTAATCCTGTTATAAATTTGAATGGCTTTATTGCATCAAAGATCCTGAATCTGATTAATAAATTAATGAGTTTATGTATAAATGGTAAATAAAATATAATTTTATAGAAACTTTTTTTTTAAAAAAATATGTTCAACTTTTATTATAACTGTTAAAAAAACATAATGAGATTAATAATAATTTGAGATATAAAGATTATAATTGTTAAAAAATTTTAGTGAGACAAATAATAACTTTGGGATATAAGGAAGAACTACCATTAACCTTTTGACTGTTTGACTCGTTCTTAATCGAGGCACTTTTTGATACATATTCGTTTTAATCGAGTAAATTTGACATCGCTGTAAATTGCTTAGTTTTTGGACTACGTTTACGGTTTTAACGTCATTTTTTAGAACGCAAAAAGTTTTATAATATACTGCCATCTATTGAATTATTTTACAAGTAAAAAATCAATTAATTGATGATTTATGTCAAACAAAAACTAAGCACTGCCTTTTCACATCTTTTCTTGAATCTTATTGGCTGTTGAAATTTTGTAAACAAAAGAAAATGGAAAAGCTCCACCTTCTCATCATCTTTTCTTGAATCTTATTGGCTGTTAAAATTTTTATATGGCTGCCAAAAATTAAAAAGAGATCGGAAGAGCTCTTGTTTTATTTTGAAAATGATAAACGAATGTTTTAGAGCATTTTAAAAATATTTTTTGATGAAATACAAATAAAATACAAATTATTTTCATATAATATGTCAAAAATAAATATTATTTTACAAAAATAGTTACGATTTTAGCAAGAATTATTTATTTATTGCAAAGTCGGGAAAAAAATCATAACGTGAAATTACGATTGCCGTTTCTTTTCATGTCAACCGTAACAAATATTTTTAAAATTAAAAATCAAAATTTATTTTTGAACAAACTTTCGTTTATTTTTATAATGTTAGAAATTACTAATATACTTTTTAAAAACGAAACTAAAGTGAATATATTTAAAAAAACGGTCAATAACTTTTGAAAAATTGATACATTATTTTGTGCATCGGCCAATTAAAAGCTTTGAGTGATACCACCTGCAGCGAATGAACAATTGGACAGTTAAAGGGTTAAAAACGTTTATCATTAAGGTATTTTTAAAACTTTAATTATATATTATGCATATAATGTTGGCTGTTATACCTTATGAAATAGCAAATCATGCTTATTGTAAAGATGAAGTATCAATTACAAAAGATGATCTCTTTATTTATTGTTTTATTTTTATTCTGAATGAAGAGATAATGAAGGTTTGAAGAGACCCATTCCATAAATTTCTCTTTCAGATAGGTGTTCTATGCCGATCATAACATACATATATTTTCGTAGGTCATGACCAAAGCAAGAAATAGAGTGATGAAAACATATATAAAAATAAATAAGCAGAAGACCTCTAGCCAAACTTTGCAGTTAAGTGATAAAATTATGCTTCAGATTAATCTCATAATTCACCATGAAAAACCCAGATCTATATAAAATTTCAAGAAATTTATGACAGCCCATTCACTATTAGACACCAATATAACAATAATGCTTTTGTACTGACTGACAAAGGAATGGAAAGAGGAATATATAATGGTAACTCCTTGAAACTTGTCAAAGAGAAAATAAATAGGGATGAAAAATAGTTGATTTGATAAGTTAGAAGTATAGGATGTAAGGTTTTAATATGTGGGCTAATTGTTGATTGAAGATATTTGTATAATTAAGCCTTTTCTTTGAAGTAGTCAGCTGAATTGCAGCTATGTGCTTGTGCTTAAAACCCCATGTAAATTGATAGTGAAGCATCAGTTAAAAAATATCCTGGTTCCCAGTGAAGTGATAATTAGAAATTGTAAGTTGAAACCTAATATGCAGTAGAGTTTTCTTAACATTTGCAAAAAAGCTATCCAAACCTGAGAGTTCTTGGTTAACAACTATATATTGCAGAATTAAGCTCACAATGTTAGTGCAACATTCTTAATTAATTAAAAATTGGGTTTAGTTTAACATTTAGTGAATTTAATTTAGTATTGGAAGTGATTTCCTTTACTATTTTGATCTCCAACTCATTATCAAGAATAATTAATATTTAGTTAGTTTACTTTCATATGGTAAAGTCATCTTAAAATTGGTATCTCCACATTTATTCAGTTTACTATTGAAGGTTATTTCAAATTTGCTGTATCACTTGCTTAATATTTAGCTCATTATCAAGGTTATATGTATAAACTTAATACGGTTATTGTTTAGTATATAATTAAATTATTTCATTTCTAACCTGGTCAAAGGGCAATGTATCAGTTGCAAAGCAAGATACATAATTGATTGCGGGAGTAGTTAAGTGCTAATTATCTTTGGGTAACAGTTTTAATGAAAATAAAAAAAAAGAAGTAGTCAAATAAGTTAAAAAAGAGGGGGGGAATCTTTTTATTTACAAATTTAAATTTGCTTGTATCATCTCTAAGATTAAAGTTCAAATGTCAATTATTCAAACTTTGAAATAAAATATGATTTTTTTTTTTAAAAAAAGATTTCATTTTTTTTGTTAAATGTCAAATTTATAAAAGTGATTTTTATATTGGGATGAATATCTTTATTGTAATTAATAAAATCGGTTTAAAAAAGGAATATTATTAGAAAACCTAATAGAATACACTTTATTTATTTTTAATCAATGGTGGTTTAAATAAAATATAATCTTAAAATTTTATTGAAAATTACCGTTCTTGTTAGCATCTCTAGAATGTCTTTTGTTTTATTATTGCCATTAGGAACTTGTAAAAACATTAAGTTTATTTTTATTTCCTTCCATATTGTGAACAAATATAAATATTATAAAATGGATATTATGGTTTATGGTGGATAATTCATGTGTGCGTATCATTTACCTTGAATTAATGTAGCCTGGATTAATTATTTATCTTCAACTTGATATTTAACTGCCATTTCTGAATTCTTCTAAATCTATGGTAAAGATTTACCCTTGCAAAGTGATTGTTAACTGAAAGTCCTTTCTTATGGAATATTTGTTTTTGGAGAGGTGGGGATTCTATGTTTAATGAAATATGATCTGAATAAATTAAATTGAAGCAACTAAAGAGTTAAAAAAATCTCAAGAATGGATTTTCAGCATCTTGAATACTGAAATAAACTTCGTAATGAAAAGCAAACAAACAAAAGAAAAAATGCTAAGCTTTATATAAATAGGATTTTAAAACTGAAGACGTTGATAAAACTTTAGAGTTTAAAAGGGTGATCACTTGAAAGATAGTAATGTTTTAAATACTTATTATTTTATAATTTAATGTAATGATGTTTTAAATATTTTACATATCTTATTGTATAATAAATATTCTGACTTCCATTTTTCATTTCATATGTACTATCAAAAATTATAAATTAAATTCATTAGAGCTAGGGAGATAAGAGTTCATATTTTACTGAATTAGTTATAGTAGTGTTTTTAATAAGACTGATGGTATAGTGTATCCGCCTACAGATTTTCCAGATTTGGGATGATGCTCCAGTTTTAATCAGATATAAATTAACAATCCATAGATGATATAATTTTCTTTCAATAAATAAGAAGTTATTAATTGTCTGGAAAGGTGACATAGTTTGTAATATTTTTATTATTATAGCTATGTCTGTCCATTAGTATGATTTATGATTGAATTAAATTACATTTTTATTCCTATCTTGTTGCATTTCTGTTATTTGGATTTGAGTGTAAAATCTCAAAGATTAGTTTAATTATTAATCACTAACTTCTCATATCTATATTATTATTTGTGCTAAATTAACTTTGATAATCTCTTATACCAAATGGCAGGACCAGATCGGAATATATATATATATATATATATATATATATATTATATATATATATATATAGTTTTATATATATATATATATATATATATATATAATAACAATAAAACTAATAAATATAATGGTAATTAACTATTATATAAAGTCTTTCAATCTGCAGAAGTACTTTCAGTTAATTACTTACTCCTCTTCAACTGCTGTTAAATTAAAAAAAAACATAATATAAGCATATATCATCAACTCAAATCTTATGAATCCTGATTTTTAATATTAGCATTTTGTCTATTTATTATATTCATTTTATTTCTATTTATTAAAATTGCCTCTTTAATTTTGGCTTCTCTCTTCATGAATAATCTTAACACTTTCAATATTAAACTGAAATTTATATTTACATGTCCTTTCATGATCCAATAAAACTGAAGCAGTCATTAAATCACTATTATAATAAAAAAGGAATAACCTATATTTGTCTGAAGGTTTGTGATGATGGTATATTATTAGATGTGAGATACTGGACTATTTTCATCTTCTATGAGTGAATGTTGAATATATAAAAAATGTTAAACTTTATTTAAACGTAGTTGGTAGGGTGTTTGCCTTAAATCATTATTCAAGAATCTAAAGATGGAGTTCAACATCTAAGTGAATATTGTCACTGTGCATATAGGGCAGCAATGCCTGAAGAAGAGTGGAGATGAATACTACTCGAAACATTGAGTAATTACTAATCTGTGCTGTCTATTTGTGTGTTATTACTAACAAGTTTTTGTATTTGGAAAGTTTAAGATTTTCTATACATTCAACATTCATTCATAGATGTTAGAAATAGTTCAACATATCACATCTAATCTATTCTACATATTTCAAATAATCAAGTGAATTTTTTATGGATTTATATAAAGATGTGTTTAATGTTTCATTTTGTGTTTTAAATAATGTTAATGAATTTGTGACTAATTCTAAAAATGTCATACCTGTAGAAAAGTAATGTTATAAATCAAACTTTAATGGATGGATGTTATCATATATAGGTGAATTGAGGTGCAGTATTGAAAAAATATTAAAGAAGCATGAATTGTTATACAATTGTGTGAAAAGTAAAAATAATAGTGATTTAACCTTTTGACTGTTTGACTCGTTCTTAATCGAGGCACTTTTTGATACATATTCGTTTTAATCGAGTAAATTTGACATCGCTGTAAATTGCTTAGTTTTTGGACTACGTTTACGGTTTTAACGTCATTTTTTAGAACGCAAAAAGTTTTATAATATACTGCCATCTATTGAATTATTTTACAAGTAAAAAATCAATTAATTGATGATTTATGTCAAACAAAAACTAAGCACTGCCTTTTCACATCTTTTCTTGAATCTTATTGGCTGTTGAAATTTTGTAAACAAAAGAAAATGGAAAAGCTCCGCCTTCTCATCATCTTTTCTTGAATCTTATTGGCTGTTAAAATTTTTATATGGCTGCCAAAAATTAAAAATTCGACAGCTTTTGTTTTATTTTGAAAATGATAAACGAATGTTTTAGAGCATTTTAAAAATATTTTTTGATGAAATACAAATAAAATACAAATTATTTTCATATAATATGTCAAAAATAAATATTATTTTACAAAAATAGTTACGATTTTAGCAAGAATTATTTATTTATTGCAAAGTCGGGAAAAAAAAATCATAACGTGAAATTACGATTGCCGTTTCTTTTCATGTCAACCGTAACAAATATTTTTAAAATTAAAAATCAAAATTTATTTTTGAACAAACTTTCGTTTATTTTTATAATGTTAGAAATTACTAATATACTTTTTAAAAACGAAACTAAAGTGAATATATTTAAAAAAACGGTCAATAACTTTTGAAAAATTGATACATTATTTTGTGCATCGGCCAATTAAAAGCTTTGAGTGATACCACCTGCAGCGAATGAACAATTGGACAGTTAAAGGGTTAATGACTGCTTCAGTTTTATTGGATAATGAAATGAAATGTATATATAAATTTAAGTTTGGTATTGAAAGTATTAAGATTTTTCTAGAAGACACCATAATAAAAGAAAAATTAGAGGCAATTTTAATAAATAGAAATAAAATGAATATAATTAATAGGCAAACTGCTAATGATAAAATTCAGGATTCATGGGATTTTCAGTTGATGAAGTTTGCTTCTGTTATGTTTTTTGAATTTAAGAACAGTTAAGGAGAATTAAGAAAATAACCAAAGTACTTAGGAAAATTGAAGGACTTTATATAATAGTTAATTACTATTATATTTATTATTTTTATTGTTATTATAATAGTTTTTTAATTAATGAACATTTTATTTAAAAGTCCTTAATAGAGAGAGTTTGATGTAGGAAAAACAAAATGAAGCAGATTATTACAAGTCTTTAAAAGACATTTATCTACTGATAAAGAAAAGTTTATAAAAGCAGACAACTGAAATTCAATGAAGTTTCATTCATCTTAAATTATAAAAGTTGATATTTGTTATTTTCTTATCAAAATTTTAAACAATCAAATTAAAAAGAATTGAAGCAAAAATGTGAATACCCTGAATATTTCTTAAATACTAACTTAATAAATGTATTGCTAATGAATAAAATGATCTAAATAAGAGTGTTCATAGTACACAAATAGACAGTTTTTTACTACTATTTAAACCAACTAGCTTTGAATTTCTATGGATTCTTTCACAATATTTAAATATTTTTTTCTAAAATTTTTTAATATATTGCTACAGACAAAATGAGGGATTTAATATACTTTTGAAAATGTAAAAATAAATGTAGTTTCCTTTGACAGAAATCATTTTTATAACATCTATTGATGTGTGTGTTCAATCAATCCATGTTTAAAAGCTCATACTGAGTATATACTCACTATATATATATATATATATGTGTGTGTGTGTGTGCGCGCGCGCGCGTCTGGTTGTGTCATATGCTGAACTCAGTCTGTTAATGAAAACCATATTTAATGAAAAATACAATAAACTCTATTTATCAGGAGTGACTATGAATAATAATTATGTCAGACCAAAAATAATTTTTGCCTTCTAAGATTCAATTTTGGTCATACACACTAAAAATGTTTCTGATAGAATCACTTTTCTACTTGAACCATTTTTTTTTCATTCTTTCTTGTTTTTATTTTAGCATAGATTAGTATAAAAATTGATTGTCAGGAGATTCTTAAACTATTGGTAATTTATATACGCAAATGTGGTCGCTTAACAATAACAATGGGATTTTGTATGCGAATAGATATATGTTTATGTCTTGTAAGTATTTCCACAAAACATTTTTGATTCTAATCTATTTTTTATAGATGGATATGGAAGATATGCAAGTTTCTATTTATAAAGAAATAATAAAAGGGGCAGATTTATCTAACTAATATAGTGGATAATAAATACTTAAACAAATTATATTTAGCAATCTTATTAAAAAGTTGATAATAACTGACACACATGCTTATTATATACCTGTGATATGTAATATATAGGGTATATGAGCACATACTTTCACTCGACCCACCACTCTCCACTTTATCTCATAACACTGATACACTTGAACACATATATTCCGAAAAGAGAAATAATCACCAATATGTATATTTCATGTTAAACCAGCAATCATCGGTTGGTCCAGATTATCATTGCCACACATATATGCAATAAGTGCTCAGATATATATTAAGATAGTCAATATTCATACTTTAATGAACAGGCTTCAATCTACTCCAACTCAAACTCATCAACCGTCCATCCAATTGAAAATCTGATGATGGCATGCTCAAAGGCCATCCTGAGGCCAAAATTCTTATCACCCCATGTTGACCTAAGATGAATCTAACTCCTCATGTACAGGACATAATACATTTAATACATATACAAGGAATGGGCAGACATCTCTACTATGTAATAACTGAAACACAGGCTTAGTATATACCTATGTGTATATATGTAATATGTAGGGTATGTGAGCACAGACTTTCACATGTCTGACCACTCTTCTCTCTATCTCATAACACTGCTAGACTTGAACACATATATGCTGAGAAGATGAATAATCACCAATAAACCAGCTATCATCAGTTGGTCCAGATTATCATCTCCATACTGAAGCAGTCAGATCTAAGTTCTATCCTAGCTTCATGATCTTTCACATGTAGCCAACTTCAAACCCTTGTACTAACCTTGAATTTCCGATGCAATGGGGCTTTATAGGTTCAGTCCACACTAGTTCCCTTAAAGAAAAACTATTACAAATGTGCATTAAAATTAATTCATTTGAGATTTAAACTAATCATTTCTATTAATAAATTCATGATAGAATTATTCATGAATTTATATATATTATAACTGCGTGGATTGTGCGTATATATTTATAAATATTTAAATGTACATATTCGTTCTAAAGTCTCATTGCATCGGGAATGTTTTGTTTTACTTTAAATAGTTTGTTCAAATTTTTAGTGATTAAAGGCTACATTCTTTCGATAAGCTTTCAGATTGTCTCTTTCCAAAAACAATGGGTAAAGTTTTTATTAATTAGAAAAAGATAAGTATTTAAAATGTAAGGACGGTCCTAATTAAAATCATTTTCTGATTTTAAAAATTCATTTTCTAATTAGAAAATGAATTCAAGTTAATGAGTTTGAAGGCCTTATCTAAGGAAGGTATCTAAAAACAATTAGTAAATTTTTGTAAGATTGATTAGGAAAGAAGCGCTAGCCTGAAGGCATCAGATACAGTATAAAGAGCCCAGAAAAAGTTTCCAAGCAGCTATTATTCCTCATTAAGAGAAGGCATATATATTTCATTAGAGAAGAAGCCGCCCAGTTAAATTATGAAGTAAAATAGTGTTTCTACCATGGTGGGGGGCGTAACTTTAGGAGTCTAACTACGGTTCCTGAAGTCCCCTGAAAATCTTCATTGTGGCTGTAATATAAAAATTCATATACCAATCGTAAGCTGCCGAAACCTTAGAGAAATCCATCAAAATGTCATTTAAATAATTTTCCAAAATGCACATCTACATTTCATCCAACTGTACTCTGCCGTGTGTAATCTAAGAAGCCAACCATGAAAAAATAGTAATATCTTTCTTTTATGAACCGCTACTTTCTGGCCGGTCTTTGAACTTTATTTTACACTACCTTTAAATTAAGTACTGTTAAAAGCTCTTCTCTTTTCTTAATGTATTAATGCTATTTTAAATTATGTAGTAATTCTCTATCTTAATCTCTAGTCTTTAAATTTAATATTTGTTAACTTTCTCTTTTCTTACGATGGCGGTTCATTTTTTATATTATATATATTTATCGTGTGATTTATTAATGTTGTTTATTTTTAATTATATACCAGTAAAACTTCAACTCGATAATAATTTCCTTCATTGTGTTTGCCTTGTTAAATAATATTATATTATTTTTTATAGTAATTCTTACCCACTAGAACTCATTGGATACAGTTCTATTAATTATTGAGTTGAAGGAGTTATACAATTTTTGCTATTTTTATTAATGGTTAATAATAATAAATTATTAGCTCAATTTCTAACCTATGCTCCCGGCCACTTTACTGAGTTTATAATATTCATTTATTCACATTAATAATATTAAAATGTTTTGCTAAAGGTTGATAAAGGGAATAAAATGAACATATTCTAATTTAAATTTGTATTTCTGTATTAATATTTAGGGAGAGCATGACGTTTGGGGCATGATTAATATGATTCTATAATTGCATTAAGTACTTTTTAGTTAAAGCTTGTTTGACTTTAATTCAACTTGGTCAGGTCATCATGTAGAGCATTCTTTATATAAAATGGGTTTTATTAATTAAAAGATGACCAAGTTATCATTTTCCCGAATGTTGCTGACGTGAGCCATCTCCTGCTTCACAGGCTTGTCCTCGGTGATATTTCTGTTCGTTAAATTACATAGGAAGAAAGTACTTCCTCACTTGCTCATTTTATATTTGGAACACCAAAGGTTTGAGGCTACGACCTGACCTGGTTTTCCCTGTGTTCTATGGATCCTTCATATAGGGCATCAAAGACTTGTCAAATACAAGCTGCCCTGCTATTTTCTCAAATCACAGACAAGCCATTATTTTTCATATTTATTCTTATAGCTCATAAGTCATCAGTACCATTTAATTTTCAGTTCCAGTAAAGCCCACTCTCATGCTTGTAAATCGTGATGAATTGATTTTATTAAAGTCAAACAAATTCATATTTATTTATAATTAAGTAAGTTTTCTATTAAATATTAAAGTATGCCCTAAATACGTATCTTCCTCTTTGTGAATTAATTTGTGAATGTGAAAATAAATATCACATTCTTTCTTTTAAAATTTGAATCATAATTTCTGTCACAGCCAAATACTTTTATCTACCTTTACTTCCTTGTGTGGGGCGTTTTATATATATATATATATATATATATATATATATATATATATATATATATATATATATATATATATATATAAATCTCCTAGAATATTGCATAATAGTTTTGGCATATAATAAGGACTGCCATTCTTATTGTAAATATAATTTCCGTTTAAAGACTAGAGGTAATCTATATAATAATAATCTAAAAGTTGAATAAAATTGTTATTATTATTAAACACTTTATTAACACATTTGGTTTTTAACTTTCTTTCTTATTCAATAAGTATTTTAGTATTAATGCTCACTGTCTGTATTGGCAACCCGAACATATATATATATATATATATATAAGTCAATATATATATATATATATATATATATGAGTTGACTTATAAAGATTCTTAGTTATTTTATTATACTTTATTAGAGTTAAATCAGGGGTCTCATTAATCATCATCATCTGTTGAGCTAGTTCCTTGGCACATAGTCATGTACCATTGATATATGTCATCCATTGATTTGATCTGACCTCATGAGTTGGGTTTGAATTCAGTTTGGTTCGGCTGAGTTTGAATCCGACTTTGGGTTTGGGTTTGTTGATGTGGTGGCTTCGTTTTGCCCAGTACAATACATATATGCTATAAGTGCTCAAATATATATTAAGACAGCCAATATTCACAATTTAATGGACAGGCTTCAATCTATTCTACACTCCAACTCTTCAACCATCAAACCAATTGACTATCTGATGATGGAACACTCAAAGGCTACTCTGATTTTCAATTGAGTGGATGGTTGAAAGTTGTAGTGTGGAGTAAATTGAAGCATATATATGTAAAGATGATAATATGGACCAATTGATGATTACTGGTTTAGCATGAAATACATATATTGCTGATTCTTTATCTTTTTGGCATATATGGGTTCAAGTGTATCAGTGTTATGAGATAGAATGGAGAGTGGTGGTCAGGTGAAAGTCTGTGCTTATATACACTATATTATATATATATATATATATATATTACGTAGTACAGATGTATGTCCATCCCTTGTATATGTATTAAATGGATTATGTGCTGTACATGAGAGGTCATATTGACCTTAGTTCAACATGGGTGTGACAAGAATCTTGGTGTTAGGGTGGTCTTTGAGCATTCCATCATCAGATTTTTAATTGGATGGATGGTTGAAGAGGTGGAGCGTGGAGTAGATTGAAGCCTGTCCATTGGCTATCTTAATATATATCAGAGCACTTATAGAATGTATGTGTGGAGATGATAATCTGGATCAACTGGTGATGCTGGTTTAGCGTGAAATACGCATATTGGTGATTATTTATCTTTTCGGCATATATGTGTTCAAGTGTATCAGTGTTATGAGATAGAGTGGAGAGTGGTGGGTCATGTGAAAGTCTGTGCTCATATACCCTATATATTAAAAACTTAATATTAAAAGTAGTCACATTAAGGATTGTAGAAGTAAAAATGATACTATTTTATTTGTTTCTAAATATAGGTACATAGATTTTGAAAATATTACTTGATATGGACTTTTCAGTGAATAAACATAAGAGAATTATACTCAATAAGTTGTCAAGATTTAAGATTAATATAGTTTCTTGACTGAAATTATTTTCTAGTAAGAGGGACTTTAATTGAATAGGTAGAAGCATATTAATTTTTGGAAATATAGTTTATAAAGTTAAAGGATTGCTTGCTTGTTAAATGTGTCTTATATTATTAAAAGTTTAAATGTATTAATAAAAAAAGATTATTAACTGTACACATTTCATCACTGAATGCTTGAAGCTTTGTGGTGATGGCATTTAAGTATTGTTGGATGATTTCTATCATCTAGTTCAAATTGTAAATGTTTTTAAAACTTTATTTTTACATTTCTAAATGCATTAAACATGATAATAGTAATATACATGTTATTATGGAACTATCATTTTGTCATGGTTTATGCTCTAGTATTTTTTCATAAAGTTAAAATCTTTTTATTCCTTTTAGAGAAAACCATTGTAAGTAATGGGTGTTGGTTCTGGGATTTAAATTATCTATTGGTATTTATACTTGCGCAACATATCTGAGAACCATATTGTTATCCAAACAATTGCATCTTATGAATTTTTATATACTTAAGATACTAAGTTTAAATTAAATCAAAACTACATATTCATTGCAAGTACAAGTATTAATTGTTCTGGACATAGTGACATTAAAAATACATCTCAATCCAAATATATTAATAAATAGAAAACATTGTTTATTTGAGGTAATTATTAACAATTGTCAAACAAGAAAATTGCTAATATGGAGTTTCACTATAGACAAATTAATTATTTTAAAAAGTATACTTTAAGTGCAAGGAGATATGTTTTTGCATTCTATAAACAGTAAATTTTGATTTTTTCTCCAATTGTAATTTTGCTTGACATTTCTTACCCTTTGAATAAAAGGAATAAATGTAGAGTTTTCTCTGTATGGTATGCTGAAGTGGTAGAATGGCAAATTCTGGGATTCAAAAGCCATAAACTCTTGAGAAATAACCTATTTATTTATTTTTAGAGAAAAGTCATTCACAATATAGATATTTAAAAACAAAAATTTATTGATCAACAAACTGACATGAAGTAATTATCATATTTTGCCTTATTTTTAAAGTGATAAAAATATCATGTGAATTTAAAAAATGTCATAATCCTATTACATCATCAGATAGTTCTTAATTTTAAATTTTAAATCAGTAAATGTTTTGGCAATTTTTAAGAGAGATTTGTGAACTGTGAAATATATACAGAACATGGGATTTAACACTGTTATGGCATTTTGAAAACTCTTTTAGATAAATTAGGTAAGAGAATTGTAGTTCTATGATAGAATATCATACCTTCTATTTTGCTAAATAGAACAACAGTACTGTAAATTTAAGAAGGCAAATAGCAATATATATATATATAATTTTCTGTTCAAAATAGATTTATATTTGTCAAGCATCGGTGGCCAACTGGTCAGCCCATCTGCCTTACAGGCTGTTGTCATGTTCGTTTCCCAGCTGATGCTTTGACCCATGAAAAAAAAAATATATTTACATTTTTTGTTTAGCTAGTTAGTTTATAAACGCCATTAATCACTTAATTATTGGCTTGTAAATGGGATTTGTCTATTAGTTGCTAAAGAAAAAATATGTAATATTGCTATTACCTATTTTTACCTAGCATTTTAAAATCGTTATTATTATCTTGTGTATTATTTCTTTTTGAGAAATGTAAAAGGAATGTTTTCTCTATTATATGTGGCTAATTAAATGTGTTCTACTTTTATATTTGTATATGGAATAAATATTTTTCTAACTAAGATCAATATGAAAAAGGATGAGGATTTTTTTCCAATTTCAGTAGCAATAAAAATTCAAAGTAGCTATGGGTCAGATACTGTAACTTAAGATAATACTGTTTAAGCACAAAACAAACCTTTACAAACATATGAAGGATTAATGAACATGTCTTTTACAGACAGCCCTAAATTATAAGTCATTATTTTACTACAACTGATGTATCAGTAGTTTAATTTGATAAAGCAGCCTAAATTGTTAGACTTTTTTCTTATTAAGCAGTGACATTTGATATTTAGTACCTTAAACATTTTTGATATTACTGATGGCAATAAAAAAAATTCACAAATATTTGTTCTTAAAAAGTATTTCTTTTATTTATAATATGTATTTTAAAGTAAAGCCCATAAAACTGGTTCGTGATTGTTCCTGCCTCACATTGCATTATTTGCTTGAAAGTAAATAATATTTGTTACATGAAAGTATATTTCTTGCATTTTCAAACAATTTGTGCTAGATTGTACATACTGCAATATTACTAAAGTGTTTTCTATAAACAAGCATACATTAATGAACTGATAAATTGGTGGTTTGAATGAAATATATGTATGAATTATGAGGATTTTATCTTTTCTTACACAAAATCATTTGTTGCAGCATTTTGTGATATATAACTGTTTTGAATCTTTTTAGTATTACTAAAGATGGAAAGAGAACTCATCTTTTTTCCCATTACAATTAGTTTAATGGTTAAAAATAAGGGTTCAGCATAATCTATAATCTTCTGCTGCTTGGTTTATTTTATTTTTGTTCTGAGTAGCCACAATTTTTTTTTTTTAATACTTGATTTATAAAAGTGGAAAAAATATCTTTTTGGCTTTTGCCTGGGTATCTTTTTCTCTATTACATATCTGAGAAAGATTTTGTATTATATGAAGATTCAATTCAACCTTCTGGTACTGATTTGATAGGTGTCCATTACCTCCTATCATATAATATAAGTATTTGACTTATACACTGTGTTCTCCATATTTTACCTATTTCCACATTCCAAAAATAAAGAATTTGATAATATAAACTAAAATTCCTTCAATTTGTTAAAATTTTTCATAATTTTTTTTTTGTTGAAAATAAAAATTATGAACTCCCTATTTTATCATGGTTTTTCTTCTGTATAAATCTTGCTCAAAGTTCATTTAATATTTATTTATGGTTGCATTACTTCATTATTTCATTTTCTAACTTAATATGAATATTTTTATTAATTTTGGATATTACTAATATCTGGCTTTTTTAAAGTTTTTGTCATGTCAAATTGAATGACAGTTTTAGTAATATTTTCCATTATTTTAACAAATGTTTTGGGTTTCCTGCCAATACTACATCTTCATCTATGAATTTAGTTTTTTTAGTGAATTGTTCATCCATTTCATATTCCAAAGTTAATGTTACCAGATCTTTTTTAGCCTTTTTTCACTCCTCAGCTGAAGTTAATATCTTTTGTTAACCTTTCTTTAGATGAGATTGACATTTTGGTTTTATACATAGGCTAAAATATAAATTTTAAATGATGTGAATAATATGCCCTGAAAAACTTATTTGTTCTAATGATAAATGCAGCCTATATCAAATCCTTTCAAATAGAAATGATATAGAGATGGTAAAATTTACCTTTACCCCTCTAATTCAATGTATTGCAGAAATATTTTTCTCCTTCGACAATTATATTTTTGATATGTGAAATATTACACTTATTGTTTTATAATTTTTATATTCTATTGCAAAAAATATTAATACTTGTTTGTCATTGTTATAATGAGGAGGGGACCATATTCTTCTGGATAATTTATTTATTTCAAACATGTGTGTAAAAAGATTATACGAGAAGAAGTTCATCAATTTCTTCCATATTTGTGTATGAATAATATTCATTCTTAAAGCCTGTCTATAGATTTTTTTTCTAAATAAATTCAATTAAAAAAGTTATATAAGTAAACTGTAATTTAAACTATAAAATAACGGATCGTTTATTTTTGGACAATATATTTACTAAAACTCATTCAAAACGAAAAGAACAAACAATTATATAATTGATTTTAAAATTCTAATATAAAAATAAGATTCAGATAGGTGGGAAATAATTTTAAACTATCGCGTTAGAACATGTTAGAAGAAAGTAGGTATCAATTAGCTCAACAATCTAGATTTTTAGAAAAGCAAAAATGTTTGAAATTGTTTCGATTAGAAAAAGTGTTTCTATTTTATTCTCTCTACAAATAAAATATTACTAGTGGAAAAGACTTCTCTTTTAAGTTTAAATATCTACTATCAGTAATTTACGAAAAGTTTTATTCCAGCAAACGTTAATTAACAGGCGAACAAAAGGGATTGGGTAGAAGCAGAAAAATGAAGCTTTAAGAGCTGCTAAGGTTTTCAACTTTTAGTATGTAGAACTAATGGTCTCCTTCAATAGAAAAATCAAAGCATGATTACATATGGGATAAATAGATACAGTCACAAAAATGGAAAAGTAATGAACTTTCTAAATACAAGTCTTTCCCATCTTAGATTAACTTCTAATATTCATGTAATAATTTATTTATTTATAATTTGTACAGGATGTTTTTGATATTACACAATGATATAATTAATATATTTACTTCTCCATTTAAAATGTACAAAGTTATAGATCAACACTTTTATCTACATTTATATATGTTAGAGTATATGATCCCCCCCTCCCCCTATCTTTTGGTCGCAATATATTTCATTAAATAATGAAATCATGTTAATTTAATTTATTATTACTACAAAAAAATAAGTACATACTTATTTTTATGTTTCATACTGTCTTACCAGGTGTTGAATATATATAATTTAGATTGGCTATCCAATTATTGATGAGTAAATGAGTATCTATCTATCTATCTATCTATCTATCTATCTATCTATCTATCTATCTATCTATCTATCTATCTATCTATCTATCTATCTATCTATCTATCTATCTATCTATCTATCTATCTATCTATCTATCTATCTATCTATCTATCTATCTATCTATCTATCTGTCTATCCGTCTGTCTGTCTATCCGTCTGTCCGTCTATCTGTCTATCTATCTATCTATCTATCTATCTATCTATCTATCTATCTATCTATCTATCTATCTATCTATCTATCTATCCATCCATCCATCTATCTATCTATCTATCTATCTATCTATCTATCTATCTATCTATCTATCTATCTATCTATCTATCTATCTATCTATCTATCTATCTATCTATCTATCTATCTATCTATCTATCTATCTATCTATCTATCTATCTATCTATCTATCTATCTATCTATCTATCTATCTATCTATCTATCTATCTATCTATCTATCTATCTATCTATCTATCTATCTATCTATCTATCTATCTATCTATCTATCTATCTATCTATCTATCTATCTATCTATCTATCCTATCTATCTATCTATCTATCTATCTATCTATCTATCTATCTATCTATCTATCTATCTATCTATCTATCTATCTATCTATCTATCTATCTATCTATCTATCTATCTATCTATCTATCTATCTATCTATCTATCTATCTATCTATCTATCTATCTATCTATCTATCTATCTATCTATCTATCTATCTATCTATCTATCTATCTATCTATCTATCTATCTATCTATCTATCTATCTATCTATCTATCTATCTATCTATCTATCTATCTATCTATCTATCTATCTATTCAACAATCCATCTGAATAATTATTAAACTGACTTCCATATTTTTATCAATTTTTATAAAGATGTTATTTTATTTTTAAAATCAAAATTTTAATTCTTTTTCCATTTGTATTTATTTTTATTGCATTATTAAAATTTATACCACATAGCTAAATATTTTTTTAAAACTGTTATTAAAAAGCAATCATAAAATATTATTGCACTTTATATTAAAAATATGAATGATAAAAGAAAAAAGAAGAAATAAAACTAAAATTTGTGAAAGGTCAATAGTTCTGGTCATTACCAAAGAACAGTTCAACTATTTCTAGATAGATTAATATTGATTGATTATATCTAGTTGACAATTTAGCCTTTTGGAAAAAAATACAAAACTGAAAGAATATGATCATCTTTGTATTATGTAAGTGAGAGTTATATATCAAGGAAATTTTGAAGTTGTAAATATGTAACAGAAATTAATCACCAATGATGTCTTAGGAGTTAACACAGGGAACTAAATTGTAAGATTTTAGATTGAATGAACATATTATCAATTATTTAGAATCAGTAGCAGTTATAATGAAACGGCATAGAAGGAATGTAATTGTAAGAACTGTTTTTGAATTTAATAATATAAATGATTATGTGCTATTAATTACTGAGTTATGATTTCAATATTATTATAAAACAAGACTTAATATGAACTTAAAACCATAATTGAATCATAAGAGTATAGTAATAAAATTTTGTGATCATTTTTATTGCCAAAATGATAAGTTGCCTAGATGAAATAAACAAGAATCGAACTTATTACATTCTTCATTATTTGAAGTCAAAAACTACAATTTCAATAACAAACCACTAGCCGTAACAGATAGAAAAACATTAAGAATGTTCACATGTAAAGAACAAATCTAAGATTTTATATATTGTTAATTATTAACCTGATAAATTAGCAATGAAATAAAAAAATAATGAATAAAAATCAGAGAAAAATTTAAATAAAATAAAAAAATCAGAAAAATAAACATGGATTTCACAGAATGTGATAATTTCAAGATAAAAAAAGTAAAGAAGTCAACTAAAAAATAAAAAAAATATTAATATTTTCAGAGAACTAAAGACAAAATGTCAGTTGCAGTCATGAAATACAGAGAATATATTGTATTAATATTTTCGAAGTATAAAAAAATATAACCAAATTTGAAAAAAAAAAACAGTTGTTTATCAGCAAATTTCAACATTTGAGAAGATTCTCTTAAAAAAAAACTAGTGACAGATTACAACTGAAGTAATAAAGAATAAAATAGTAGATAAAACAAATGTAAATAAAGTATATATCACAAAGAAAAAAACCAAGATACTTTTAATAAAAAGAAAAAAAAAACATCAGTAATCAAAGATTTGTTAGATTAGAATTACCAAGAATTAAGAGTATGGAAATGATTATGTTAAGAATTTTTTGAAACTGAGAGAGAATCAATAAAATAACTGACAATATCATGCCAAATATTGTAAAAAATACTCAATGGCTTGAAGATTTAAAAAAAAAAATATTCATATGTCCAAGAAAAGGTTTTTGATAAAATGTAAAATGTATCATATATATATATATATATATATATATAATCTTGTTAATTAAATAACTAAAATGTATCATATATATATATATATATATATATAATCTTGTTAATTAAATAACTATTGTAATAACAATAAAAATAATAAATATAACAACAATTAATTATTATATACAGTCTTTCAATCTCCAGAAGTACATTTGGTTAATTCCTTAATCTACCTCAGTTGCTGTTAAATTCATAAAACAAAACAAAAGCAAATGTCATCAACTCAAATCCCATGAATCCTGAATATTCATTTTATTTCTATTTATTAAAATTGCCTTTCTATTTTTTATTTTAATATGGTTTTTCTCTTCATGAAGAATCTTAACACTTTTAATATCAAACTTAAATTTATAATTATATGTCTTTTCATGATCCAAGAATACTGAAGTAGTCATTACATCATTATTATTTTTACTTTTCACACACTTGTATAACAATTTATTCATCTTTAATTTGTTTTCAATACTGCACCTCGATTCACATATATATGATAACATACATCCACAAAAAATGATTAATTCTGCAGATGGAAAGACTATATATAATAGCTAATTACTATTATATATATATATAGTGTATTCTTTATAATTGGTACAAATAGTTAAGTAGGGTTGGAAAAGGAGTTATATTTTTTTTAAAAAAATTAGTTTGTTTTTAGGATATAATGTTGATATTCTAGGTAGTATGGGTTCAAACTCAGTAGATAGGAGCTTGTAAGGATAGACTAGATAGTTTTAACTCATTGTAAGATGAATGAAAAATAAAATGATACAATGCATTATTTAAAATATAGTATGAATTTTAATTTGTTACATTTAAAAGATACTGTAATGGTTGCATAGCTTAACTATAGTGATAAATATTTTATATTATATGTTTAAAGTATTATTTTAAATGATAAGTAAATTTAATATTAGTTTGAAAGGTGGTGATTGTGTGAATATGTGTGCTTTCATAAAGTTAGGGAAAGAATACTTTAATTTTAGCTTTTAACAAAAAATTGATTCATAAAAAAGTGTAAGGCAAATATTCAGTCTAGAGATTACAAAAGTAATGAATAAAATTATTATTATTTTATTTAGGTGTAATATATTATTTTTAAAATCAATTTCAGGTTATTAAAATATTAAAAATTATTTTAATAGGCATATTTAGTTTTTTTACATAAAAATATTTAATATTTAAATTATTAAATAATTTGATAATGTTTAATAATTGATCACTCATAGTTTTAAAATTTAATTTTAAAAATCATATTGATGTAGTTATGTAAATTAGCAAATTGGTACAAGCAGTATTAACCAATGAAATCATTGGATTAAGATCATTATAAAAACTAAGTTTGAGGCCAGTCTAGACAGATTTAACAGTTTGTCAGTGATTCTTAGTGATTTTAGTGATAACATGTTTTATAGATTTAGTTTCAAAATTTATAACTATATTTTGTTTTCTATTGTGATAGTAGTATTTTTTTTAAAAATTATTATTATTTTATTTAAAAGTGTTTTTTTTAAATATACTTGGAAGAACTACAAAAATAATAAATCACTAAATACCAAAGTTCCCTGTCAGTTTATCTACTTGAAATTTAGTTTAGGACCTCAATAATTCTATGGAACATGATAGTGTCTCTTTAAATATTGGTGAAATGAATACCAAATATCAAGAAAAATACTGCAACAAAATCAGAGAGAATTTACGTAAGAACTTTGTTATTTTTATAAATTGTATGTTTGGAATAAATGACCATTTATGTGAAATAACTTTATCATATTTCAATGCAGCTAATTTATTAAAGTTAAGTAAGAGGAATTGGATATTGATTAAAAATATTTATTGTAATATCAAATTTGAAAGAAAGAAAAGGAAATAAAGATCATGTATCTACGTTTTAAAACTGAATTTAAAACATTTTATGGTATGATGAATGTATGTTTGATTATAATTGTTAATAATAACTCACATTTGATTTGTCTTTAATGAAAGCCATTTGAATTAATATTGTTTATAATAAATATATAAGATAATAAACATCACATGACCACCATTTCTTATGCTTGGGTATAACTGTTGTTAAAACAGGCAAAACTCACTATATGTATGCCACACACAGCAAGCTAGAGTAATCAATGGATTCCAGAAGGCTTGTGCATAAAATCCCCATCTAGTGCCTACTCATCCAATATCCCCAGACTAGTTTCTGGCTTGTGGCCTTCGTCAATTGGAAACATTAAAGTATTTTCAGTTTAAGACTCATAGTTTTGTACTTAAATGGAGATAAAAGGTGTTTGCTAGAGGGTTGCATTAGATCCTAAGATCTATATGCAGTGCTCTCAGATCCAAAGCTCCTCACTGATGAAGGTCACAAGCCAGAAACTAGTCTGGGGATATTGGATGAGTAGGCACTAGATGGGAATTTTATGCACAAGCCTTCTGGAAACCATTAATTACTCTAGCTTGCTGTATGTGGCATATGTATAGGAATTTTGCCTGTTTTAAAAATTTATAAGATACAGAACTTTTTATAATTTTATTATATACAACAATTAGTCAACTATATGAACATTGCAAGAAATGAATGTCCATGGCAAACACTATTTTTTTAGTAGCATTAAATTGTAAAAACATAAAATTTACATTTAATTAGTAATGTTATTATAAAATAATAATTTTATTGTAGTATCAATATATCTCTGATTATACACTTTTGTTATATATACATATATTTTAAATTTAGGTAATGAATAGTAAATATATGTGGTGTATTTTGATAAAAATATTTATTTGCATTAAAAATGAAGTATAAACATGATTGCCAATAAATTCAAAGACATTAAATAACATATTATCAAGATTGAAAATACAATATTATTATAAATAACTGAATTAGAGATGATACATTATCTAATAAGAATGATTAATTAAAATACCTTAATAAAATAATAGTATAATTTGCAAATAACTTAACTGACTCAATCATGATAATAACAGCAATTTTTATCAAGACATTATAACATTTCATAGATGCAATATATAATGACTAACTGAAATATCACAATAAACAGAAATATAACTAACAAATAACTTAAGTGACACATTCATGATAATAACAATTTTCAGCAAGACACTATAAGATTTTATAGATTCATATAAAAAATAAATGTTGTTAAGTATATCACTTTAATTAGAAGTGCTTTAACATAAAAGTATCAAATATATATTGCCACAAAACAAATAAATCAACCATTAGCTTAACATTAATTGAACTGAAAGCATTCAAATGAGCCAAGTGGTAGACTTATATTGTAATAGTTAATAAAGAGAGAAATGGTAGAGTCTTTTTAATCACATCAGAATTTATATATTTATGCTTGCATAAATCAAAGAACTTGGACACAAAAATGGCAGAGGTCTAACACATGGGACAAATGCAGATCAAGCTAGAGATATGGCCAAAGAGATAAAGAAACAATCAGCATAGGCATAACTGACCAACCTCAAATCAATACAATCTGAATAGTCTGGAGGCCCATTAGAAGAAATTGGTCATTTAAAAAAAGCTAACATGTTCAGTGCTATGGAACTAAGTGAGAATGATTCAACTCAAATGGGTAAAATGACACAAGGTGCAAGTTTCAAAAGGAAAAATCAGAATGGCATTGGCTCACAAACTGATGAACATAGTGTTGTGGGCTCAAACATTGAACTGTGTGGTAAGCAAAAAAAGAAAACTGAGGGTCTCTCAAGGAGAAAAAGAAAAAGGAAAAGAAGGCCAGACGAAGCTGGCTCAACAGGAGTCATGGGATGAGATAGAAACTGAATCAGAAGGTCAGATAGTCAATGACCCAGAGATAATGGAACATGATATTTTAGCTCATCTCATGATCTACAAATGTGTTGTTGAATCTAAAGGGGCATGCCTTTTTTGAAAGGGGCATGTATGTAGCAAGAGTGAAGTAGGGCAGGTAATTTCAGAAGAGGTAGATAATCCAGAGGAAAAAATTGATAACATAGAAAAGCAATGGAGTGATGAGGCTTGTAGTGACAGGTCCAGAAGTGGGCAAGGTGATGTAGCACAGGTTATTTCAGAAAAGTCTGATAATCTAGTAGAAGAACTTGATAATTCAGAATAGCAATGGAGTGATGAGGCTTATAGTGATAGTTCCAGAAGTGATTAAGTAGATAGCTTTCCAAAGGAAATGCAGCAACAAATTAGTACTAGCCCTGTGTGTACTGATGAATGGAAGAAATCACAGATGATGAAGAAATAAGCTCACAAGAGGAAAATTTTAAAGAAGATTCGAAACAGGAAAGCAATGGAAATTCAGAAACAGTTTAAATCATGAATTCCATAGATGTGGTTTATACAAAGATATGGCAACATGGATGAAGTTCTAAGGATCTGTGAATTAAAGGACTTGGCAATTCCAAGTCTCTTATGAATCAATGGAGAAGACTAGGGTTATTTGTCTGTGGTATGATCTCAATATTTCTTTAAACAAATGTATTTACATCATGTATCGGGTGATCAGTCACCTGCATTTTTTTTTCCTTAATAAAAAAAAACTAAAAAAAAAAACTACAACTCAATAGTTATCTAGTAATTTTATTTTACCTGAAGATTTTTAATTAATTATCTTCAAAAATAATCAGTGACTGTTCTAGTATGTTTATAAGCAGGCCAATATTTATATGAATACATTTATTTTTTTGTCTTTTTTATTTTCTATGTAGAATATCTGAAACTAAGGCAAAGAGTGATTAGTCTTTTTAAGATAATAAAAGAAAATGATTATACGTTCGTTTTTACATAGTCCCACTTTTTTAACTCTTTTATTTAAACAGTTTTTTTTCTGTTTAAAATATTATTTTTTGTCTAAAACTTTTTCTAAAATGTAATTACCCACATAAATAACAATTTTCACATTTCAAAATTACCATTTTAAATTATATTTTCCAAGCATATAATAAAATTATAATCTAAATTGTAAATGTAAGCCATTATGCAATAACGCTTCTTCTGAATGAAACAGTTTAAAGCGTCGGCTTTCTTTTCATATTAATTAAAAATAAGGTAGGTGAACATTGATTTTTTTTTAAATCACGGATTACAAAATTAAAAGTGATGTAGTTTATGTTAAATTTAAAATTTAAATTGTCTCCATTAACGCGTCTTAACTTGAGAATCATTTGTATCATGTGATGTAAACCGCTTTCGGATGTTGACATTTTTACGTCTTTTCTTTAAAAAAAAAAAAAAAACATTTTAACGAAGTTAATTAAAAATGAAATTATTTTAGTCATTATTACAAAAGAATAAAAACAACAAATGTTAATTAAGTTTTAATAACATCTTAATAAATATTTTTAGCAAAACAAAAAATAACGATAATAACAATTACATTCTTAATAATAAATGTAATTATGTTAAAAGTAAATTGTCAGGGCAGTTTTTTTTAATAATTTAGTACAACTCTTGAAAAAAATATAACATTATTGAAAAATTGTGTTTGTGGAGAGAGACAATTTTTAGATTCAAATATTTAAAAAATGAGAAAGAAAATAATGGAATATTATTTTAACACAGGTATTGCCGGCAGAGGTCTCTCCAGTATCCTTTTAGAGATGAATTTTTAAGGTGTCATGAGTCATCTGTCTCATAGAATATTGGCTGATTGATAAAAACTTTTGTAATTTTTTTTTTTTTTTTCACTATCTAGATGAGAACAACTCTTTAAAAAATACGAATTTGTCTAAAAAAACCTCAGCTATTTGAAAAAGTTTAAAAGTTTCACTACCTATGATTATAGAAATGTTCTAAGCCATAATAACTTTCTCAAAAATACGGTAATATTATAAATAATGACAATAAATAACTAAAACGCTTAGTTATTTATTTTATAATAATTTGATCAGAAGTGCAAAATCAAAATGTTTAGGATAGCATTGCAGAAGAGAATTGAATTACCTTGGCTCAACTGACTTTTTTGATGTAGCTCACTTGGAAGGCAGTCAGAATATTTTAGATCATGATACTATCATCCTTGATAGTGAGTTACACTTTGGATAATTTCTTACATTTGCTTACATATAGCTCTTTGTCTGAGTTTGATGTTTAAAATACATTTTTCATATTCTGTCTTTAAACTCCAAACTTTACAAAAAAATTACTCTTTCCTGAAATTAAAATGTTCATGAAAAAATACATTTATTCCACTAAGTACAATATTTAATTTTAAGTATTGAAAAAAAAAATCAATTAATTACATGCTTTTTAATTTTATAAACTAGCAATTTATAATCTGAAAATTTTGGTCACTGGATCCTAATGTATATTTATTTATCATAACATATATAAATATACCCTCTCAGAAAATAATTTAAGAATCCAATAAAATTCTAAAACTGTCTAACATTCAATGAAATAGCAAAATTTTATGGAATAAAATTTTTTATAAAGCTGTTCATTAAATTTCAAATTCGTCATTTATCACTAGGCTGTTCTTTTAGTCAGATCTAAAAACTTATATTGGATAAAATACCTAATAGTTAAATCACTTGATCAATAATCAATAATTTATTTTCTATTATTAGCATTTTTAGTAGTATTCAGTAATATCTAGGCAGTAGTCCATGTGTTCAGTATGTGAATGATGCAATCAATACTATATAATTGGCAAGTGTGAGTTAATAAAAACAATAACAATATTGATATATAAAGTAAAATGACAGTTAATTTAATAAACCTTTTTACTTATATCCATCCTTTCTATTATTTTGATGGATTATTACAAGTTTAAGTAGGTACACAAATAAAATTACTGGTATTTTTATGGTTATTGATTAGCCTTTATGTCAAAGATATCAATGCTATACTTATGTTTGTATGTGTTGAATGTTGGAAATTAAAATATCCTAAAGAAAAGATTACTATAGATTATATTGAACAGTATTATCTAAGTATTGTATTATTTAGTTTCACAGAAAATTGTGTAAAAATAATTTCATATTTCTCTGAAATCTGGTGGCATCCAATCATACTAGTTGTATATATGACATATATGGATATTGCAAAGAATACAATATAAACCATTACATACAAGATAAAGTTTTTAAAATGTTTCATCACATGATACATTTCTAAATAAACTCTCCACATCAAAGCTTACCGATATGTCAATTCTTTCAATTTCCATATTCCCTGATTAATTCTACAAAGTTCTTCAAATTCCTTTTAAAGGATTGTGCCCCATATGTCAAAGGACTAAGAATTTTGAGAAGAATTTTGAACAAGAATTGACATGTTTCAATATCTAGAACTAACAATAAATCTTAATAGAATACAAATTGTTTTATGGATTTTAGGTAGTCCATAAAGATGAAGAATTTTACTGAAATATTTTTTTCTAAAACACTGAAATATCTGTGGTGCTTCTAGAGTAATGCTTGTAATCTTACTTCTGAATTTGAAATTGGACTTTTTGTTACTTTTTGGTATTAGTTTCTCCTAAGAATTTCTTGCATGTTTTATCATATTTAAGAGGAAGAATGAGTATAGATGAATTCTGTTTAAGAAAATTAGTAGTTTAACCTCACATGAAATGTTTGATCTCTGTTTTTGATATCTCTCAAGTATTTTTAACTTTCCAGCATAGTTCTGCTGCTTTTTATTGAGGAAATTTTTAGTGGTATCCTCAGTGACTCTATTATATCTAATAATAGGATAGTAGATGGTAGTAATAATGAAGTTTAAACCTTTTACCAGAACAGATAATTCATTATTTGTAAAATGTTTAGAGCTAAAATTTTAAACTTTATGAACTGTTTGTTACAGTATTATTTGATATGCCCCTGTAGATTTACAAGTTCTTTCTTCTGACATTCTTTTTTTCTTCTATATAATTTATACTATAATCTTTTTACTGCTTGACAAACTCTTGTAAAATCTTCATCATTAAGTTTATTTCTTAGAAAACTTTCCACATTTCTAATGGACTGTAAGGTTTGAAACTTGGGAAATCATTTGTGTATTTATTCTTTCTCTCAATGGAACCAAACTTGCTCTCTGAAAAACCTTCTCAGCTTTCTTGGACTTCACAAGAGTTTGTCAAGAAATGAAAAGATCATATTCTAAATTAGATGTAGGAATAAAAGAATGTCAGAAGAAAATCCTTATAAAATTATATGAGTTCATCAAAATCATGCTGTAACAAACAATCTGTCAACTTTGTCAATTAAAATCTTAGTTCTAAACAACTTACAGATGCTGAATTATATGTTCTTAGAAAATGTTTAAACTTCACCATTATACCATCTATTACCTTACTCTTGGAAAAAGCAGAAGCATCGCACTGGAGGATCAAAAGAGCACTTGAGAGACATTAAAAGCAGAAATCAAACATTTCACTTCATGAGAGGTAAACTATTAGATTTTTTAAACAAAATACATCTATAATCATTCTTCCTGCTGACAAAATTAGCACCACAGTTGTAATTAATACAATTGATTTTGATAATAAAATACACAAACTTCTCACAGAAGATCAATACAAAAAATGGCAAAAATTCAATTCCATGTACAGATAAAATTACAAGCATTATTCTGTAAGTGTTGTAAATATTTTAGTGATTTGGAAAAAAGAAAATTAACTTTGTAATTCAGCAAAATTTCTTATTTTTATGGCCTATTTAAAATCCATAATGACACTGTTCCATTAAGACCTATAATTAATTCTAAAAAATCATCATGCCAAAACTTGTGAAGGTTTCTTTTCATAATTCTTAATAATTTGGCATGCAGGGTGCAGTTCTTTATTAGGGATTCTAAACACTTTGTAAAATTGATCAGGGACAGAAAAATTGATAGAAATGACCTAATGATAAGCTTTGACATGAAAAGTTTATTTACAAATGTACTATGTGATGAAGCATTGTTAATTATAAGAAAAAAGTTTATACGATAATAATAGTCTATGAACCAGAACAATTTTAGCTATTGATCATATATTGGAGCTATTAAGTTTTTGCATGAAAACAACATACTTTCAATGTAACTCAGAATTCTCCCACTAATATCAAGGCATGGCCATGGGCTCACCACTATTATGCTTGCTTAGCAATATTCATATGGAAGAACTTGATGATAGATTCATAAATTCAATTCCATTTCCATCTAGAGTAGAGTATTGTTATGTTGATCTTACATTTGTTGTATGGCCACATAGTAAAGCATGACAATAGCCACTCTCGATGCAAATCAACATTATACTTTTTTATTAATATCACAATGGAAACAGAATGGGAACAAAATTAGTATTCTTAGATGTTCTTATATTAATACTTGTCATTAAAGTAAGAACAACATAGGACAACAATACACACTGGTAAGTATTTTTCATATACATCTAATTGCATCAGAAGCATGAAACATGAAATTACACTATCACTATGGAACAGAGCAAAGCAAGTTTGGAGGTTTGGAAATCAGTGATTTGGAAAGTGAAAAGAACTATATAGAATGAAAAAAAAAAACTTTAATAACAAAAAGAGACAGCAAATAGAAAATCAATTTTCAGCACTATAATTTATCCATAATACCAGAAATAACAGACAGATTAATGAAAAAAAAAACAATCAATGTAACTTTAGAATAGTTTTTAAGCCATACCATACTTCTGAGGAATTCTAATTTCTACAAAGCTTAAAGGTGAAATGCTACAAAACAAAAACTACATCTATGAAATACCATGTGAATGTGGAAGTATATTGGTGAGATGTTCACTCTTAGAACAGTGTTTTAATGAATGCTGGGAAACAAAAACTGAATCTATGAAATGTTATGTGAATGTTGAAGTATATTTGTAAGACTTTGACTCTATTAAACAGTAATTTAAAGAACACAAATTAATATTAGAAAATAAAAAGAGTGTGTCTACACTAGCAGATAATATAGGTATTAATCAACCTTTGTTTGATTGGGAAAATACCAAAATATTGGATAAAATGGAAAAGGTACAAAAAAGTTTAATAACATCATTCATATGTGAATGGCAATATTCATTTAGATAATCCTAATTAACATTGATCTTAAAAATGTATTTAAAAATGTTGGAGGATTCAGGGGGGGATTTGAACATGAAATTTCTACTTCCTATTGCCTTTGACAGAATAGCTGAGTTGGTTAAAGAACTACCTTATAATTTGTTATTCAAGAATGTAAATCTGTAAATTTGATTCCCAAGATATTATTGTCACTAATATTGTCTATTATCTGAGTTGTCTATTTGTGTTCTATTATTAAGGGTTGTTTGTATTTGAAAAAATTAATAAAGTTTAAATTGTTTTAGACATTTAATCATAGATGATGGAAATAGCCCACCATATTGTCACATGTAAAATCCCATCATCATAAACTTTCAAACAAATGCAAAGAGCAGTGATTTTACTGACAATCTTCTTGCTTTGATGGATAAATTAGTTTTTGAATTATGAATAAGATGTTTTGCTAATAATTGGATAATGTGTGAAAATTTCCAGATTACATCAAAATTCAGAATTGAGAGAAAGTTTAAACTTGGATTATTTTTAGAAGAAGGCCAAATCAGTTATTACAAGGATTTTAGTAAACCCCTGATTGCATAAACAGACAAAAACATCAGCTTTTAGTCTGAAAAAGTAAAAAAAACAACAAAACAAGTTATCAATGTGCCAAGAGTGGCTCCAAGAATAAGTGTGTATGTTTTGGCTTAAAGCTTTGTTAGGATGATTCACTAAAATACTAGAAAACATGTATTGGTTCATTGCATTTCACCTATGCAATGCTTAAAAAAAGTATTCTCAAAGATTTGGTAGTGAACTTTAAATTAAATTAACCTGTTGCCTGATATACCAATCACTGTGTTAACCCTACTCATAATTAATTTGCTTTAATATCTGATGACTATATACCAATAAAGAATTAAGAACAGCAACCCATTAGTAAAATAATTCTGAAATGATTGGGATGAATAATTTATAAAAATATTTATAATTCCAAAGTAATTTTTATTTTTTCTTAAAGCAATATAATTCCATATTAAAACATGTATAATGTGTACTAAGAAAAATGTGTTTATTGGTTTTTAAAAACTAATATATGCTGAGCATTCTTTCAACTAGCCAGTAGACATAATCAGAGCAACAAATTTCAAGAGAATTGCATGGTTTATAAAAATGACAGTCTACAGTACTTTGCTTATAAAATACAAATGAATTAATTTACATAAGTCACTTTTTTCTTATGTATGGCATTTGTATCATTGGCAATGTTGCCTGGCCTCTTTTACTCTCCATTTTACATCATTTCTCTTAGCACATACAACTTATACATCAGGCACAAACATACAGTGCTCATTAAAATTGTTAAAATATTCTATGACAAAATAAAAAAATAAACCTATAAAAGCAGAAGAAAAGCCCTGGGTATCACTGCTCTGCATATGCAATGCGACCCACAGCATAAATAAAATTTGTGCAAAAACATATAGAATGAATTTTTACACTCTTTCCATCATAAGCCTCTTAATTAACAACACTAAGGACAAGTTACCCCCTGAGCACATTTTCCAAATCATGTGCAAAATCACATGCAATAACATAAATTGCAATGCTGTTTAAATTGGGAATCTCAAGCCAATCTATAATGATAGCACAACACAGATATCAGTACATTAGGTCTAAAACCAATACAGAAGTTACATTTATTTTTTCCAAACTTTGAAACCAAACATGGTCACATATTCAAACCCACATCCACTAACATTGCCTGCTCTAAGAGAAATGATATGAAACACAAAGTCAAAAAAAACCTGGCACACTGCCATTAATAAAAATACTATCAATAAGAATGAATCTTGTATTTCCTTTTAAAAGAGTGGTTTAGGTAAAGCAACTCATTTACATTTTATAAGCAAAGTACTGTAAATGACCACTTCTATAAATCACATAATTTTCTTGACCTGCTGTTGCCATGATTATGGCTATGAGTTAGTTGAAAGCATGCTTGCAAATATTAGTTTTTAAAAGATCAATGAACAAGATTTTTTTAGTATGTGCATTGTACATGTTTTAATATTGGAAAATACTTATAAACAACTCTGGAAAGTGAATTTTATTATGTATTAATAGAGGTCTATTAACACTAAAAAAATGTGACATTTTAATACATATATATATATATATATGTAATATACAAATCAATATATATATATCAAAATACAGTACAATTTACATAAATTATATTCTTTTAGAAGTACTTTCGACTATACACTTTGTAGTCTTTATCAACTATATAAAGACTACAAAGTGTATAGTTGAAATTACTTCTAAAAGAATATATTTTTTGTAAATTGTACTGTATTTTGATATATATATATATTGATTTGTATATTACATATATTGTGAAACGAATACAGATATCAAACTTTATATATATATATTAATAGTAATAATAACTAGTTGCCAGATAAAGAACAGTATAAAATTACTAAGTAAGAGAGAGATGAGTAGCATAGTTTATTTGTGGCCATAGATATAGTTTATTTAGACTGATTTTAAGAATTAATTTATTATCTATGTACATGTATATTTTTGCACGCATGGATATTACAATGGATTATTTATGAATTCGTGGTTGTGTTTGTGCAAAAGTTAGTTTCAAACATTTGTTTAAATAATATTTTTTTTCTTCTTCTCATGTGTTATAGCAACAGCCAGGAAGCGAACCCAGTAATCCGGGACAACTGCTTGTGAAGCAGCTGTCGCTAACCTCTCGACCACCAATGCTTGACAAATAATATAAGTTTAAGTTCAATTTTAAATAAATTCTAAATAGGTTGTTTTTTTTTTTTAGTTAAGATTCATCAACAAAAGTTTCAAAACTTTGATTTTGAAACTTTTGAAGATGAATCTTAATTAAATGCGTATAACAAGAAAAAAAAACAAGGATTAATAATAAGAACAACAACCTATTTAGAATTTATTTAAAATTGAACTTAAACTAAAATAATATAAGTTTGAGTTCAATTTTAAATAAATTCAAAATAGGTTATTGTTCTTATTATTAATCCTGGGTTTTTTCTTGTTATATACATTTAATTAAGATTCATCATCGAAAGTTTCAAAATCAAAGTTTTAATTATGTCTCTTTTGATAAATGTGTTTTGCAGAACACATTGTAAATAGTTAAATTCAAGATCAACATTTTAATTAAATGGTTTTGGTAATTAGGTTTTTGAAAAATAGTGTAATTAGTTAATTATATTTAGAATCAGTTGGTAAGTGAATGTGATAACTTGTTTATTAAATTCCATACATGGTGAGAAAAATACAATAATCATCATAACGTTATACAAAAGCTATAAGTGGCTTGTATTATTAATTCAATCTTCTATCAGTCCTACAATCAGACTGTCTTATTTTACCAGGATTTCTTCTACAATAGAAATAGTTTAAGAAAGAACCACTGTGAAATACCAGAAAAACTTCAATGTCATTTAAATTAGCTGCTATATAAAAAAGAAACCAACAATGAGCGCACATTTCTCTTTATCAGATTGTCAACCAAAGCCAAAGTGATATCTTGAACAGTACCTTCCATGCTTTTCTATTGTGAATTGTCCCTAAATTAACTTTAAAAAAATAGCCAAATTCAGAAATTTACAAGACTGCAATGTTTATTGAATATATAATATTTTGCACAAAAAATATTCAATTGTTGAAAATATTTTAAACACTTCATAATTCAGAGAATATTTATATGAGTATTCGCAACTTACTTGATCATCAAAAAGCTATGTAGCTATATTGCAACTTGTTTCTTTAAATTTGTATAAAGTTTTTATTAAGGATTTATAAAAAAAATCATTGAAAAAATTCACTTTATTTAGTTTTTTTTAAGTAAAAAGAATTGTTTTATAGTATGATAATTTCTTTCATATTTTATATTTATTAGTATTATGCAATAATATGTCACTTGAGTTGACCTTTCACTAGTTAAGTACATTTCAAAATAATGAGAATGATTTACACAACATAAATGAGGGAAAGAAAATAATTTTATCACTAATCATATGATGTAATAAGTTAATTACAGTTGAGAAAACAATAATAATAGAAATTTTTTTTTGAAATGTAACTTTTGGAATTTGTGTTGTTAATATAATAAAGCTTCAGATTAAAAATACTTATTTTGACAATTATGAATATTATTCATATGTAGAAAAATTATCAAAAGTAAATTTAAAAATAATTTTATAAAAAATCTCTTAGGATTCAATAGGTTTCTCAATGGCAAATATAAAGTTCATTTACATATTCAACTCTCACTTGGAGACACTTATGATTGGCTCATAAATTACCATGTGAGTTTGGAAATAAGTCAGTCTCTCTTATTTCCATTATCATGTGGCTGGAATGAGAGTAGACTTACAGTTTTATCATATCATTTAAAAATTGATGCTGATGTGGAGGTTTGTTTATCTTTTATATAGTTATAATTTAAATACTGCTCTTGTAAAATTTATAGAGTGTTAATAGTATGATGCAAATGTGTGTATCTGAACAAACTTTAAAATGCAAATTTTGATTAATTAAAGTCCATACTTTTAGAAGCAAATGAATTATTTAATTATGAAAAATGTACATTAATATTTTGAAGACCTGTAACTACTTATAATCCAACTTTATGTAACTGTGATATGGTTACAGAGAAAGAAGGCTGAATCAACAAACCACTTCATTTGTGCTTTCATATAGTTTAAATTTTATTTTCATTAACACTCTCTATCAGACTTCATCTTGAAAGAAATATCGGAACTCTTCTTCTTTTTAGTCATTATGAATATACAATATTAGAATATGCCATTATTCACATTTGAATCATAACTTATTGTATTGTTTATGTACCACTGTGGTTATAGTTTTATTATATTTTTATATATAACACAAACTAATTATATTGTAAATATGCTAATATTTGTATATAGCTTATTATCAAAGAAGTTTTTTAATATTAAACAGAAGGGTGAATAATAAAACTTTATGATAACAATAATAACAATAATAATTTATACACTAATGTGAATACTTACAGATTTTAAATTATTAAAACCAAAGTTGCATGTTCTTTTATATTATGGAATAATAATCATTACTATTAGCTATACCCATTTATATGATGTATAGGTGGCATAAAATTTATTTATTTTCATTTTCTTTTTATACATAGTTATATAGCTCACAAACTGTGTTTTCACACATATATCTGTAAGATTGTGTCTCCTCTAATTTTATTAATTAATTTCATCTGTAAGGCATTTCAATCTTGATATATTTCAATTGTGTTATGCAGTATGAGTAATATCATGAAAGTGGTGATGATATGAAATGATTATTTATGAAAATTAAGACATTTTAAAGTTGCTATCTAGACTCTACATCAATAATGAGGACATTTTTGTTAAAATTCATTTCCAAAGTATTGTATTCCAAATGCATGGAGGCATGCCCATATAAGCTACAGTTTATAATATGTATAATGTGCCTATAACATTATTCCAGTTACATTAAAGACAACTAAGCAATTATTTGATCTAGCGCCGTGTTTACAATTATATTACATTCAAATATCAGCCTTTCAAGCTCAATTAGCTTGAAAGGCTGATATTTGAATGTAATTAAAGATAACTATAAAATCATTTTTTTTTAAAAAAGAGAACATGTCATTTAAACTTGAAGGTAAATTACTTAGGGAAAATAAATTCTTTAATAAATATAAAGTGAAGATCAAACTCATGTAAATATTGATATGAAAGTAAAATTCAAAATGATGAATCATCAACTAATGATTTGGTAAAAAGCTTTGTGTATGAATAAATTTATTGTATTATTTATGAAATTAATATAATATCATCTTTATTATCTTTATTAGTATTTCATCCAATACACAAATCAGAGAAAAATATTATCTTTCAAACTATTCCAGAAATAATTATGTTATGTGATAGTGCAGACTCAAATAAAGAAAAAGTGAGGATAAGTCTTCAAAAATAATAATTAAAATTGTCTTTTACTATAGATTTAGTTTAATATTGAAAGAAAATATATTTATTAGCTATAGTGACTATCAGTACATAAAAACAGCATATGGGGTTTAAAGTCTATATTAATCATTTTTCCAGGTTGAATAACCTGATGGTGTCCAAGTGTTAATATTAAAAATTGTTGGAACCAGTCATTAACTATTGCACTTGTAGCAGCCAGGATTTATAATCTCTTAATGATTACATTGAAAAAATAGCTTTATTTAAAATTGTACTTCTCCCACTCTTAATTCAGCTGTTGTTTATGATCATGAGAGAGAGCAAGGCCATATTCAAACTTAGTTTTAGTATATTTATGTACATTTAATTTACAATATATATATATATATATATATATATATATATATATTAATTTTAAATGTACATTATATCTTAGTAAAAAAAATGATACTAGTAAGAAATTTAATTTTTTCAAATTGAAAAAGCTTATGGTTAGAAAATAGACAAAACTTAAATTTACAGAGGAATTATTATTTTATAGATGCAATAAGATTTTTATTTTGTTTTAAGAATTTGAAGAAAATATTCTCATTTTTTGTGAGAGTGTATCAAAATGCTATAAGTGAAAGTGAAATTTGATGTGTTTTTTTTTTTTTTTTTTTTACTGTTTTTCACTCTTTGAGCTTTTTTGGCTTTATTCTTAACATTTAAGTTATGAATCGATGACATTTGAAGCGATTTTTAGATACTGAACAATTCTTTAATGTAATGTTAGTAATTTCATAGACACTGGTGGATAATAATGAAGTAAAAGAAAATAAAACTAGCTTTTAATTAGATAACGATTATTTATTTGTGAAATGAAAATATGAATATATATAAGCATGCTTTGATTAAGTCGATTTTTTTTGTTTATTTGCATTAATAAATATGTTGTTAGTATGTTACGCCAAACTTTTCATTTTTATTTATTTATATGCTTTTCATTTCTACTTATTTGGTTAAGAGAGATTGATGTGTGCGATTATCATTTTTCATATCTATATTTTACACTAGTATTAAGAATGGGAAGTTAATAAAAAATGTTAGGATCAAGCCAGGATGATAACCTTTCATTGGAAGATGGTGTCCAAGTAACAAAAAATGTACTACACATTCAATACAATAAATTTTTATTTTTAGAATGTATAATGTTAACCAACGATCTGGATTTGTGATTCAACTTGAAATGTATCCAGAACTCTGAAAACAACTGGTATTGGAAAAGGTTTAAAATATTACAGACTGCTTTGTTTGAACATCAAGAATAGCTTGATAGTTAGTTATCATAATTTTAAATAATCTTGTAAGTTACAATTTGGCACAGTTAACTCTCTGTTATATTTTATTGTATATTATTCAGTCCTAGGTACTTCCATCATTTTCTGAATTTTGATTTCATACCCTATTCATGACACTTCTTATATTATAATTTATATATATTGTGACGTCTCTGTCATATAACTTTTAAAAATAAATACAACAAAATTATTATGTATTTTAAAACTTTGTAAAAAGTTTATTTATTTATTTATTTATTTTAAAAGAATATAATAATATATTAATAATTAATATATATATAAACAACAAAAAGTTTATTTCTTTGTTTATTTTTAAGATAATAAATCAAAAATAAAATTAATTATTTTCAAAATATTAAGTGTCAGTTAAAAAAAAAACTAACACTGAATGCAGGTAAATACAGACAATTCATAAAAGGGGATCATTTGCATAGAATTTGTTTAAAATCAGTTTTTTTTTTGTACTGCTCATAAATTAACAGCTATGTAAATGATTTGTAGTGTTGTATATTTGTATTTGTTTAATATTATGGGATAAACTAGTTGAGTAACCAACTTCCTCTTTCTGAAAATGTAACTTTTTCATAGAGTTCAGCTAATGCCTTAATAATGAATAATGCTTAATTATACCTACTAATGTTCAATTTTATTTGTGGATACTGTAAAAAAAAATGATAATTAGATAAATGAATAAATTTGAAAGTCAACTGTGCATAACAAGAAAAAATCACTAAAGAAGTGAAATATGTACACATATTAGATATATCATTTTTTTATTATAAAGCATGACTAACAAATAAAAGAATTTAAAAGTCAATTATGAATTACAAGAAAAAATCACCAAGTAAAAGAAATATGTACATATATTAGATATATTTGGTTTCCTCTAACTATCAAAAAGAAACTTATTGTATATGAAAATATATTCAAGTTAAATTATTTATAAATTCAGACTGAAACTATGATAATATGTTTGTTATAACCAGATACCTCATTTTTAAATTGACATTAATGTCCAAAATGTTTTGAGTTGAGCAAAAAATAAATAAATAAATAAATAAAATTGTAAAGCTTTTTTAAATGATATTTATTGAATGGATAGTAATTTTATTACAATAACAAAAGAAATTTTATTTCACAAAATACACATTTTTATATTAAGCTAAAATTAATATATTGATACATTTTTTCATAATTATATGCTTAAATTCAAATATGATATAAAATGGTGATATTAATTTTAAATTATTGTAGAAGTTATAATTTTATAATTAACTTTAAGAATTTAATCAAGTTTTGAAAGGGAATATATATATATATTGTGCCCTTTTGTATGGGTCACCATTTAAGTTTTGTGCTAATTTAGTAGAAAATTTTAAATTTAAGAAGTATTTTAAAAGTGTGATGTTGACTTTGCTTGTGGTAATATTACCATAAGTTTAATTAAAGCAATCTATGAGTATTTGATATGTGAATTGTGTTGGTATTGGGAAGATATTTAAAATGATGATGATTATGATGTAATACTGCATTAATAAATTTAATAACAAATGTTTAAAGCTAAAGTATTTAAAAGACAAGTTAAAATTAGACCAAGATATTTATTTAATTTAAAATATATGTTAAAAGTGAATAGAAATATTTTAAATTATAAGTACTTAAATTGAGATTAATATTTGATTTTAATCATATTAAATAATTATTTTAAAATCTGATATAATATTTTATTTATTTTAAAAATATTTATTTTAAAAAAAATGTAATTGTTAGTTTATTTTTAGACTATGAAGTGTTTCTTGTGTTATAAAAAAAAACAGATGTTAGTTAAATTTACACAAGCACGCGTGGAAGTTGTCTAATAAAGTTGCATAACTATTTTAAAAAATTATGTTGTGAAATTTATAAATAATACGTGAGTTATCACGAGATAAAAATAAAGATATTAATGTAAAATATTAGATCTGATTTTGAAAAATATTATTTTAAAAATATTACGTATAAAAAGATTTAGTTTATTTTAAAATGATCTTATAAAAGTTAAGATTTAAATTAAGTGAGAAAGAATATTTTAAAAATGTTTGATAGATTTGAATAAACGATAAGATTATTTTAAAAAAATGTAATAATATTAAATATTAAATAAGTCATTATTTTATTTTTAATAGTGAGTTGATAAATATGTAAATAAGCTAGAAATTATGATTGTTTAAACGTACCAATCAGATAAGGAGTTTCTGACAGTATAAAAGCTGGATTCAATTGTTGAGGGGGGCTCTCTCTGTAATTAAATTTCTAAGTCGATTGTGCTATTGAGAAAATAGCTAAGTAAATTTATAAACGCTCTTAAAATCAGTTGTAAAATCATAAGAGTGTTATTGTATATAATTTTATAGTTTTTTAAATGATAAGTATGCAGTAGAAACTTAATAATTCCCTATTAGTCTTCTCAATATCGAAACTTAATTTACGTACGAATAATCATGGGAACATCACGTATTGTAGAAATATATCAGAAACTTTATGCTAGAGAAATAACAGACGCAGGATTAGTACATAAAACTACGAGATGGAGAAAAGTAGTATTTTGGACTATAAATAGTTTTAAAAGTTTAAATTACTATTGTCTATTATAAATAGATATTTAAAAGAAATATGAATACTTCTATAAAAAGAAAGTATTTTTGCAGATTTTAAAAGATTAAAATGTATATCTTAAGTAAAGATATAAGAAATAGTAATTTTAATAAATACTTGCCTTGTTAAGTCTTTGTGCTTAAAAGACTAAATATTGACGATTTGAAAAGGCAAATAGATTATAAATATGATTATTTAAAATCGTAATATAATAGAATTATTCTATTGAAGTAATCTAAAACGCTGGACGTTATAGATGGAAAAATAGATTCTTACCTAGATATATTGTTTTTGAAAAATGCGCAAGTAATACGTGGACGTCCAGGCCAAACCAAATCAGGCCAAGCTAAGTTAATGAAAATAATTAAATGAGAATAATTCAACAATTATAAATTAATTTAGAAATATTAACTTTTGAACAATATTTTATGAAGAGCTGGATCCAGAAAGAGAATGTATAAACTATTATTTTAATTTTATTTGTTTATGGGAACTTATTATTTTTTTAAAAAAATAAACGTTACCATTTTTATATAAACTTTCAAGAAACACGTGATACAACGGAACAGGAAATAGTGTTTTATTGACTTTATACGCAGGATATTTGTTAGAACTTTTATGGTAGAATAAAAGTCGTCGCTGGAATATGTAATATAATCTTTTATTTTATTTATTTAACATAAAATTTAAAATATTATTAAACTATTAAAAAGTAGGTTAGGTACATTTATTAAATAGTAACTTAAAAATAATATAATAATTAATTACATAAATTTATTTTTATAATTAATATAACACGGAATATTTTAGTGAATGTTATGAGTATGAATGTGTATTATTTTTGTTTTCTGAAGCTGCAAATTCCGAAGACTACTGGATAGCAGAATGGACATTATTATTATTGTGGTAAAAACATTGTATAATAATTTTGATGAATTTAATATGTTTTCTTTAGATCAACTAAATATTATGTTTTGTGGGATGAATGTATAGATATTTTATGAAAACACATACATTATATTGACAACGAACTTTATTAAAATATGCATAATTTTAATTTATAATATAAACTTGATACAACATTACGTAAGAAGCTTAGAAATAATTATATGATTCTTTCATAAATAATTTTGATATTTTATTTATGTTTAGTATTAGAATGATGTTTATTATTTATCTAAGTAATTATTTTATTTTTGCAAGTCAGAAAAGGATTTTAAAAGTCTATATTTTTTTTATATTTTGTTTTATTGGATAAGTTAAATACGTTTTAGATAGAAGCTTATCTTTAGATTGAAAGTTTACTAAGAACCAATAAGGTAGTATAAGGAATTTGGATGATGAATATTTTATTTTAAATTGATGTTTGTTTTTCCGGAAATTTTAGATAAGTTTAGGATATGTTTTTTTATAAATAGAAATTTATTAGAAAGGTTAGTAAAGCACATAGGGTAAAATAATGATTTTACACAGAAAGGAATCATAAAATTTATCTAATGTAATGTTTTATGAATTTAAAATTGATAAATGATTTAAATATTAATGTTTGAATAATACAGATATAGAATGCATATTTTATAAAATATATAACAGGAATTACATTAGGTGGAATATAATTATAGCCAATCATTTGTTTGACATTATAAAGAGATATTAATTTTATATAAAGATATTAAGCAATGCTAATAATAAAGTGAATACAGGATAATACATTATAAATGGTAATACTTAATTAATGTAGCTATTTAATAAGTAGAGCTACATTATGTACACATGCTACATAGATAGTTTTGACATATATTATTATTTGTAATAATTAAAGTACACTACTATTTATTTAAAATCTAAGTTTTGAAAATACACTATAATATTATTAATATAGCTTTTGAAAGAATGTATAATTGCTTATTAAGTACATGATTTAATAACAATGTAAACAGATTGTATTATTATTTTCTTACTTAGTTCAGTTTATATTTATTTTCTTAAATTCTAAAACTGTAAATAGTGTAAATAAAATTTTATTTGAAGTTATTGTAAATAAATTTGTTAATTTGTTTTAAAAGTGTGTCGAGTTTTCATTATTTTTCACCATAGCATTTTGACATCAGATGATTTGAAATAAACATAATATCTGCACAAAATTGAATTTGTTATTATTATTTAGAAATGAATACAATATTTGCTTAACATTATTTTATAAGAATTGATTGACATGAACATAAAATATTGCAATGGTCATAAGATGATTATAATACACATTATAAGAATACAATATTGTTTATTGCCACAGATTATTAAGTATAAGATTTTAATTTATTCTGAAATGAAGATACCATATGAAATAAAAGATATACATATGATTGTTTATTCATTTAATGATTGATTATATAATATAAATAGATGAGATTAAATTACACTTTAAGATTATTATTATTTATTATTATTAAAATAAGTTAGGTGTATCTAAGTTTGATATAAAATCCCACATCATACTTATTTACATAATTTATTATTATTTTAAAACAACTTAGAAGAACCTGAGATTATTTAATTATATTTTAAGTTAAAAGTTAGGAATTATTTTAGTATTATTAAAGATAATTTATTTCATTTTAAAAGTCATAAGAATGCTATAGATGTAGTGGTAAGATGATAAGGTAGTGGTAGTATTCTTATGCCACTGAGACAGTATCTTGGGAGATATTGACTCAGTGTAAATCTGCTTATTACTTTGTAACTTTACTTCGCAGTCTCATAATTTTATAAATACTTATTTAATTAGTATAATATAAAACTATATTGATTTTGAAGATTGATAATAAATTTAATTAAGATATGATAATATAAAAGTATATTAAAGATAGATATGCAAATTTTAATTAAACATAATAATGTAACTGAGCTAGTTGTATTTTAAACTATTTTATATATCAAGAAGTAAGGGTACAAAGGGTAGGAAGATTTTGGCGCTCAACGTTATTGGCATGATATGTTTAAGTAGGATTTAGATGTTCAAACGTTATCGGTTTGATATGTTAAAGTTACAATTTTATCAGCCCGATAGGTGGTCAAGAAAGTTTTGGCCACAACGTTTTAGGCTAAATATTTAATTAGGGATTAAGATATATAATTTTAGGATTAGTATATGTTAGGAGAATAAAGTGATAAGTATAATTAGTATTTTATAATAATATTTATAATTGATTAGATGTTGATTATAAAATTAAATAAAATTAAAATAAAAATTTTATTAGTAGAGTATTATATTTTTATGTGGTATCTGTAATATGATTATTCTTTGAAGTTAAATACTATGTTGATTTTAAGTTAATAAAACAATAAATTATAGAAATGTGGCAAATAATTATATTATAATATGACCATATCAATTCTTGAAATATTTTAAATGGATATTTAATATTATATATTATGTGCAAATTGTCTGTGGGTCATAGGTGTAAAAATAAATGATATGACACAATTTTGTTGTTGAAATTTATATAATTATTTAATAGTAAGTAATGTAGAGTTTTTGAGGATACTATTATATGATTAGTTGTAAAAGTGAGTTGAGTGGAGATGGGAAGGTTGATGGGGAATTGTATTTTAAAAATATAAAAATAATAAGTACTGCATATTGTTAGGATTGAATTTTAAAGAAATATAAAAAATGGATAATTGGGATAAAGATTTAGAAGTTGAAATGTCAAATTTTGTTGTTGAAGATAACAGTTGTGTGGAGAGTAAAGAAATCGAGAAATTAGCAAATTCAGAAATAATATTAGAAAATACTCAAAGTATGGATAATGAAATAGAGGAGGAGGAAGAGATAATTTTTAAAACTAAAGAAAAAGAAATAGTAAAAGCTGAGAAAAGAGTAGATAACTTTTCAATGTCTGACATTATGAAACATTTTGAATTAATGAGTCAAAGTATTATTAATTCTATTGAAGTAAAAATAGAAAAAGAGAATAAGTCTTTAAAAGAAGATATGTATTTGATAATGTATTATGGCATTATATTATATTAGTATTTTTTTTTTTTTGTAAAACAAACATAAGATATTTCCATGTTTGCAACTTTCAAAGTAGGAGAGAATGCGTTTATGTTAACCACACTAGATGGGGAAAAAGTGATGTGTAATGCAAGGAATTTAATTCCATTTCCATCTGAGATGTGAGTTATAATTTCAAAGTGATATGAATAAATATTTTAATGTCATGTTTAAATATAATGCTTGAGATAAAGAAAATAATTTATTATATGATAAATTAGCATAGTGAATAAAGTTTTAGTTGAAGAAATTTACAAAATATGTAAATGATAGTTTAAAAAGAAATAAGTTTTGTCAGAATGACTAAATAAAGGTGGAGTTAGCTATTATAATAGATATTTAAAGCAAAAAGCTAAACAATAAGGTTAGAGAGTATAAAACTCATGTGTTTAAAGTACTTATAAGTGGATCTTATGAAGGATTAATGTATAATATGGTAGTGATCATAAAATTGATTAATCTCAAGGGATCAGGTTAATCTCTTTAAAAGAGAAATATGTAGATTTGTTAAATGGTAATCTATAAGATTGCTAATGAAATTAGCAATAAGTTATAAATAAAATACATAGAGTAGTTTAAAATATAGTATTAACTATAATAATATGTATTTTTAGTAGCTTATGTAAAGGTGTATTTAAAAGAATTTAAATACTTGATATTTGTAGAAATATTAGAGAAATGAAGGTAACCTAATTAAAAGATAAGGAAGGAGAAGTGAAACTTAATCCATAAAGTAAAAGAAAGTCATTGTAGTTTATTTAAAAGTGTTTTCTTAGTGAAATTTAAAATGATATTTCAATACTTTATAAAACTTTGTGATAAAATGATTTATTATAATGTTTAGATGATAAGAAAGATAAAATTGATCAATGTGGAGTAAAGATGTTAAAGATGGAGGTTAAATTTAAAATTTTATCCGAAGGAGGGGAATATGTGCCCTTTTGTATGGGTCACCATTTAAGTTTTGTGCTAATTTAGTAGAAAATTTTAAATTTAAGAAGTATTTTAAAAGTGTGATGTTGACTTTGCTTGTGGTAATATTACCATAAGTTTAATTAAAGCAATCTATGAGTATTTGATATGTGAATTGTGTTGGTATTGGGAAGATATTTAAAATGATGATGATTATGATGTAATACTGCATTAATAAATTTAATAACAAATGTTTAAAGCTAAAGTATTTAAAAGACAAGTTAAAATTAGACCAAGATATTTATTTAATTTAAAATATATGTTAAAAGTGAATAGAAATATTTTAAATTATAAGTACTTAAATTGAGATTAATATTTGATTTTAATCATATTAAATAATTATTTTAAAATCTGATATAATATTTTATTTATTTTAAAAATATTTATTTTAAAAAAATGCAATTGTTAGTTTATTTTTAGACTATGAAGCGTTTCTTGTGTTATAAAAAAAAAACAGATGTTAGTTAAATTTACACAAGCACGCGTGGAAGTTGTCTAATAAAGTTGCATAACTATTTTAAAAAATTATGTTGTGAAATTTATAAATAATACATGAGTTATCACGAGATAAAAATAAAGATATTAATGTAAAATATTAGATCTGATTTTGAAAAATATTATTTTAAAAATATTACGTATAAAAAAGATTTAGTTTATTTTAAAATGATCTTATAAAAGTTAGGATTTAAATTAAGTGAGAAATAATATTTCAAAAGAATGTTTAATAGATTTGAATAAACGATAAAGATTATTTTAAAAAAATGTAATAATATTAAATATTAAATAAGTCATTATTTTATTTTTAATAGTGAGTTGATAAATATGTAAATAAGCTAGAAATTTTGATTGTTTAAACGTACCAATCAGATAAGGAGTTTCTGACAGTATAAAAGCTGGATTCAATTGTTGAGGGGGGCTCTCTCTGTAATTAAATTTCTAAGTCGATTGTGCTATTGAGAAAATAGCTAAGTAAATTTATAAACGCTCTTAAAATCAGTTGTAAAATCATAAGAGTGTTATTGTATATAATTTTATAGTTTTTTAAATGATAAGTATGCAGTAGAAACTTAATAATTCCCTATTAGTCTTCTCAATATCGAAACTTAATTTACGTACAAATAATCATGGAAACATCACGTATTGTAGAAATATATCAGAAACTTTATGCTAGAGAAATAACAGACGCTGGATTAGTACATAAAACTACGAGATGGAGAAAAGTAGTATTTTGGACTATAAATAGTTTTAAAAGTTTAAATTACTATTGTCTATTATAAATAGATATTTAAAAGAAATATGAATACTTCTATAAAAAGAAAGTATTTTTGCAGATTTTAAAAGATTAAAATGTATATCTTAAGTAAAGATATAAGAAACAGTAATTTTAATAAATACTTGCCTTGTTAAGTCTTTATGCTTAAAAGACTAAATATTGACGATTTGAAAAGGCAAATAGATTATAAATATGATTATTTAAAATCGTAATATAATAAAATTATTCTATTGAAGTAATCTAAAACGCTGGACGTTATAGATGGAAAAATAGATTCTTACCTAGATATATTGTTTTGAAAAATGCGCAAGTAATACGTGGACGTCCAGGCCAAACCAAATCAGGCCAAGCTAAGTTAATGAAAATAATTAAATGAGAATAATTCAACAATTATAAATTAATTTAGAAATATTAACTTTTGAACAATATTTTATGAAGAGCTGGATCCAGAAAGAGAATGTATAAACTATTATTTTAATTTTATTTGTTTATGGGAACTTATTATTTTTTTAAAAAAAATAAAAACGTTACCATTTTTATATAAACTTTCAAGAAACACGTGATACAACAGAACAGGAAATAATGTTTTATTGACTTTATACGCAGGATATTTGTTAGAACTTTTATGGTAGAACAAAAGTCGTCGCTGGAATATGTAATATAATCTTTTATTTTATTTATTTAACATAAAATTTAAAATATTATTAAACTATTAAAAAGTAGGTTAGGTACATTTATTAAATAGTAACTTAAAAATAATATAATAATTAATTACATAAATTTATTTTTATAATTAATATAACACGGAATATTTTAGTGAATGTTATGAGTATGAATGTGTATTATTTTTGTTTTCTGAAGCTGCAAATTCCGAAGACTACTGGATAGCAGAATGGACATTATTATTATTGTGGTAAAAACATTGTATAATAATTTTGATGAATTTAATATGTTTTCTTTAGATCAACTAAATATTATGTTTTGTGGGATGAATGTATAGATATTTTATGAAAACACATACATTATATTGGCAACGAACTTTATTAAAATATGCATAATTTTAATTTATAATATAAACTTGATACAACATTACGTAAGAAGCTTAGAAATAATTATATGATTCTTTCATAAATAATTTTGATATTTTATTTATGTTTAGTATTAGAATGATGTTTATTATTTATCTAAGTAATTATTTTATTTTTGCAAGTCAGAAAAGGATTTTAAAAGTCTATATTGTTTTTATATTTTGTTTTATTGGATAAGTTAAATACGTTTTAGATAGAAGCTTATCTTTAGATTGAAAGTTTACTAAGAACCAATAAGGTAGTATAAGGAATTTGGATGATGAATATTTTATTTAAAGTTGATGTTTGTTTTTCCGGAAATTTTAGATAAGTTTAGGATATGTTTTTTATAAATAGAAATTTATTAGAAAGGTTAGTAAAGCACATAGGGTAAAATAATGATTTTACACAGAAAGGAATCATAAAATTTATCTAATGTAATGTTTTATGAATTTAAAATTGATAAATGATTTAAATATTAATGTTTGAATAATACAGATATAGAATGCATATTTTATAAAATATATAACAGGAATTACATTAGGTGGAATATAATTATAGCCAATCATTTGTTTGACATTATAAAGAGATATTAATTTTATATAAAGATATTAAGCAATGCTAATAATAAAGTGAATACAGGATAATACATTATAAATGGTAATACTTAATTAATGTAGCTATTTAATAAGTAGAGCTACATTATGTACACATGCTACATAGATAGTCTTGACATATATTATTATTTGTAGTAATTAAAGTACACTACTATTTATTTAAAATCTAAGTTTTGAAAATACACTATAATATTATTAATATAGCTTTTGAAAGAATGTATAATTGCTTATTAAGTACATGATTTAATAACAATGTAAACAGATTGTATTATTATTTTCTTACTTAGTTCAGTTTATATTTATTTTCTTAAATTCTAAAACTGTAAATAGTGTAAATAAAATTTTATTTGAAGTTATTGTAAATAAATTTGTTAATTTGTTTTAAAAGTGTGTCGAGTTTTCATTATTTTTCACCATAGCATTTTGACATCAGATGATTTGAAATAAACATAATATCTGCACAAAATTGAATTTGTTATTATTATTTAGAAATGAATACAATATTTGCTTAACATTATTTTATAAGAATTGATTGACATGAACATAAAATATTGCAATGGTCATAAGATAATTATAATGCACATTATAAGAATACAATATTGTTTATTGCCACAGATTATTAAGTATAAGATTTTAATTTATTCTGAAATGAAGATACCATATGAAATAAAAGATATACATATGATTGTTTATTCATTTAATGATTGATTATATAATATAAATAGATGAGATTAAATTACACTTTAAGATTAGCATTATTTATTATTATTAAAATAAGTTAGGTGTATCTAAGTTTGATATAAAATCCCACATCATAATTATTTACATAATTTATTATTATTTTAAAACAACTTAGAAGAACCTGAGATTATTTAATTATATTTTAAGTTAGAAGTTAGGAATTATTTTAGTATTATTAAAGATAATTTATTTCATTTTAAAAGTCATAAGAATGCTATAGATGTAGTGGTAAGATGATAAGGTAGTGGTAGTATTCTTATGCCACTAAGACAGTATCTTGGGAGATATTGACTCAGTGTAAATCTGCTTATTACTTTGTAACTTTACTTCGCAGTCTCATAATTTTATAAATACTTATTTAATTAGTATAATATAGAACTATATTGATTTTGAAGATTGATAATAAATTTAATTAAGATATGATAATATAAAAGTATATTAAAGATAGATATGCAAATTTTAATTAAACATAATAATGTAACTGAGCTAGTTGTATTTTAAACTATTTTATATATCAAGAAGTAAGGGTACAATATATATATATATATATATATATATATATATATATATATATATATATATATATATATATATATATATATATATATATATATATATATATATATATATATATATGCCAGTTGATTTAAAATATTAAATTTCTATCATGTATATTCCATATTTAAATTCATTGTTTATATAAGCATAAAAGATATATTATTTATATTTTATTGTTATTGCATGAAATAAATGTATTAGTATTGTTAAGCATAATTTCTCATCAAGTTTCTTATCTGACATACAAGTATATTATTTTAATATTTACATTAGAATAGCATTATAAATGTGGAGTGGATAATGATTGAGAAATATGACTTGATCTAAATGGAAGCTTATACTTGAAGTAAGCTTTAGTCTGGACATTATCCATGGCTATTAACAAATAAAATAATTTCTGATTCTAATTATTTCACTTTGTATATTATTTCCCATTGGTCATTGATAGACAGATAATATTTCCTTAGATTAAAATTCTTCATAATAATAATTAGTGACTTAGCAATTATGTTTAGGCAATTCTGTTACAATATATATAATTGAATGTACAATTTCAGTTATGGCTGACTGGCTACATTTAAAGAGCATTGTAGAAAAAAATACATGAAATATTAGGATTTGCAGATCTTAAAGCTGAGTTTTTATTTTGTATTTAGAGGTTGCTTACATTAAGGACTGATATTTAAATGGTGATTTTTATTCTTTATTCTATAAATATATATAGTCAATAGATCAAATTTACTCCCTTATTTGAAATTATATATATATATATATATATATATATATATATATATATATATATATATATATATATATATATTGTAACGTAATAAAGTTACTCAAAAAAATATTTAAAGGAGTCCAAATATCAAGATATTAAGTAAAGGTTCAAAATATAACTCAGGTATACAGACTGTAGGTTTTATCCACTTTCATTTCTTGGTTTGATGTTAAGTGCATGTTTAAACAAATACTAAGTGAATATGGTCTAGCAGGGCGCCACTAGATTATCTGAATCTAGACATGGTTATATCTAATAACCTTTCACATGTACTGGGTTTGAATCCCTTTTTGGTACTTTATTTCTAATAAAAATGAGATATTTTGCTTTTTGAGCCATATCACTATAAGCACTAATAGTTAGGTAAAAGTAAAACATCTTTAAACCACTGTGGAGTTCATTGAACATAAATCATTTCTCAGATCTTAACATAACAAATGTGTTTCAATATTTTTATAAATTCACTAGCTCAGATTATATATAACTAATTTAGGATGGCAATTCACTCATCCTTGCATGAAATAGATGATGGGATGTGGTTATAATAATACTAAGAAATCACTAAATATTATAAAATCAATATTTATTTATGGCCTTTAAACAGTTAAACAGCTCATTAATTAAAACGTTGATGACGATGATGATGATGATGATAATAATAACGATAATGACAAGGGTTTCAACTACAGCTCTAGGACTAAGCCTAAACATAAAACTAATTTTTACAAAGAAATTCATAATTATTGCTTAATTTTAGCATATTTACTTATATCTTAAATAACTAATATTCAACCATTGATGGTGATGAATAATCACACTTAACAAAGACTACACTTAATGAAATATATACGCCTCGTTTAATAAAACAAACTAATATTTATTACTACATTTCTAACATATACATAAAAATTTCTAGATAAATCTGAAAATTGACATGAATAATAATAATAATAATAATTGGTTATATAACAATCCTCAGATTAATTTTAAGTTCTTCCCCATTTCCCTTCAAATGTATTTTGTATTAAGTTGGACATCACATTGACCATGATTTTCACTTCATGAGAAAAGTATTTTAAGAAAAAAAAAATATTATCTGCTCATTAGCACACATACTTTAAAAATCTAACATGTAAATAGAATGTAAAAAAAAATGTTAGTAGAATTGAAAGAGCAAGTTTTAGAAACAAGTTTTAAATTATTTTCTCCCCCCTCTCTTCTACCTCTGAAATGCTATACTTAATGAAACAAACTAATCTAATATTCTAACACTACTTGTTACTCCACATTCAATCGCAATTATACACATATAAAATATCATTATGTATGTGCGTGTTTTATCCCATGATAACAAAATATTATTTAAAACCAAAATAATAATATATTAGTTAAAACTAAAATCATAATACCATATAAAAAAATTGTTTTACACATTAATATTTTTCATAACTGTAAAATTAATAAACAAATAATTTTCATACATTCAAGATAATTTATGAAGCTCAAAGTTATTTTTAGTAAGACATTCTTGTTTTAATCGATCTGAATAGTCTTTAAAGGTTCTTTAAATAAAATATACCACTTTATTGCTAAAATGTTTATTAAGACTGATATCATAAAGAAAATAGATATAAAAAGTCATATTACCGATCTTTTGTTTGTGGCGAATTTCCAAGGGTTCAAACATGTCTTGTATAATGTTTATATTTCTGCAGCTACCATTTCTGTTTTACTGGGAACAATCTCTTTCTTGAGGTGTATAACTATTTGATGATGGTGACTCTATTGAGGTTATTTGCTTTAGTGGATAATTTGAAAATCATTATATTAATTTTTCTTCTCTTCCTGTCAAGCATGTGTATGAAATACAGCAGTTGTTTTCACATTTATAAATTTTCTTGAGTTTAAAATCAGTTGTTGTAACAATTAATTGGACTTGATGATTAATATTTATCAGTAGATTAATTCATCTTCTTTGAATGCAGGTGAATGCTTTCTTCCTTCTATTAAAACATCTTATTTCTCTGGTCAGTTGAAAGGTGTAGAATATTATTTTAGACACATCTTTTCTTTCCTATGTGATGTGCAGCTTCCCCAGATGGTCCGGAACCGATGGGACATACATATAATTTTTCTAGCCAGACATTTCTTATATTTTCAGCATTCAATTGGATAGTTTAATAATCTGAATCATAAACAATAATCCTAATAATAATTCAAGACAGCTTTTTATATCCAATTTTTAGCTAACTTAACCAATCAGAGATAGCATCACTTGCTATTTTTGGACAAATTTGTTTTAATTAGATCTCTAATTTATTTTCAACTAAATTATTTTTCAACTGAAAAGTTTAATCCTTGTTCCAGACACTTTTGTTTAAAAAAAAATAGACTCAATCCTTATTTCCTTTCTTTTCTTTTTTCCTTTTTTAACATCCAGGTAACATTTCAAATCTTTGAGCTTCCTTCTTTAGATCTTGAGATAAGACAATTTCAAAATTAGAGTTCTGACCCATTATAAGCTTCCAAAGTGAAAAACAATTATTTACAAAAAAAAAAATTGCTATAAAGATTGATATCTGATTAAACAGATTTCCTCTTTTAACAAACAATTGTACAAAAAAAATAATTTGACAGATTTAATACTTCCTTTTCTTTCAATATTTAGTAAATGTAAATTTCTGTATGTAATGTACACACATCCTTCATTCTTTCAAATCATTCATAAACTAACTTTAAATAATATGATTGCTAGCTTAGTAATTATAACCCAATTATTTAATTAAGTCTGTAACTTTTAAATCCCAATTATAATTAAAGAAAAGCAAAATAAAAGTATAGAATAAGACATTAAAATTGATCAAGCATAGGTTAGTTTTAAAGAAAGTGAAAATGTTGAATATTTGAAATATAAAACAATTAAATAGTTTACACATACATTGCCTATACGTATGCATTATAACTTTGCTTTTTTAACAGAAAAACTAAATATTAAATAGTTTAAATGTGTGTATTACCTTTCTATCAACACACAAACAAATAAAGCATATAATTGTTGACCCATTCTCTGTCTAAAGTGTTTAAGATTTTGATCTGGTAGGGTTTGAACTTGGATGTCCTACAACTTCTTTTATGGTTATATAAAATTGTGATGATGATTTTTGGTTTACCTTTTCTACATGCACATTACTATAAATTTATCTAGTGACTAAATTGTAATGGCACAATATATATATATATATATATATATATATATATATATATATATATATGCTTAGTTTATATATATTTATATATATATATATATAAATATATATAAACTAAGCATATATAGTAACAAATGTGAAGTGACATTGCTATAATCTATTTTTTGAGAGTTTATTTATGTTCTATAGCTCATCTTCAGTTACTTTCTGATCAGTTAAATATAAATGAATAAATTTACTTGCAGATTCTCAGACATAGATCTCTGAGATTTAAAATGTATAGATTATTGTTAAAAGAATAAAAAAAACTTATATTATAGGTAATAATTGATAAAATGGTGAGTATTGTTTTAGGTAAAAGAAAAATCTATTTTATACATAAATAATAAAATGTTGGTCTTATATTCAAAGCATTACAAAAAGTTTAATTAGTATGAACCATCAGATATAAAGTTTGCCTCTATGGCAGCACTGATAATAAACAGATAAAAAAATCATGTATTAAAAAATGTAAACAGTTACAAAAATAGTTATGTAATAATATTTTTAATCATTCTGTATGACTAGCTTAAAAGTAAAACATATAGTTTTACTACAAAAAACATTCAATAAATAAGCAATTAATAAATAATGAATGCATTTTATTATAGGCATAAACATTGTAAACTCACAATATATCTTTACATCATGGTTTGTACAATCTCAGTTATGATTTAGCTTTACAATTAGACTAATAATCACATTAGCTAAAACAATTATATGTAAAGTAACAATATGGGTACATTATACATTTTATTGCAAATAATTTTTATAATGAATAAGTAAAATGTTAGAGGGAAAGTGGGATATAACAAAGATAGTAAGTATTAATGAAAAGAATTATATGCAAAATAACAAAACTGATACATTATACATTTTATTATAAATATTTTTTATAGTAAATAAGTAAAGTGTTATAGAGAAAAGTTGGATATAACAAAGATACTACATCAAGAATGTGTGAAGAAACAAGAAATATGCATTAATATATAATAAGATTGGTCTTTATTTTAGGAATATATTTCTAAACTAGCTTTCATTATGATTAATTATTGTTAAAACAGGCAAAACTCACTATATATATTGCCACACACAGCAAGCTAGAGTAATCAATGGATGCCAGAAGGATTGTGCATAAAATCCCCATCTAGTGCCTACACATCTAATATCCCCAGACTAGTTCCTGGCTTATGACCTTCATCAGTGAGGAGCCTTGGATCTGAGAGCACTGCATCTAGATCTTAGGAACTTATGCAACACTCCAGCAAACACCTTTTACCTCCATTTAACTACAAAACTATGAATCTTAAACTGAAAACACCTTAATACTTAGTACTCATACATTTTGGTGTCTTTGGTTCTTTAATAACCATAATCACCACTACCTATTAAGCAGGATTGATTAATTATTAATATATAAATAAAAATTTTCAATTTGTTCTATATGCTTGCTGTTAAAACTAATGTTATAATAATATTTCTGCTAGATCAGATGTCACTTGTCAATCATCTAGTACTAGGATTTAATGAAACACTTTTTATAAAGAAACTAAAATTTTTGATTAAAACTTTTATCTTCTTTGTTTATATGTAGAATAAATAACAACTAATATAGTAATGTAGAAATAAATCTTTATTGATTGTTTAGTATATTACAGCCATTAATAAATTTCAAGCGTTATTATGATTTTTAAGTGCATATTTTATTATACAATTGAAAATATCTCAAAGTTTAAAAGTAATCTATAACTGAAATGTTGTGTAATTCAAATAATTAAAACTGATCTGTCTATATTGTTTCAGCAATAATTTATATATATATATATATAAACTTTTTAAGTTAACTCACTCATCTATGTGACTATTTATTTTTGCAGCATCTATATTTCGTTTGAATTTTTTCTGACAATATATAAGTAATAAGAGTATTGTATAGCAGCTGGTTTTGGCAAACAAACTGCATATCATTTGTTATACACATGGTTTAGTGGATAATGGTTTAATACCAATTTTGGTCAAAGAATGTTGAGGAAAGATATCATATATAGATATTGAATTGGGTTTAGATGTGTATGGATATACATGTGAATTAACTAGGGCTGAAAACATTATTGTATTTTCAGTTTGAGCTCATGTCTTTATAGCTAAGTAAAATGGTAAAAGATGATTTCTTAGTGGATGCATTAGATTCAAAAATCTAGGTGCAGTGTTTTAAGATCCAAAGCTTCTCACCGATGAAAGCCCATAAGTTAAAATTTGTCTGGAAATATTCGATCAGTAGGCACTAGATAGTAATTTTGATCCACTAACCTTCCATTGATTACTATGTCTTAGGTATCAATACTGCATAGAAAAAATTGCTCCAATGTTTTTGATAAAAAAGTTTTATAAAGTACTATCTAATGGATTAAAAACTTAATTTCACTATAATATGGTTTATTCTGTATAATTTGATGTAGTATAGAATAACATATTGGTCAAACTGAAGGGCTAGAAACTATGGAGCTATCCTATCACTTCTGATAGTCAAATGTCTTAAAATCTTCTAAATAATTAACTAATTGATTATTACTATTATTTATTAATATTTCTAGGTCTTTTTAAAATGTCAATTCCACTTCTGGATAAAATGCTTCAATAGTAACATGATTTATATTGATAACATTATCAGGATTTGTAAATTTTGCTAATATTGAAATCTTATTCAAATAAGACATAGAGTAGCCGAAAATAATTACGCAAGCTATATGTAAATTAAATGAACTAGCAACGTTTTTATCAGTAAGCAAATTTGTATAAAACACAATTCTCAAATACAAATTTAGCCAAATTAATTATTTTTCAGGGACTCTTTTTTTAATCATAGTAATGTTGAAGTGAATAAAATAAATGATAGTTAATCCAAGTTAGTAATTATTTCCAATTCTTTAGTAATACCAATTGCTATCGAACTTATTTACGTTGGACAGATGATTGAATTCTGTTTAAAACCTAGTTTCTAGTTGCTACTATAATAACAAACACACATTCAAGTAAAAAATGTATTTTCATTATTTTTATCTGTAAAAACAATCTTTATTTTAATATATATATATATGCATGTATTTTTAACTAATGGTACATGTTTGTGATTAACGTTTCACAAATTTTGTTTGAGATTGGCATAACATTTAATAATATTGAGTGTTAGAATAATAACGTTTGTTGATATTGTCAAAACAATCTTGAAATTATTTTTTCCAGTTGAATGATTAAAAATATGACTTCCTATGTATAAGCTTTTTTTTTTTTTCAAAGGATCGATATCTTATTTTAATCATAAAATCTTTTTTATGAACATCCCTAAAGAACTAACTTCAATAACTGAAGAAAGAGGGTTATTAGCAAGCAGTTACATGTATTATAAGTTTGTGTATTATTTTTTAATCTTATCAAAAGTTTCCTCAGAGATATTGAAAAAGAATTGATTTCCTAAGAGATGTCCAACTTGGAGGCACTGATAAGTAAAGATATTGCAAGAAGAAAGAAGATCCGATCTAACTTTTTCATTTTTATTTTTTAAACTTGAAAAATTTATAATTAAAATCTTAAATGAAAAAGATTGCTGAGAAAGTTGTTTTCTTTTCAAAACCTTCTTCAGTTTGACCGAATCGGGTCACTAGAGGGCGACAGATTAAAGAATATATATATATTAAGGTTGAATAAGTTATTGAAAAGAAAAAAAAAAACATTTTTATTTTTATATCAACTATCTTTTTTTAATCTTACTTTATGACGTCTTCTTGACTTTCAATATGCTTCTTTTTTTTTTTTTTTACATTCATGTACGTAATATATATATATTCACTATAAACAATTATGTATTTTATTTTCCAAAAGAATTTCTAGAACTGAGCATTAACTCGATTTTTTGCATCAAGAAATATCCCATGCGCATAAATCTAAAAGTAGCTAAATTAATGACAATTACTATACAAAATATTGATCTTAAGACATTTATAAAAACAATTGAAGTAAACTTAAAAAAAAAAAAAAAACTATTCATCTTTGTTATGGCTCGACCAAGCGTTAAACATATATTATGTAACCGGTCTTTAATGCTCAATTAATAACAGTTATTAAAATAATGGGGGGTGGTACATAGTTATAAAAAAATATCTAAATTGTGACAAAAACAGTTGTCACATGTAGTTTTGATTAGGAATAGTATTAAGTTTAATCAGAAAGGCAATGTAAAAAATTACTGTATCTGATCTAAGAAAATAAATTGATTATACACTTTGATTCATACATTGAGGGCTATCTTATTTATGTTTAATAAACAAATTATTTTTTTTTAAAATTAATTAAATCAAAGTTTTGTTAAGATGATAATAAAGAAAGAGAGTGCAAATTCTTTTAAATAGAACACCTTGTAAAGTCCTTAGCAACCGTTCTACATAACACACATGGATGTATGATAATGATTAATTATTGTCACTAATATTGATTTTGTCACATTATCTGCAACGTGTTTGGAAAAACTTATATGCAGGTGATTTTTAATGTTCAAAGCAATGTTATGACTCTCTAAAGTAGTTAAAAATATATAGTGATATCTACAATACTAGGAAATTATAGTTCTGTACAAGATTTTCTGTGATATATTAGCAAGATGAGTAAAAATATAAATGAACTTTGAATGAGGCATATTTAAAATCCTGAAGATGAAATATATTTGAATTGGGCTGACTCTTGATTTGATCAGAAAATGGTTTAAATATCTATACTTTTTGTATTTGAAGTTTTTTTTTTTTTTTTATTGCGAATATTTTTTTTTATCGCGAATAATCCCATATTTTTGGAAGATATAAAAATAATACACCTTGCCATTTCATCAAATGTTATTTTATAAAATTATTTAAAAATTTCACTCAGTTTAACATTTTGAAATTCAAAAAATTTCTCTCTTTTTATAAAAAGAACTTGATTTCTTCTTCTAAAAGGAATGATTTATTTCTACCATTAATTAATCTCCATCTAAAAAATATTTTCTCCAGCAGATCAAAATTGATATTTTAAAGATGAAAAAAAATCAGATTTTTTAATAATAGTATTATTAAAGTATAGTGAAATCTTTAGAATTATGAATTTTGTCAGAAATGAATCTGTTGCTTGGTTGACCTTTTTGTAAGCCACTTTGAAACAATATATAAAAAAAAGATTACATTAAAAACAATAGGAAAAATCTTGTTGAATTTTTTTACATGTAAGGACTCATCCTCACTTCTTCAAACTATAACTTTTTTTTTCATGTGTAAAAACACCGGCCAGGAAGCGAACCCACAACTCGGAACAGCTGCTTGTAAGGCTGCTGTCTGACCACTCGACCATCAACGTTTCATGTTTTTTTATTAAAAGTAATATTATAAGTTATCAATGTTTGGAATTTTTTTCATTACTTTAGATTTACTAAGTCTTAATAAATACAGTATTACTACTAAATATATAATATTAATTGGACAATAATGGTCATAAGAGTAGAAAAGTTATTAGTGAGTCAAATTTTGCTGAGGAAAAAAAAACAATTTAGTTACTGGAATAAAACATCATGGAATTATAAAACTATATTAGCAATAGTTGAGATGCTGTTGAGTTTTCTTTATATAAACAAAATCTTTTTTAAAAAATGACATTTTTCAGCAATTAAATTTATTGCATTAATATAACTGTCAATGATTTCATAAATTTTTCAGCACGTTAAAAATAACAATAATTATGAATATTTTATTACTTGGAAGTTCATAAAAAGTTTGAATATTTTAAGTAGCAGATAAAGTTATAATCAATGGGCCATGGACATCAGAACTCACCACTCCATTACTGCATTAAACTAATCAGGGTATTACTAATTTTAAATAGCCATTCTAATCCAATAAAGAAAGCAAAAAAAAAATTACTGTTGCTGATTTATCAGAAACATTTCTTGAATAACATACAGTTGATGTGGAACTACATAATTACATCATATATTTGGCTTAAATTATCTATTGTACTATTCAAAGGTACTTTAACTAAAGTATATAATTTCTAACTAAATAATATTTAATAGTTATTTTACATTCATATTTGAAATCTATGTATATTATTATGTTAATGAACCATATTTTATTAGTAAAATGCAGGCAAATTTTTTTATGCAGATTAAGTCTAATACAAATTTCTATCAAATAAAGTTTAAAGTATAAGAGGTTAAAACGTCTTATTTTGTAAAGAAAAGAGATATATAGGAGTTTAAAATTTAACGTGTAAATATTGGAATGAATTGTATGTGTTTGTTTAAACAGGTGGCTACTCTCATCCAAACACCAGTTAGTTGAAATTATATAAGTAACAACCTACAAGAAATGAATAAATAACAATAGTTGTATAATTGAGATGAAAATATTTTTTAATTACATTTACAGCGTTAAAAGCATAAAATGTAGGTTTAAATAATCAAAAACTATTGATTTACATTATTTTAGAAATAATTTGATTTGTGTGGATCTGACAATATATATATATATATATATATATATATATATATGTAGTAATGGTCAAAGCTAAATGGGTTTGTAAGTAATCATTAAAAACCAGTCAATCTTTAGACATTCCCTGTATCAATAACAATCAATAGTTTGAAACGGTTGTCAAGGCAACCTCTTTTTAACAATAAAGGTTTTTAATGATAAATATATATGTAAAAAGTATAGTTACTCGAACTAGCTACCAATATATGTCAATTGTAAGGACATATTACAACTGTCCAAAACAAATATTAAATGTTCACAATATTGAAACTAAACTCATGAATGATAAACACAGACTGAGAGGATAAATTAGACATATGATATCATTAATTTATGTGCAAACAGATGTATAAAGGTATACACACTTGAAGTTTGCTTTAATGTGTAACAAATCCAGGTAGTATTAAAATAAAGTAGATGCCTCTTTTTATTGGAAAATAAAATCTTAAATAAATAAACATATATATATCTGAGGGTGGAGCCAATGAAAGAGACATTGATTTCTGACTCTGACGTTTATATAAACAAAAATATGCTTGTTTTGGAGATCTTGGTAAAGCTCCATCTATTGATCATAAATACAACGATAGCAAGTTTACGTATATAAAACTTGTTTTTGTTATATATATATATATATATAGAGAGAGAGAGAGAGAGACCAATAATGACTTGTTTGTTAATGTGTAAACATCATGGTGTAAGACAGTGACTTAGTAGACATGATGATGAACTTTGATCAAGTCAATATCTAAACAACCAAGTGTTAGGAAATGAGGGTGGAATTTTACCATATAATTTTGCTACATAATTTAATCACATAAATTTTGTTGCACAATTTCTATAGCAACCATTAATTCATATAACAATAGACATATATATATATATTATAACGGGACAGCCTATTTGATAGCCTTAGTTGAGGCATCAAATATAACGGAACGGCATTTAATCATCACAATTGATGTATTAATTGTAATATAATCAATTATATTTAATGTTTAGAAATCATTAACTTAATGCTTCACAGTTAGGTTCGCCAAATATAACAGAATGGATTATATTTAAAATCTAAGTTGGTCTTGTTAAATATAAAGAGATGATTAAATTCCTTAGAAAGAGGATACGCATTTCACTACAATCGGACTTTGGGTCTTCAAGTAGAATGCTAGAAATGAATCGATGAAATACTAAATCCATGATTATATATATCTTTATTATGCTAGCTCATTAATCTTTAAATAAGTTTAAATACAATTTAGACCAGGTCATCCATCTTTCATCCCTCTTTCAGTCACCATTATGCCACGATATTTAAACTCACGGAGAATTTGCAATTAGCTCTTTTCAGGAATAATTTCAAAACAAGTTATTTCATATGCCTTTATATAAGCATTAATTATAACTATTATTCATATGATATTTATAATACTAGCATATATATAATATAATTCAATAATGATTAGACAAAGAGATCACGTTAACAAATCAATATTTAATAAACAATAAAAAATATAATAGAATAGATAATAAAATATTAATAAATAAATATGGATGAATTTTATCATTTTAAAAGAATATTAATAAATGATATTTTTTTATTTAATACCCTATGATAAAACTCAATACTATAATAAACTTTCAAAAATTAAAGAAAATAGCTTAAATTAACAGATATATAAAAACAATATCTGGGTTCAAAAATTAATAATTTATGTAACTTATTAATTTATTTATCATTCTTATTTATATGCTTCACAATTACCCATATAGAAGTATTATTTACCATTGTATAACTTATATATTATATGTATTTTAAATAAATAAAAATACATTAAACGTTTACAATATTACGTAGTAAACACAATATAATCCTGTTTAAGATATCTGTCAAATAATAACTATTTTTTATATCCCTCATCTAATTTGATGAATTATGTTAAGCTTTCAATTAATTATATTTAATAATAAATATGATTTTCCTTTTAAGATATATATGATGCGATGCCAAATTTGAAATAAAGATAATAATAATAATAATAAACATATTAAAATAATATAAGCATTATTATAATATATATAAATAAATAATAAAGGAAACTTATTTATAAGAGAGTTGAGCATAGATATTGAAGTCTATAGTTCATCATCCCAATGAAGATCTCTTACAAAGCATATCACCAATCCATTGGTACAATGATGATTCCATTTATCCTTAAACGATAAACTGTTAATAACATCCAATGACCGGATTAATGTGAAATAAAATAAATATTCTTCGAATGTAGATGTTCTTAATCTTCATTTCTCTATTATCACTAGATGCTCTATATATTCAATATTTCAAAATATTTTAAAATAGCATGCAAGGTTGGTTTAGAAACCTTTATGATATAAAGCTGTTTTACTCAAAACACATTGTTTTATCCTATATATATATATATATATATATATATATATATATATATATATATATATATATATATATATATATATATATATATATATATATATAATTATCTTAAATTTATATATATCCGAAGAATCATGGAAGTATTAAAACAATGTAGTTTCCAAAAAACTTAAACAGACATTCTTTTTTTTTTTATATTGCCATTCCTTTAAGATTGAGTAGAAAATTAAATATATTTTCCTTGCAGACTTTTAATCCACAAATTAATTTAATTTGGAAAAGTTAATATTTAAATTCCAATCGTTAAATAGTAGTATTGATAAAAGAAAAATGCTATTTTTAAAGAGAAAAGATTTTATTTTTCTTTCATTTTTTTTTATCTATCAAGAGAACAAACAAATCTGCTCGTGTGTTATATACAAGTTCATGCTTAACTCAACTATCAATTGTTCCACTGACATTAAGATTTAATAATAAAATAAAAAAAATATATAAGTATTTATTCTTAACATCAAATCTGGCATTTTACTCAAAAGCTTAAGGTATGTATTATTTAAAACTTAAATGTATATATAAATAGTACATATATGTTACATAATAAAATAGTCAAATAAAAATTTATATTTATAAATAATTTCACAAGAGATAAAACACGTTAGACCAATAATAATAACTGTTAGTTACTATTATATATATATATAACAATGGAAAAAGAAATCAGAATCCTAAACAATGAAAATAAGGTGCAGTATAAAATAAACCCAGTTTATTTCTGTTCTCTTTCATTATTTCCAATTGATATGATAACTGCAAACAGTAAACGTCTGAGGATAGAACATTAGAAGTAAGGATAAAATGGATGATGTATTTGGAAATACTATCTCTTTTGTGTGAAAATTTGAAGGGTTTGAAGCAAATTGTGATTAATATTTAACATGGCAAGGATGAATGAACTTTAGCAATACAATAAAAGAACTAAAATAATTTTGCATTGATAAAGGGTGCCAAAGTCTGCAATCAATCAAACAGAGAGAAAAAAGAATGTTTTATCACCGATACATACTCATAAATGATAAGATAAATTTTTTTTTCACATAAAGTTGCTAGATGCCTGATAATAAACATTCTGTAGGGCTGGATACCTTAATTGCCATAAAATGTAATGAGATAACTTGCTCATACAAATAATGCCTAGAATAATTCCTAAGATCTTATCTGATGTGTTCAAGTGTATCTATAGAGAACGTGATGTTTGAAAAGGAAACACCCTCATTCAAGTGCATCACTGGAGAGTATGGATGAATGATAGAGAATTTTCCAGAACAGACTGTATCCATGAAGGACATGAACAGTGAAATTACAGAATTTAATCAGGAATATTTAAACAAGATCAAAATTATTATGTTATATATATATATATTGTAAATATCGATAAGTCTATCTATATTTTAAAAATTGTCATTTGTTATTAAAAAAAAAATCTCTTTGAGTTGATGTTTATATATGAAGTATTATTATTGTTTATGGTTATTAGGTATAGTTATTGTTTGAAATTATTATTTTATTTATATGTTGATGGTACATCGTTATGAATATTTAATTATTATAAATAAATAAAGACATATAAATTGTTGATTATATAAAAAGAATTATTTTATTTGCAGTGATTATTAAGAAAATGCAATATTATTATTTATGTATATTTTTAAAGCTGTCAAATAAATTTTCAATTTAATATTTTTTTATATATATGCTTGATATTTTTTTTTTTTTAATGTTAATTGTTTTAAAAGAAAACATGTGTAACAAGGGTTTTCAAAACAGCATTTGCTAGCACGTGGAGCAAGAACAAAAAGAAGCCATTATTATTATTAAGATAGTAATAAAACCAACTGAAGGATAAAATTTTGTTGTACTTTGTTTCTTTGAAATTACCATTCTTCAGAATATTGGAATAAGATAGATTTCTATGGTAAATACATAAATCATGACAGGCTAATAGAGATATATCGCAGCCAAGAGGCTGCACCATTTTCTTTCATTTATTCCAAAGCAGTTTAAAAAAAAAAAAACTAAGAAAATTTCAATACATATATTTCATCGCGTCTGAAGCCAAAATTTGACATAGCTATCTGGAATCTATAATGGTCAATCTAATAATAATCTGGAGGTAACTAGAATTAATATATTGGATTTAACATTTCAATTTATTTATTTATTTTTCAAGGAAAGAAATTTTAGAAGGATAAAAATATACATACATCCAAGAATTGACAATTTTCTCTAACGTGAGAGTTTCTTCACTTTAACTAGAATGCATTCTAATATTAAACGGATAAAGAAATAAAACAATGGAATAAGTTGACTTTTGAAGGAAAACTGGACATGTGAACTTTGAAAGGTAGTAATAATTTTATATGTATAAATGATATATAAATATATTTTGAGATCGATATTTTTGTTTATTTTTATTTTTCATTATAAAATATAACGTTTTATAAATATTCAATTCAAGCGTCTTGTTTTCTAACAGCAATAAACGTTTAACAGGTGTCAAAATTAACACTTAAGTAATTTAAAATCTTAAAGTATGGTTTATAAGTTTGGGTTGCATATGAGTTGTTATGTATATTTTAATAAGTAAATTTATATTCGCAAATGTTTATTATAAAAATTGTTTTATTATTAATTTATTTTTTTTTTTTTTTAACTTTATATAATGATTCTTATGCATACCAAAACAATAATTTATATATATTTGCTGTATATAATATTTTTTTATTTATTATTTTAAATATCTGAAAAATATAAATATGGATTTGTATTTATATTGATACCTACTTGTTAAGCACAGATATGTCTTTATATATTTAATATATATACTTATTGCAAGTATATATGTATATTTATTATTTGGGTTTGTATTTAAAACATTGATATTACCTAAAATTAAACCATAATATAAAATAAAGGATGTACTATTTGTTTTATAAGTAATGCCTTTGTAATTTATTTGAAAGAGTATTAATATTTTATTCTTATTTTTCTTTTAATGCCAGAGTCATTATGAAATTAATTGAATTCACAATTTAATAGAGGATAACTTTATATTTCACTTATTGTTTAGTCTTTAGGCCACTTACACATATTATTATTCATTGATATGTTTAGATATACATAAATTTACATAATAGATGTGTATATTGGATTTAATAGAATTCCCTTTGTTTCTGATATATGTTTGATTAGTTAGTCATATCAACCTTGAAAATAAATTATAATGATAGATCTCATTGCTCTGTATGATTTTAGATTTATTTCATGTATAGCTAGTTGGAAGGGCATATAAACAATTTATTTAAATATAACTGGGATAATTTTGTCTTTCTTCATTTAAATCATACAATCTATTATATTAGGCTTTCTCAACAATTGGATTCATTTAGATTATATATATATTCCATTACATTTATCATCCAATGTTTGAAGCATTATTTTCTTCTCATATATTGATGTTCCATTACATTTGAGGTATAATATGTTTATATGATATATTGTCCATTACATTTGGCACCACAAACTGTTGGTCCCAGTTAACTGATGATTGGTATAATGGAGTAAAAGTATGTTCCATTACATTTGGACGCCATAACGTGGTCAGCATAATATGTTTGTTTAATTATTCATTACATTTGGTGTATCAAAGTTAGGGGCTTGGTTAACTAATGATTATTGTTGCAAAAGTTCATATGTTTATTTTCATTTGAGATCATATAAAGATACATTCCATTATATTTGGCTTTCCCAATGTTTGGGGCCTTCTTTCTTCAATTTAAATGGAATGCAGCAAGTACGTTCCATTACATTTGGCGCAACAACTAGGGCTCGAAATAAGCTAATTAGGGCTTGAAATACCCCACATACCTGAGAGATGTGTAGTATATATATTGATATGAGATGTATAGTTTAAAGAAAGAGAAGCATTTTTGTGTGTTTAATTTTTTTTTATATAAATGGAAATATTTTGGCCTTATGTTTAGATGGTGATTGTTACTGTTATTGTATTTTTTTTTAATGATGAAAGATAAATATAGTCATGAAGCAGTTTAATTTCAATTTAAAAATTATATTGATGGTGTTAAATTATAGCGTAATAATTTTGTCCATATTTGGAAAGTTTATGTTGTAGAAAATCTATAATTTTGAAGGTTGGATTGGATATTTGATTGTTGGAGTTTGGTTGGTTCTGTTGCAAGTATTGATGTTGGATGGGGAATTTTTGTCATTGTCTTGAGGATGTGATGCATTCATGTCACTTGTGATTGATTGATCTCATTTACTGCTCCAACCCAAATTTTGATGTTAGTTACTATTTATCATGAAGCAGTTAACAGTAGTCCTGCCATGATTTTACCTTTAAGACTCCAGAGAGAGTAAGGTATAATTATTTTTGATATATGTATAATATTTGCCTCTAAGACTCCCAAAGATGAGCAAGGAAATATTTTATAAATAATAGCCCCTAAGACTTGGATGTAAGCAGGGCAGTGCAATAGTGTTTTCAGAAAATTATTATGGGTTGTAGTAGCTTGGATAGAATGAAATGTGATAATCATCTAAGTGTTCATGAAACATTGTATGCTTTAGGAGTAATGATTGAATTCTTTTATCTATATCAAAGTTGTGAAGTGCTAATCAATCTTTTGGCTGTCAGTATCTGTCGGATCTTTGGAGGAATAGATAAGTATATAACTTAAATATATAACACCAAACTTAAGGGCTTGGTTAATTGATTATTGTTGGTAACAAATAATCTATTACATTGATTATCAATTAGGGTTTGAAAACAAACATATCAATGTTTTATTTTCCATTATAAGTGACTTTTAAACATGAAGTTCAATTAGTGAATGTTTGTTGATAATAAACTGCATTAGTACAATTTTAGTAAAATAGTGTTTTGGGCACAAAAGTAAATAATTAGTGAAGTTGATTTTTTTTTTATGTATATAAAATGGTATTAAGTTTTAAGGTCCAGAAAATTTATAGGCATCAATTTAAGCATTTTATATTTAACTACCATTATTTTGAATGAGAAAGTTGTCTCACAATATTATTGAATTGGTGGTTTTCAAGGCATGTGAACATTTTATTGTATTTTAAATATTTCAAGGTTATATTGAATTTGATATGAAATTTCCACATTTCAATATTGTATAAGTGTGGAATATTTATTATCATTATCTATAAATAAATGTTAGTTAGTGATCTCAGTTGTTACTTTCTTTTTCTCTCTCTATATATATATTTTAGAGGAATTTATTATTGTTATAGTGATAGAAGAGACTTTTTATAAGCCAATAAGTTTATGAGTTCTAACAACTGAAATTTAGATTGTCGGATAGCTATTATGTATCATAAAATTAAAAAAGGCTTGTACTTTGCTTAGTTGAGTAACTGCTTGTTGGAATAATGATTGGAGATGGTGGGCCCTTGATCTGTGGTAATTACTACATAAATATATATATATATATATATATATGTACAGATCTCTACACGCTAATATATGTTTTGTTTAATAAGTGAGTTAGTATATATTTACATAGGGAGGGGGGGGGAAGGAAAATGATTAGGATTATAGTAGAGATAGTGAATATAACTATCTGACGTTTATGTAAACAAAACATGGATTGGAGTTTGGTAGGGATCTGTGGTAATACAAGTACAATTTTTAACTTGATTTTTGTTTATATATATATATATATCTTAGATATTTTTTTTGTATAATATTACAGTATTAGTAATAATGGATAATAGTAACGAAATGCCAGTTAGTGGTAATTTTGATTTGGGGAGTTTAATAGAGAAACTGGAGGTTATGATGAAAACCAACTTAAAAACAAATTCTGATGAACTTTCCCAGAAACTAGAATCTATATTAAAAACAAATTCTGATGAACTTTCCCAGAAACTAGAGACTAGTTTAAAAACTAACTCTGATGAATTTTTACAGAAAGTAGATGTTATATTGAAAACCAACTCTGATGATCTTTCTAGAGAATTAAAAGTTGCATCAAAAACTCTGGTAGATAATAGTTTTATAAGATTAGACACAAAAGTTGATGAAGAAATGGAAGAATATAAAGAACCCATAGATGTGACTAGTAAAAATATAAAAGAAAATGAAGAGTATGTTAAAATGGTTGATAAAGATAATGAATTATATGATAAAATTTTAAAAGAACCTCAAGAGTCTCTTGAATTAATTAATAATGATAATGTAAGAGAGAGTAAGTTGTTTGAAGAGGTAGTTGAAAGAAAGACTATAAAGAAACCTAAAAATTTTGATGAATACTATAGTGAGGATAAAAGAGTTGATGAATCTGTAGAAATAAAATTAAATTCTTTAGGTGAAAAATATCTAAAGTTATCAGACAATGAATTACCAAAGATTACGGATAATACCAGTAATAAATTTAAAGATAAAATGCAAAATCTAGTTCAAAAATGTACCATTAATTGTGGAAACGTTTTTACAAAAATTAATATTTACAAAGAAATATTCTTTACAAGAATTAACAATATAATATGTAATGTAAATTTTATGAAAGTAGAAATTGATCAAAATAGAGATTTAGGCAAAGCCAAAATAAAAATTAAATTCAGAAGTAAGGAGAAAATTAAAATAGATTTTCTTAAAGAGATAATTTATCCCAATAAGAATATGAAGAAAATTAAAGTAAAATTCAAAGAGATGAGTAGAGATAAGTTTAAAATAAATTATTTTAAAAGAAGTATAGACTTTATAAAAGATATTGGAAAAGCCAAAGTTAGACTTAAAGTTATCGAAGGAATGATAAATAATATTGATTTTCTTAGAGAGAATATTGACAAAGAAAGAGATGTAGGTAAAGCAAAAGTAAAATTTAGAAAAATGGGTAAAAAGATATTTGATCTGAATCTTGGTAGAAGGATGATTGATGAGGAAAAAGAAATTGGAAAAGCCAAAATTAAACTAAAAATAAGAAGTGATGATGTGATTAGTAAAGATTTTCTTCGAGAAAATATAGCTAAGGAAAGAGATTTAAATAAACCTAAAGTTAAACTGAAAAGAATTAATATAGTAATGTTATTGTTGTAAAACAAAATGATTTTCAAGAATTCTTTAATTGTAGAAGTTGTATCACATCAATCTGATTTGCAATTTTTAAAGGATTATTTAGAAAATTTGAATGAATACCATTCAAAATTGCCCAGAGAATTGTTTTTAATTGAACGTAGAATAAGTGAAGTAAAATAAAGACTTACTCAAGTTGACGATGTTTATAAAGATAGTCAAAGGAAAGGTAAGATTATCTGATAAAATAGCAACTGTTATTGATAAAGTTAAGAATTATGTTAGTGCTTATGATCAAGTTACTATTTATGTAAAGGATATAGATGCAGAATCTAAGGAGTTCATAGCAAAATCTTTAGATACTTATCTCAAAATTATTCAAAAGCAATTGAATTATACGAAAACGTTATATAAAAATCTTGTAAATTAAAGCAAATTTCTTCACAGAATTCAACATACTGGAAATTCTTTTCAAGAAGAATTAAAAAGGCACTTTTGATTATTATTTTTTTTTTTTAAAGAAAACTTAGACAAATATCTAGATGATCTGAAAGATAGATATAAATAAATGAATATGGTTATTAATATGAAAAATAATATTCTTTAAACCATGTTAGTCCTTAGAAAGATTACAAATTTGAGAAGTTTTTTTTTTTTCGATATCTCATAATTCATTAGTTATCTGCAAAGACATTTTTTTTTTCGGTGGATTAGAGGGTATTGTAAATATCGATAAGTCTATCTATATTTTAAAAATTGTCATTTGTTATTAAAAAAAAAATCTCTTTGAGTTGATGTTTATATATGAAGTATTATTATTGTTTATGGTTATTAGGTATAGTTATTGTTTGAAATTATTATTTTATTTATATGTTGATGGTACATCGTTATGAATATTTAATTATTATAAATAAATAAAGACATATAAATTGTTGATTATATAAAAAGAATTATTTTATTTGCAGTGATTATTAAGAAAATGCAATATTATTATTTATGTATATTTTTAAAGCTGTCAAATAAATTTTCAATTTAATATTTTTTTATATATATGCTTGATATTTTTTTTTTTTTAATGTTAATTGTTTTAAAAGAAAACATGTGTAACAAGGGTTTTCAAAACAGCATTTGCTAGCACGTGGAGCAAGAACAAAAAGAAGCCATTATTATTATTAAGATAGTAATAAAACCAACTGAAGGATAAAATTTTGTTGTACTTTGTTTCTTTGAAATTACCATTCTTCAGAATATTGGAATAAGATAGATTTCTATGGTAAATACATAAATCATGACAGGCTAATAGAGATATATCGCAGCCAAGAGGCTGCACCATTTTCTTTCATTTATTCCAAAGCAGTTTAAAAGGAAAAAACTAAGAAAATTTCAATACATATATTTCATCGCGTCTGAAGCCAAAATTTGACATAGCTATCTGGAATCTATAATGGTCAATCTAATAATAATCTGGAGGTAACTAGAATTAATATATTGGATTCAACATTTCAATTTATTTATTTATTTTTCAAGGAAAGAAATTTTAGAAGGATAAAAATATACATACATCCAAGAATTGACAATTTTCTCTAACGTGAGAGTTTCTTCACTTTAACTAGAATGCATTCTAATATTAAACGGATAAAGAAATAAAACAATGGAATAAGTTGACTTTTGAAGGAAAACTGGACATGTGAACTTTGAAAGGTAGTAATAATTTTATATGTATAAATGATATATAAATATATTTTGAGATCGATATTTTTGTTTATTTTTATTTTTCATTATAAAATATAACGTTTTATAAATATTCAATTCAAGCGTCTTGTTTTCTAACAGCAATAAACGTTTAACAGGTGTCAAAATTAACACTTAAGTAATTTAAAATCTTAAAGTATGGCTTATAAGTTTGGGTTGCATATGAGTTGTTATGTATATTTTAATAAGTAAATTTATATTCGCAAATTTTTATTATAAAAAAAAATTGTTTTATTATTAATTTATTTCCATTTTTTTTTTTTTAACTTTATATAATGATTCTTATGCATACCAAAACAATAATTTATATGTATTTGCTGTATATAATATTTTTTTTTTTATTATTTTAAATATCTGAAAAATATAAATATGGATTTGTATTTATATTGATACCTACTTGTTAAGCACAGATATGTCTTTATATATTTAATATATATACTTATTGCAAGTATATATGTATATTTATTATTTGGGTTTGTATTTAAAACATTGATATTACCTAAAATTAAACCATAATATAAAATAAAGGATGTACTATTTGTTTTATAAGTAATGCCTTTGTAATTTATTTGAAAGAGTATTAATATTTTATTCTTATTTTTCTTTTAATGCCAGAGTCATTATGAAATTAATTGAATTCACAATTTAATAGAGGATAACTTTATATTTCACTTATTGTTTAGTCTTTAGGCCACTTACACATATTATTATTCATTGATATGTTTAGATATACATAAATTTACATAATAGATGTGTATATTGGATTTAATAGAATTCCCTTTGTTTCTGATATATGTTTGATTAGTTAGTCATATCAACCTTGAAAATAAATTATAATGATAGATCTCATTGCTCTGTATGATTTTAGATTTATTTCATGTATAGCTAGTTGGAAGGGCATATAAACAATTTATTTAAATATAACTGGGATAATTTTGTCTTTCTTCATTTAAATTATACAATTTATTATATTAGGCTTTCTCAACAATTGGATTCATTTAGATTATATATATTCCATTACGTTTATCATCCAATGTTTGAAGCATTATTTTCTTCTCATATATTGATGTTCCATTACATTTGAGGTATAATATGTTTATATGATATATTGTCCATTACATTTGGCACCACAAACTGTTGGTCCCAGTTAACTGATGATTGGTATAATGGAGTAAAAGTATGTTCCATTACATTTGGACGCCATAACGTGGTCAGCATAATATGTTTGTTTAATTATTCATTACATTTGGTGTATCAAAGTTAGGGGCTTGGTTAACTAATGATTATTGTTGCAAAAGTTCATATGTTTATTTTCATTTGAGATCATATAAAGATACATTCCATTATATTTGGCTTTCCCAATGTTTGAGGCCTTCTTTTTTCAATTTAAATGGAATGCAGCAAGTAAGTTCCATTACAATATATATATATATATATATAGTTGTTTGTTTGTAAAATTCTACTTTCAATGCTCTTTTACTTGGAAGATCAGCATGTTTGCAGTTGTAAGAGTCCATTGCAATAAGATGTAATATAGTACAGGGAAGGGAAGGTTTATTAAGTTAGAAAATCTTTTTTTTTTGTTTTTGTAAATAAAATTTAGGTCAACTCCTTTATACTGACTTGATATTTGGGCATCATCATAACTTAATATAAGATGAGGTAAGAATTTTGGTACTCTTCCATACATGCACTTGTACAAGACAGAATTTGTGTTGTTTGTTTATTTATTTATGTTTAACTAACAATCGTTACATTCAGTTTATTTTATATGAATGACTAAAAATCTCATGTGAAAGTCTTTTTATGTCTCCTTCAAGAAACTTGTGTGTAGGGGATTCAAAAAAAGATTTCTCCAGTAGAAATTGGATCATGGAGATATTGGACATATTGAAATATAATCTTGTAAATAGTTAGTTAGCTTCATGATCATTATGACAATGAAATAATATTTTTCCTTTCTTTTATTCTTGTGTCTTAGCTAATCGTATTGACTTTGTAAACAGATTGCTTTAATGTATATCTACCAGGGGCATGTGTTGATATAATAAATAATTTAGTTATTGCAATGAAAGAGATGCATATGGGACACATATAAGAACACCTACTGCTATGTGAATAGAATTTATTTTTTTCTGTTATTAATAAAATTTGTTAATGTGTTTTAAATCAAATTGGTCTTTAGTTTATCAAACTTGTTCATACACATCCTCATCAATTTACTTAACTAAATATATATATATATATATATATATATATATATATATATATATATATATTGAACAACCCACCTTCTTTATCTTATATAACAATAATGAATAGAAATAAAAAATATTATTCTTCCTTCCTTACTAAAACCATCCAATCTTTGAAGGTGTCTGGTCCTCAGGCAGTGTGAACAAAATCATTTGCAGCAAGCTACCAATAATATAAACACTCTACTACTAGATAAATACTGGCCAGCCAAACACTTTATTGATTTTAAGGTAAACCCTTTAGGAGCCAGTTAATCACATAGTATTTAACATGTTTACCCAACCAGTAACGAATCTAGTACCTGAAGTTCCCAGTTAGCTCATTCAAATCTAGATGCCTTAAAAGAAAAGAAACCTCCATCCAATTTAAAAATTCTATTTTAATTAATAATGAAGATTTATCGTACATTAGACTTTGGCATCCTTAAAAAAAATCAAATCCTTATTTTTAAAAAAAAATTATCCTTATTCTTTTATTTGTAACTTAATCATTTTTTAATAACAATTAAATCTTTTTTTTTCCACTTTACTAAAAATCTTATTTCATCAATAAATATATGTATTCATTTATTAATATAAATATTTCAAACGACAGTTTAAATCTTTTTTTTTAAATGATCATTTTGTTTTATAATTCAACCACGCACGTTCTTTCATTAACATAAATGTTTTAATACATTATAAACAACTAGAAATATACATAATATATTGAATTAAAATTCACACATACATACAAGTAATGTCTTTGAATAAAGTTGAACACAGAAGCCAATATCATTTATATTTTCCAGTTACTACTTGGTGAAGTTGAAAGTTTTATTTATTTATTTATCAGTTTTTTAAAAAAAAAAATCAAGACTTACAGAATATGAAAATTAAACATTAGGTAGGATTTGAAACCTGAATTGACGTATGTACAGCACAATGTAATTTCTATAGAAGGTCATTTCTGACTGGTTAGCGCTAACCTCCAGCTTCCCTGAATTCACGATGTTACATGGCCTTTGTGTATTTTCAGCATAGATACACCGTTACTCTGTTGACTTTATCTGAACATGGTTTTCCCTTTGAACTATCTGCTGATGGTATTGCAGTGAAGGCTCGTGTTAGTTGCATGATATGATGAATTTAACAATGCATCATTTTGTCTGTATAACAATTTATATATTTTCTTTTGATTCTTTGATTTTATAAGATATTTTGAAATATTTTAAAATATAATAATAAAAATGGAATGTTGAAATTAAAACCATCTTAAACAATGACAAAGTTTACTTAAAACCAATGTTTTCTATCTCGTGAAATTATTGTACATTTACTTCACTCTGATTGGGTTTCTATTTTGTTTATTCAAAATTTTTACACACGCACACATTTAATTCTATTATTATAAAACAAAACAATTTTTTCTTTATTACTTTTTATTATGAACTAATCAAAAGTAATATTAAATCATTTTTATTTTACTTTTTTTTCTTAAAATAAAAAAAAACTTACCCTCCTTTTAAAATCATTTATTATTTATTTTTCTTTAACAATAAACCCCCCTACCCTACTTTTTTGTTTTTAAATTTTCTTTTCCTTCAACTTTTAACTTTTATTTTAACTTAATTTTCCCATTTTATTTTTTAAAGGTGAGATTTATTAAATATTACTACTTTTAAATAATACTACATATTTGATCAAGATGTACCTCAGTATAATATATATACATGAGCACACATATTATTATAATATGTAACATAACAATAGGGTTTGATGTATGTTAAACAAATAAAAATTTAATTGCTATATAAAGTAAATTCATAGTTGAAAAAAACCAAAGGCAACATTTTCTCTGGGTTCAAATACTGAGGCATAATGAAATCTGAAAAATATGTGAGGTTTGGATGGACTAGCCTAAATTGTATCTAGATTTAATTAGTAAATTAAGATATTAAGGGATAGCCCATTGGCGTTGGATATGATTATTTGTTAGTTACTTAGTGGCATTACTCCTAGCATTCTACCCAAAGACCCTAGGTCTGACCATAGTTAGATGCACTCCCCTTTTCTGTTGGAAAACCTATACTATTACATCATGGCACAACCAACTTAGGGGCTTGAAATCATAGATCAAGAGCATTATAACAGTTTTTTAGGGAGGTCCAGCCAATGGACTGATATGTAAAAACAATTGTGGGGGATTTGCTCTTCTCTTAAACTTTGCACATCCACACCCCTAATGAAATTATGTAAGTGGCAATGGATTAACACCCAAAGACCCTAAGTCTGACTATAGTTAGATGCACTCCCCTCTTCTGGTAGAAAACCTTGACTATTACATCATGGCACAGCCAACTTTGGGGCTCAAAATCATAGATCAAGAGCTTTACAACAGTTTTTTAGGGAGGTCTAGCCAATGGACTGATATTAAATAAAAATTGTGGAGGAATTGCTCTTCTCTTAAACTTGCGCATCCACAACTCTAATGAAATTATGTAAGTGGCAATGGATTAACACACCCAACCATAAATAGTAATACATTTTTGAAACATTAAATGTAAATGATTGATGAGTGGAAGAGAATAAACAGACACCATAAATAATTAATTAATGAATAAAACAAGCTAAAATAGACTAGACAGGCAAATAAAGCATAGGCTAAACAAAAAATAGGCATTAAAAAATAACATCTATACCTATAAAAAAGCATAAAAGGAGGAGTTAAATAAACATGTCATGGCAAGGAGATAGCAGTAGGTTCTATGACACACACACACACACACACACACACATATATATATATATATATATATATATGGAAAGGAAACAAAGTAACTTTATAATTAAGTTATTGGAAAATAATTTTTTTATGATACTTGGAAGTGGAAGCTTGCTATCAAACAAAGAAATGAGTCATATTGAAGAATCACATAGTGTTAGCAATAGTGAGATGGAAGATAATGCTAGTAATGTTGGACAAGAATCTTTACATGTCCAGTTGCCTGTGGAGTCTATGACCAAAATTGACCATCCTTCTCAGGCACTGGCCATAGGTCAGGTATTACACCAAGTGCAAGGGATACTTAGCAATAAAATGGCTTGCATACATGAAGCTGAAATAGCAAAGATTGCAGAAGATGAAATGATAATGGCAAGAATGTACAAAATGATCATGAGCAGCCTGAAACCAAAGATTGATGAAATGAACAGTAATATAAGCACTCTAAGAAGTGGTATGAATAACATGAAGGAGAAATAGAATAGTAACATGAATAGCATTTAGGAAGAAGTGAAAGAAGAAATGAACCAAAGTTTGAGTGATGTAAACAGCAGCATCGGCAGCATAAAGAACAAAATGACTAGCCTAAAAGATGAAGTGAACAATAATATAAGTAGCCTCAGAAATGATATGAACAACATTAAGGAAAGCATTGATCATAAAATGAATAATAAGATGACAACTTTGGAAGAAATTCTGAAGGAAAACATAGACAGTGTCAGGTTGGATGTCAAAGCTGAAGTGCATGACATAGAGGCTAGATTGTCCACTGATATACAAGAGCTATCAATAAATTTGAACAATGTACAAAGACACACCTCAGAGGTGAATCTGACACTTGGCAACTTAAGGAATGAATTGGAAGACAAGGACATAAATTGCCAACAATGATTTGAAGATTTCAAATCAAGTATCATTGGTCACCTGAATATCAAATATGATGAAGTACATAGAGCCAGGAGATCTTCAAAGAAGAAATGCATACAGGACAGCAGAAACTGCAAGACACAGTCTGAAGAGAACTTCAGGAATCTCATGCAAGAATGGATCAACTCTCCACAACACAGAGCCTTGAGCCAGTCACATAATGAAGCCTTAGTAGCCTTAGATCACCCCTGTAAATGACTTGAGAACAGGATGACCTCAGTAGAAACAGACTCAGTCATATGCAAGGCCACTATAGAGAAGCTAATGGAAAGTGTCACTGAAATAATTTATTCAAAATTATTGTTGTGCTCTGACTATTTGGTAGAACTGTGATTTTCCCTCCATCTTGTTATAGATCTTGGTGTATCAGCATTTTATAAATTTTATTGTAACCCCACGGTGTCTAGCTGAAGAGTCTCCTCATTTTACTCTCATTTTATTTATACTCTATTCTTTCTCGTACTCTCTCTTTTATATTATTTCTATTCTCTCTCTCCTCTTCTTCCTCCCTTCTCATTTTGTTCTTTCTCTTTCTTTTTTCATTTTGTTCTTTCTCTTTCATTTTTTTGTCTCTCTCTACACTTTAATCTCTCTACCTCCCTGGGATCTTCATCATTTATTAAGGTTACAATTGACTTACTATCTCTTCTTTTTCTCTCTCTACCCTACACTCTTTCTCTATTACTCTCTCTCTCTCTCTCTCTCTCTATTCTCCTCTCTTTTCTCTCTTCCTTCTCTCTCATCTCTACCCCCTCTCATCATTTAATTAGGTTACAATATATATGTGACTATGTCAAATTAAGTTATTTTATGTAATTTTTTTCTGTATTAGTAAACTAATTTGTAGATAATGATTATGTTTTAAAGTATATTTATATTATATTTTATTATTAAATTCATTTTTTTAATTATATATAATAAACTTGTTTTTAATATACATAAAATGTAGGCTATAGAATAATTATTATAATAAAAATAATAAAGTATAATGGTAACAATATATTTTATAAATAATTATAATAATCCACAAAAGTATTTTCAATTAATTATTTTCTTAACCTTCTTCAACTGGAAGAATTAACTGAAAGTACTTCTGCAGTTTATTACACTTGTTTATAAAATATATTATACTTGTTATACTTTATTATTTTTATTATAATTTTATTACAATAATTATTTCATAACATACATTTTATTTTATTTATTTCAATGACACACATGTAAACATATACATAAGAATATAAATTGAAAAATAAATTAAACTAATGATATACCCAACTGACCGTTATCTTTGTCACCCATATAAGTAATAACTTTTTTTATGAAAATATTCCAAAGAGATTATTTTGATGTGATTACACACATCTTATCAGAACCTTATTTTAAATAGTTTATAGAGATGTTTTCATTTTCTTAAAATATATATATATATATATATTTACGCACACACATATATATATATATATATAGTCTTTTTATTCTTTAATTCTATTTTTAGTAATTAAAAAGCACTATCCTCCCCTTCCATATTTTCTCTAGACACTAATTTCTTTATTTCATTCACGGTTTTTATTCATTAGCGTTTGATCTTTTAGTTAAAAAGCAATATGTTATTTTTTTTTTTTTTTTTTAAAAAGATCATATATGTCTATTATAGTTTACAAGTAAATCTAATAAATCAGCTTTGATTTAAAATTTTACCGAGTTTGAATATTTTTAAATTATTAGTTTGAATTGCATATTAGAAAGAATGGTGATTGTCAGATACATATCACATTCAAAGTTTTCGATATGTGAGATTTTTTAGAGTTATTTAAGCATTGACGTTTTGATAAGATCTCACCTGCTATTGGCTAAATAATAATTGACATTACTAGAGAACTTGTTAAAGAAAATATAGTTGTGGTTGAAGTGCTAATTATTTCACTTAATATGAAATTTAATATAGGTAAAATTAAAAAAAGTGATAAGGTCTATGATCAAATAGATATGTTTGTTTTTGATGAAAATTTTATAAAAAAATTCCATTTAGGTAAAAGCTTTGCATTCAAAGGTTTTACAATTTAGTTTGCTACCATCTTGTTGTTGTTTGCATGCCACTTCTAAATAAAATATTAATATTAGTAAATTTAAACCATGCCATGAATCCAAATTAGTATAGTGATTATGATTATTGATGATTTTTGTTTCATGTAATATTATGTTAAAAAAAATTAAGTCTTAACATTTTAAACATAGGTACTTATTATGCTCACAATAATGTTGATAAAAAATCAGTCATCTACAATTAAAGTCATTTTAAATTTGTAAAAGAAGTAATTGACAAACAACAGTAAGCTACTTAATATTACTCTTCTCTAAAGCCATCTTATGTTAAGTACCAGATCATAGTGCCAAGTATTAAGGAGGATCCAAAAATAACCACAATCATTTTTTGGTTTGCATGTCATTATAGGATATGTTTCTGCTGTTACACACTTCTTGCAGAAATACTTCTGCATCAATCTGCCAAATGATATTACTGTATAAGTCTGTGCTTCCACACAGCATATTTTTGTAAAGTCCATTTCATGTATTTGTCAATCTTTGTAATGAATGAAAAATTTGAACAATGTGGAATTCTGTTTTTATGTATAGCAGGGAAAAAAGTTGCAAAGTTTGAAACAGATTAAAAATAATCAGATCTCATAAAAGCACACATTTATGAGTGGTTTGATTGAAATATTAAATTCATTATGTCTGTAAAAAGCATTGCAAATAAAGTTTAAAGTCAAAACAACAGTGATTTTTTCTTGATACAAATGACATTTTTCTCTCAGATTTAGTTTGTAACAGATAGGCATTTTATCTGTAAATTCGGAACCATTTTTCTTATGCAGTGAAATATAAATGTCCCACTTTGAGGCAAAGAAAAGAGTGCAAGTTGGAAAGTGTCATTTTTCAAAGTCTTGAGTGTGAAACACTTTTAAATTAAATTTAGTATGACTTAGCTTATCTATCAGCCATATTCACTAAATATCACTTGATGTGGAATTGTTTAATTTTGTGAACTTAGAAATGATAGAAAAAAATACCACAGGAGTTAAAAGGCATCGTTTTGTAAGTGTTTCTGGACTATTTTTGAAAAATGAAAACATGTTTAGACTGGTGTATTGCAGCAAGTGGACAGTAATTTGAAAGACACTTAAAATAAATAAACTATTTTTTTATTATAAACTTCTGGTTACTTTTGGTTATATCCTCATATGTCATACTTTAGATGACAATTGACAAAATCACTACTATATGAATATACTTTTCATCATAAATTCAAAATAATTCATAATTTTAATTCAAAATTTAAAAAATTGATGCATGAAGACCCATGCTATTTATATTAAATCCAATTTTTGAATTTGCGAGCCATTACTACATCTGAGTTAATATTACTAGCATCATAATAGAAAAGATGAACATGAGCTCCAACATATACACCCAATCTACATATTCCAGATTATTTGCTATAATTTAGGGAGACTATTGAGATTTTAAAGAGATGTAAAAGTATTAAAAAATATTAGGAAAAAATATTTACTGCTGTTTTTTTTTTTTTACCCGTGTTCATTGAACAATCAACTCTTATTTAACATATATGGTGCCAGATAATGACAGATGGAATTTGATCAAAATGTTAATGCTTTTAATAATAATAAGCAATTACAATAGATGAAAACTTGAAAATTACAATCACACCTATATCTTTTTAATATATATGTATATAATTAAATGGTTTGTTGCTTGAAAGAGCATATGGTATTCCAGAAACAGTGGTGATGTAGTAATGTTTTAATTTTTGATACATATAGGTCTAGAATCAGTCACTTTATGTTTGCACTAACACTTACAATTATTTGTTTTAATGTATATAAGTATTGTGAATGCAATATAACTTTGTCCAAAAAATGTCATTCAAATCTATATATTTACATTTAATGTATTTTATATTGATGTTCTCTCTCTATATATAAATCCAATTTCTATTAGTATTGAAAATTTTTTGTAAGGTTAACTCTATCATCAAATGTAGTTGAAGTTAACCTTATAAATGTCACTACCAATATAAATTGGTTATGGTAAATATATAAAAAATATCTATAATATAATAATTATATAGACAAACGTCATCCTATATAGATTGCTTACCGATATCAGCTATTCCCGTAAATATTTGTTCTTTTACAAATAAAATTTAAATTTTGCAAGTTTAACTGAAGTTTTATTTTATACATGTAAATTATGACTGAGATAGATAGATAGATAGATAGATAGATAGATAGATAGATAGATAGATAGATAGATAGATAGATAGATAGATAGATAGATAGATAGATAGATAGATAGATAGATAGATAGATAGATAGATAGATAGATAGATAGATAGATAGATAGATAGATAGATAGATAGATAGATAGATAGATAGATAGATAGATAGATAGATAGATAGATAGATAGATAGATAGATAGATAGATAGATAGATAGACATAAAACGTAAAATTAATATAAAATTAAATAACACTCTTGCTAATTTTTAAGATTTCTAGTTTCTAACATAAATAATAATTGGTAATTTAATATAATAGCAAAATAATCAGATGATCATCTATATTAAAGTACAAAACATGTTTTTTTTTGTTTGTTTGCAGATGAGGAATTCTTTCACATTATCCTGAAAAAAATATTATTTCCAGTCAATCACATATATAATGATTATATTTATATTAAAACTTAACTTTAAGAGTAGAAAACAAGATCAAGTAGAAAATGAATTCTATGAATCAAAATGTTAATTATAAGTTATAATATATAAATTAAGCATATTCCGAAGTGTTGATTTTTTTTTGTTTTATTCTTAAAATTAATATTTTATTTCTAATTTAAATAAATACATGTCATTATATATGTTTATTAATTGGGCTTAGTCAAACAAAATAGTACTTTTTCTGGACTACACGTGATATAATAAAATAATTTTCTATTTTTTTTCTTTGATAGGGATAATCAGATGTTTATTTTGTCATGTTAATGATTGATTATACGTCTTAAAAACTTTAAGTATTATCAAGGTGGTTGCTTAATACTAATATATAATTAAATATTTCTCAGAGAAATAGCATAGAATAAATCATTACTAACTGTTACTTAATTAGTCTGTTCTATTATGTTGATTATATAAAAAAAAATATTGTACATACAATATTTTATTTTAAAAAAATAATTTGAATGATAAATATTTAAAAAAAAAAATTAAAACAATATAAATTAAATTTGGATATCTATTTCATACTCATTACCAATTAAAAATATATAGTTTCTATTGAAATTATTATAATATTTTATTGCAAAATATTTGAGATTTCTTTTAGTTTGTTCAAAGCACACTATATTAGGAAAGTTATAAGTAATAACATATTATTTAATATAATAAATGATAATTAATGTATTCATGTAAAAAAAAATGTTACAGTATGTAAGTGTAAGAAATTTAATACTTACGAATTAAAATGTAGAAAAATAATTATAAATATAATTGTACTTTTAACAGGCTAATCAGATCTGAATGGCAAATATTTTTTGTAATATTTTGTTTGATTTATCCTTTAGTTAATAATGGCTTCACATCCATTTAGCTAAACTATAATCGAATATCCAGTTAGGCTGACTATAGGCTTGCTACAATAAAAGGAAATTTCTCAGCGTGTTTAAATACTCTCAGCTGCAAAAAGAAAACAAATCACTAATATTTAAACGTCAAAACATGTGCATATATTCTAATCATTACTTTTAAAATATACTTAATCATCATCAGGATTTCCATTCTTGCTATTAAAAGGTGTGAAGGTTGCCTTGACAGCAGTTAGAGATATTGGTTGCTATATTTACTGTGAATGTTTAGGTGGTTACTGGTTGGAAACTAATTAATCATCATAGAAAACATATTTTAGAACAATATATAAAAATGTAAATTAACAATATTCTTTAGTCAACTATTATTTTTTTAAAAAAAACTATATTTTATAAATTATCAAATTTATTTTTTTACAGATATATACGATAATGTTTAACTGCTGATATTTTAAAAAATAAAGAAATAGATCGAAATTTGTCATATCTATTAATCGTCTTTAAAGTCCTTTTGTATATTATTGGATTTTTTCTTCTAGTTAGTCCAAAACGTATAATATTACGAAATTATTATAATTATATATATGTAATTCAAGTTTTATTACTCACAACCTGGTTTTTTTTAAAAAAATATATATTAAATCAATTTATTTAATTATTAAATCAATTTCTCTATTTGATCACGCTAGCTTAATTTTTTTATCAAATAAATTATATTTGTATTTAATTGTAACCGTGAGAACGACGTGTAATCTATATTATTGTTGATAATTACAGTGATAAATTTGGCATTCAAATAATTATTTTTAATCAACATTTTTTATTGACAATATTAGATTTACCATCATAATTTTAAGATCAATATAATGTAGTTTTTGAAATGATTTCATGCTATCGTTAAAATTAAGATTATTTTTAACAATTTTATTTATTTCAGCTGGTTCAGTAATCAAGTTTTTACTGAATTAATATTTTTATCAATAAAGATCTTTAATAAAATGTAAGATTTTAATTGCATTGACTTTATCTTCAAATATTTTTTTGGTAATAACCATAGTTTGTTATTTAACAAACGTTTAGTAAATATGGTCAGAAAGTTATTACAATTAAATTATATATATATAAAATAATCCCACTGCATAACGGTATACTGAAATAAATATACAATATTAAGCAGTACTGGATTTCTTAACCATGTGGGGTGATTTAATATATATATATATATATAATAAAATGTTATGTATGATTTAATATATATATATATATATAATAAAATGTTATGTATGAAATGAAGTGGGTGAGAGTATCGATACATGGCTGTATGTATATATAAAATAAGTATAGTGTCTATACTAACCCAGATTTTCAAACTTCCTACAGCTAAGCACTCCATCTTATACAACTGATATATATAACCAGTAAATGTGAAATAAAGAATTTCCTATATAGATACATATTGTGCTGAACCTGCCATCATTAGTTGGTCCAAATCACCATCTCCCACACGTATATATAATTAGGGCTCAGTTTATATTAAGATAGCAAATCTTCAAACTTTAATGAATAAGCTTCAATTTTCTCCATGCTCTAAGTCTTCAACTATCCTTATCATTGAAAATCCGGTTTGAAGAATTGCTATTTTAATATAAAATGAGCACTGATTGTAAATATATGTTGAAAATGGTGATCTGGACAAATTGATGAGTACTGGTTCAACACAAAATACATATATTGGAGCTCATTTATCTTTTTCAGATGTATGTAATCATGTGTATCAACTGTATAAGATGGAGTGCACAGCTGTAGTAAGCTTGAAAGTCTCAGTTTAAGTCCCTTCTAATTACATTAACTTTAGTATAAACAATATAAATTCCAGTATTAGGTACTTATCATTGGGATGTTCTGCAATATGTTGTATGGTGTCACAGAATATCATTTGCTGTTATTGCATCATATAGCAACTCTTTTGGAAATTTTTATAATGAAATGTCATTGTCTGTTACTAACAACAACATGGTTTTGTGGGGAAAAAATCTCTTGAATGTTGCAAAGAGATGATATTGTTATTGATTTATTCAGGTGTGATCTTCAATATTTTTTTTATTTCAGACAATTTTTGATGGATTTGACTTTCCTGTTTTTCAATTTCTAATTTATCTATATTAGTATCCGGTAGTTTTCTATATCTAAAAACGATCATTTGAGAGGTAGTTGAATTGCTTTTTTTTTATTATTTCTTTGCTGATATCTGAATTAAAATGATTTTTGGGTTTTTTGTTAGAATAAATGAATTAATTTTTTTCTTTCTTTTTCTATGATCATGCCTGAAAATGTTGTTTTGTTCCTTTTATGGCTTTTATTGATGTTTCTGCTGCCGTTAATTAGATCATGTTATCTTTGAGCCTCCACACTTGCATTGTTAATTTGTTAATGTTGGTTTTCAATTCAAAAAATATCAATTAAATTCTACTTACTTTTTCTGTTAGTTGATATCAATTAAATTAATATTAGAAATTTTGATGTTATATATATATATATTTATTTTGTTTGATAGATTTTATTAGCTTTTTAATGGTTTAAATGTGGAGGATTTTTACCTGATCTGTGCTGACCAAGGTCTAAGGTGCTCTCTATTATTATTATTATTATTATTATTATTATTATTATTATTATTATTATTATTATTATTATTATTATTATTATTATTATTATTATTATTATTATTATTATTATTATTATTATTATTATTATTATTATTATTATTATTATTATTATTATTATTATTATTATTATTATTATTATTATTATTATTATTATTATTGTTGTTGTTGTTGTTGTTGTTGTTATTATTATTATTATTATTGTTGTTGTTATTGTTGTTATTATTGTTGTTGTTGTTGTTGTTGTTGTTGTTATTTTAGATTTCAAAGCAACTTTATTCATTGAACAAAAATTACATTAGTGTACTTATGTATACATAGAAAAAAAATGTTCAAGCTTAATTATTTTGTCAGTGATTACATGTGTATCTAAATTTTGTTCAGATACATTGCGCATATATATGAATATTTTTCAAATACAGTGGTTAACTAGGCAATTCAATATGTACATATTTATTGTTTAATTGTTAGCTTAATTATGATTGGTGGATGACATGTTGTCAATAGAGTAAAGTGAAACCCACAAGCCCATACAAAAATTTGGGAATAGTTTATGGGACTGAAAGTTCATATGAAGTAAGCAACCATCTGGTTGAGAATACTGAATCAATTATGGAAGCTGTCACTGTTGTCTAAGAATTAAAACATGCAATTGATAAAAAAGCATAATTTGATCATAATCTTATTAATGATAGATTGCATATGAAAAATGTAAAGGAATCAATAGCTACATATATATTGTTTTAAGACTAATCAGAGTAAAGGGTATTTAAATATTATTTAGATAAATAGGATGGTCATCTGTTGGTCTGTGGCTGTATTTATTGGATCAGCAAATGCAGGATTTGTGATTATTCAAACAAGAGTGGAGTGTAATGTTTATCAGTGATATATCAAGAAGCATTCAGATGATGTTTATTATTTATAGTGAATAGTTAAGTACAAGAAGGCTCAAAGAAAACAAGCATATGATTCTGCTCTAAGGCTGAGATTATCAGTGTTATTGTAGAAAGTTAGAGGTTGTATTGGTGTCTTAAATGGGACCCCTTTGTAGCAAAGATGCACAAAGTGCTCAAATATACCGTTTCTGGCTCTCAGTTGGTCAAACTTGTTGTAAAAAGTATCTGGGTAGTATCAGGTGTTGTTCTTAAGGCAAAACATGCATTGCATTTACCAGAAGTTATATAAAATATGTATGGCTACACAGGTGACTGGGTAATATCTATTACATGTAATAGAATGCAGTCAAGTGTAGGAATGTTTCACTTGTACATGATCAGCACAATTTTCTGAGTGTGTGCTAGGGCGGGGCAGATGTGAAATAACTGATGTTGCATTTTCTTTTATCTAAGATATAGTTTGCAGAAGAGATCAATTGCAATATATAATCTGTGATATAATAGAAGGGGAGAGGAGATTAGAAAGTATAGATTAAATGTCAGAAGAGAATTGATGAATTTTGGATTTAAGAACCATTTTTTTGAATCTATGGAGTAGCTGGCTGATATTTATTTCTAAAATTGGGGACAGGGATTGCCAGGTGGAAATGCATATAGCAGGTTATAGATGCTCCAGTAGATATTGAAACAGTCAGTTTTGACAATCCTACTGTTTCACCTACTATATACTATAGTATTTCTATATATATATAAACTACCACCAAATCCTCGTATATCTTGTTAAAATCATATTAAAAACAGGCTAAATTAAAGCCTAAATATGTTAGTCATGCATGTGTGCATATATATTGAGATATAGTGTGAAAATTGCATCTATATATGTAAATCTCAATAAATGTGCACATATATATTTTTATTAATAAATAAATGGAAATGTGTTGTATGTGTAACAAGAGACTACATATATGCAGGAATGAATAATGTTAACAGGATTAAAACATTAGAATTTCTTTACTTAAATTATTTATTCTAAAAGTAATATTTGAAATTATTTTATAGTTCTGCATATATCGCTAAATTAAATGGTCGAGTTACATATATAACAAAATGTTTTTCCATATTTTAGATTTGTTTTTCTAGAAAGGATGATGCAAGAAAAGTTAATCTTTCTCGCTATAAAATGACCCAATTTCAGTTTAAGGTTAAATTTGGATTTAAATTTGGAAATATGAATAAATTACTGCGAGTGACCAAGGTTAAAATTGACCTAAAAGAAAAACAGTCGCAGCAGGATTCCATGATTGTTTGGCAATAGCGAGAGTGCTGGGAAAGAGAATCTAAAAATAATGTAATGAAGGAGAGGGAGTGAGCTAATATATAAGCTACTGTAGCCATCTTTGAAACACTCTATCATTATGTTTTAAAAAAGTACTTGCAAAAAGACTGATGATGATGATATTGGGGTAGAAGGCTAAATCCTTGCCTTCTCAACTTTGATAAGAATCTACCTGAAGCAGGAAGAGATGCAGCAATAGCCACCACCACCTTAAGATGTTCTTAGATGATGACATAGCCTGACAGCAGAAAAAAAGAAAATGGTAATAAACTCCTTCAATTCTAAAGCCTTTCAACTAAAGTCAACTAATTCTTATAATCTAGATTAATCTAAATTCTATGGCCATAATGATAATAATGTAAACTAAACATATTTCTTAAATGTAAATTTTTGTTTTATCTTTAATCCTAAAATCTTGCCTGATTTAAAATGATCTAATAACTGTTTTATAATTTATGGTTTGTCAACTGATTTACGATTTACTATTAAATAAGATGTTAACTGATCTATTATTTTAATACTTAATTTATTAACTACTTTATAATTTCTTACCTGAGTTATTATTTGCATTAATAACATATTCCATTTGTTAATATGATTTCTTTATTTATTGGTTTACTTGCTGAACTTATTTATGATTGATTTAGTTTTATGTATTCATCCTATTTTGAGTAATTAAAGGTTATTTAGTTTTAACTTGCTAAAATCTATATTTTAATATAACTTTTGTTACGTATAATTCAAAATGAACTATTTTAAGATAATAACTAAATTTCTAAATTATTTAATATATTTTAAACTAATAGTAATATTTGCGAATTCTCTTAAACAACTTAAAATTGTTCTAAACTGAATCAATCAAATTTCAGCTAATGTTGTATGAGTTTCATTTTAAAGCAAAGTCAAATTTCAGATTTCACTTATGTGAAATCTTATCTTATTTTAAATCTACACTTCTTTTAGTTAAATCTATGCCAAGTCTTTTATTTTCAATTATGTAATTGTTTATGCTATATTTATTCAAAACCGAGTTTTACTCTTAGTTAAAAGTGTTAGTGAGAAGTAAATATGTATTCTCACACATATATATGTAATTTTGTATATATATGTAAGTTCACGCATATTGACGCACAAACCAAAACTCTGTTTTGAAATGGATAAAATATCTTAATTAAGATATAATTACAAGCTTACAGTTATTCTTAGATAGATTTGCTTTAAATATAATATTTAATCAATATTCAGTGGAAGTGATAAAATGCAGCATAAATCTATAATTCTGTATTGTAATTTCCCTCAATATGCTTTAATCCTCCCTAGAATTATAAATGCCTATATAGATAGCTTTGTAAATTGGATTCATAAGCTTTCCTTAATACTATAATTATAAATACTATCATATGAACTGATATAGGGTAGTTTCATGAAGGAAACTATTGTTTAGTGTCTTAATTTTTATTATATAATAACGTCAGTGGTGCGTATGTGTCCTTAAGAAATGCTACAGTGTAATCACTTGTTGCTGTCCTTTTTTAATGGTCATACATGTTAGGGCTACACCATTACTCTTAGTTCGGACAACTACCTTCTCCAGATGGTGGACAGGTTTGCACCTCCCCATTCTGCCTCCTCAGTCAGTAGAGCATAAGTTTCCCCACTTAATTAGTTGTTCGATTATCTGGACTAAATGTCTCTTATTTCCACAGCAATGAGTTCGGTAAAAGTGAAACTTTACTAGGTAAAAATCCTGTGAATAAGGCACATATACAAGATGCAGAGACTCAGAAATGTATGTTTTCTATACACCTTGGTATCTGAAGTCTGACTGCCAATCATCAGTTCATCCCACCATTATAATTGTTATTTCAACTTTGATCTGAATTCGAATCCAATTTAATATGCATATTATCTATATAGAGAATATATTGATTATTCATGCTTAGTAAAATATGTTCTTTATAAATGTTTATATTCACTTCTACTAACTCTAAAGCAAACCTAGATCCTATTATATAGCATAAACTAGGTATAGATAGTCATGAGCAAATTCACTAATTTATAATGTAATATTAAGGCTTATGAAAATGTAACTTCCAATCTATAATATCTTATCACCTGCGAGTGATAGACATATATATAGCTAGGTAAATAAAATATTTGTAACCTAAAATTACAATCACCTGCGAGTGAATAAAAATGCTATATATAAACCGGAAGTGCTTAAATCTTAAATCATCACCTATGAGCAATATACATATATGTTAAGAAACCCAATAATTTGTAACTGGCAATTTGATATCACCTGTGAGTGATTTTACCCACCACCTATATTTGTAAACTGAACTAAGTATAACTCAGCCATAAATAATTGTATTTACTAAACCATCATCTGCGTGTGAACCCAAAACTCAAATGTAAACTATCTCTTAATCACCTGCGAGTGAGACAATGCATATAGCCATTGTTATTATCATTTTAATTATTATTTCAATATTTAACTTTTATTAAATTAATTTTAAATTTAACTTTGTTTCATGTCTTAGTCTTGCTCATCCTCTCATAATCATTCCAACATTTAGTCAATATTTATTATTAGTTATTAAGAATCACTTTCTTGTTTAATAATCATATTCTAGCCATGTGATATCTATATAGCTATACTAGTTGTTATGTCAACTTTCTCCATAGTCTCTGCTTTACTGATGTTCTATTGCCAGCAGGTAGAAGGAGAATACTGCTGTAAACTCATGTGTGTTATCCGTAAGGTGGTAAATCTTTGAGTAATAGTAGAATAACTAGGGCTATATCAGACCTGTGGTCTCCACCACTGTATTCTGGTTGGCCTTGGGATGATTTACTAAAACTCTGGATTTTATTATGCAAATGTGCATATTTGACCATTACAATATATTAATCTGCACTTAGTATTGATATTTCTTTTTTTCCATATGTCAAAGCATTGGCCAGGAAGTGAACCTGCAACAACTGTCTGAAAGGCAGCACACTGACACATCAGCTACCAATACTTGACTAGTATTGATATTTGATTATAGATATTTTGAAAATTGTTATATTAGTGATAATAGGAATCATCTTGAAAGTATGGCCTGTATATGGGCATTATATATATATATATATATATATATATATATATTTGAATGTATATATATATATATATATATATATATATATATATATGATACATTCAAATGCTGGAAGATGTCTTATAATGACAATTAGTAGATTTTTATTTTTTGATGTGGAAAATCTGAATAGAGTGAAGACCCAGTCCATTTTATTTTGATGAAAAGCTAAGATGTTTGTTGAAGATAGAGATTGTCTTCCTGCATTAAAACAATTTTTAACAGGTTAAAAGATTTGGCAAACCTAATAATAGGTGAGTAGTAAGCTATTTTTGTAAAAACTAGTTGATTGAAAATTTAAACTTTTTAGTATAGTGAAAAGTCAGTCTTAAAGAGTAATGCAGTTATCAATTTGGCATCACTTTTAAAGAATATTTTGGATTCTCAGCTTCATACCAGTCATTGTTAGTGAAAGGGAATCCAGAAAGAAGAAGACTGACTATGATAAATTTATGTATCTGACTTTCCTGTGAGAAAACACCATGCAGAGTTTAATTCAAGATAAACTTAAGTTTAAATTGGGCAATGTAATCCCTAAATATTTCTTTTAGTATAGGTAGTTGCTTTTTAGAGGTAAGGAAAATGGTAATATCATTCATTTAAACCATATGGGAAATGTGTAAAATAGACTGCAGAATTTGAATTTTTTTAAGATTTTGATTATGAATGGAATGATGTAGAACACAATTAATAAGGAACCAAGTGGTGATTTCTGGACACAAATTGGCTATGGATAAATGAAGATGTTGATTTACAATTGAGAGTTATATGGATTTATCTGCTCAGTAATAGGATGGTTAACATATATATATATATATATATATATATATATATATATATATATATATATATATATATATATATATATATATATATATATATATATATATATATATATATATATATAAGGTGGAAGCTATTGTTGTGTTTGTGAGCATATGAATTAAAGTGTTAACAGGGACAGAGTTAAAGGCAGCTTTGATGTCAGTTTGAAAAGCCATTGGGGCAAATTTTTCATACTCTCAAACTAAATTTAAGATTGTTTTAAACAGGATAGCTCTTGATCTATGCTTAAGCCTTTCTTAGCATATTATATAGATAATATTAGATGGAGAATGTGTGGTTCTATTTCCTCTTTTAGAACTTTCTCAAGAATTCAATACCAAAGAAAACGATTGAGATAAGTCTGGATATCTGAGTCTGCTGTTTTTAGAATGGAACTAAAGAGATGGGACAAAATCCCTGTATTTTGTATAACTTTTGTAATAGGAAATTATCTAAGTCACATAGGTATCTAGTGGTAAAATGACTAAGATATGAAAAGAGAAATTTGGGTATTCAGTGCAGTCCAGGGTAAGAGTTGTTTGGTGTTGTTGTGAACTTGAGATGAATGTAGTAATGGTGAAGGGATGTCTAAGTCTGTTTTGGCTTGAAGACACTGTGTGATTACAATTTTAGTTTGATAAGTTTTGAAAAATAATTTAATCACATATCTAGAATTGATTACTCCATCAACTTCTAGACCAGGCAAACTCTAACTGAACATAAAGTAGCGTAAGGCCCATCAGATGTCTTCAGTGGTCCATATGCACTGCTGTGTTAGGCTAATATGCTTTCATTGTTGCTAGGTTATTTTTCATTGTACTGCATGTGTTGCTATATATAAATCTATAAGTTTTAGATGTGTATAGGCATATCAAGAATAAATCAGCATATGATAATTTATTTGTAGAGTTTATCAGTTAAGGCCAGCAATCTGAAGTGGGTTGTAAGCACATGTATATGGTTTATGTTATAAAATAATATAGGTATAAACAGGATATATTACTGAAAAAATAAAGGAACATATCTTTAAGTTTAAATAGCATCATGTAGGTCTCCAAGAATAAAAATTCAGGCTTGTTTGTAGAAAAAAAATTCTAATTTTTTTGTAGAGAGTGATGGCTGTCGTATTTGCTGCATCTAAATCAAGTGTAAATATTTGGCACAGAGTAGCTAGAGAAGAGTGATGTGCTGAGTGTAATGCTAATTAGATGATGAAACTTGTGAGAGTAAAAACATAGATCTATAAGTAATATGTAATGACAATCATAAAAACAAATTGAATCTGAAAGAAAAACTCCTCTGTACTCATTAATGGTAACAAAATTGGTGTAGCCACCTAAAAACAAAGGTGTGGAAAGTCCTCTAGCAAGTTATCTGATTGTGGAGTTGATGAGAGTAGTGACTTGAATTTTATCCTTGTAATTACAATGACAAATATCACATTAAGAGTAATTGTCAGAGATAGAATAAAACTATGAGCAGATTTTAAAGTCAATGTAATTTTTTTTTTAAAAAAATAGGGGTACATTCAAGTTATGATCAGGCCAGAAACCCTGATGGTGATGATGAATTCTTGGAACAGGCACAGAAACATTGCATGCTTACAGAGGAAGTCAATTTGCACTCCACTGTACATCATTGTCTCCAGAAGACCTAGGATAGTGGGCTGTGTAATTTGTATCCACCTTTACAGCTGGCTATTTTTAGGACCTAAGTTCAAACCTTAAACATAAAACTCTGTATATAGTAATATAGGAAAGAAGTTACTATGGGAAAAATTTGTATGAAACAGTAATAGTCTTGAGATTTAAATAATAGAGATGTAGAACAGATAAAGGTTTAAAGAAAGGTCTTTTATGAAATTTACTAATAACAACTTACTGGGGTCTTACTTTCTGTCTCAAGGACTGACAGTGACATTAGAATCAAGTTCTTTATGTGAGTTTCTGGTTGTTGATTCAGAGCGACTTCATTCAGTGCTGCAGTCCATGAATATTAAGTCATTTGATGGGTCATTTTTAGGTCAAGTTCTGGTCTAAATGTTTTCACTTTTTGTTTTATGTTTCTTTTGTGGATGTTTGCATTTTTTATTGATGAGATGTCTGAAATTCAGTTCTCAATGAATAGAAAATTTGGAGCCAAAGGGTCCATGATATCAGTGCTTGTTTTATTAACTATAGTTTTGAGGGTTGTGTATAAAGTAAGATTAAGGAGCCTGATTTTTGTTTATTTATTGGTGCACTTAAATTCATTTTGGTATAGTATTAATGTAAGAGAGTATGTATTTAATTGATGTTGTGGTTATATTTAGTGGTTGCAATAGGTAGGTATGTTGAATATAAGATCAGAACTATCAGTGATAAGGTCTATCAGTGATATATTATCACGTATAGGGGAATGACTTAAACAGGTTATCATTTCTCTATGAAGGGGTATTATTATTGAGATCTGGTTATTGCTGTGAATAAATGTAGTATGTGATCACCAATTTATCGCCCTGCAGACTATAAGCAACAGGACAATTAATTTCAAGATAAACCCTGCTGGCCATGAGACTAGCCTTGTGTTTTTACCTTCCTTATATAGAGGTAAATCATGGCCTCCTGGTCAGCAATCTGGGTGGATATGGTCAATGTTTTATTGAGTTTTATTTTGAATTCAAAGTTGTTGCTCTCAATTGAGAGAGGTGTGTCCTTTAGGTAGATTAGCTGTAGTGAAATTACTTTCACCTGAAAGACTCCACCAATTTTGTTAAGACTTTTATGGTATATCTCCACTCAATATTTTTTAGAATCCTCATTATATAGCTCTGACAATACTCATCCATATTGACTAGAATGTAATTGCCTAGTGTTCTATCTTTAGTTCTGAATCAATTTTTTGGTTTGGATTATCGATTTTGATGGAAGATAGGATACAGCATAGAGTTTCATAGGTTGTGTAAAATAAGAACCTCATGTAATAATTCTATTAGGAATTGATGTAATGAGCAATGGATATTAATGGAAGATAGAACTATTGAATAATCAGAAAATAGAGTTCCGAAAAAATAATGTTGCTGAAAATTTCATTAATGTTGTTTAGCATGTCAGCTGTCCAGGTGGGGTTGGCCTGGCATTGACCATCATCTTGATTTGATAAGTCTATGTTTTTTACATCATTGCAGATAGATTTTCTGAATCTTAAAATTGGCTTTAAAGTTGGGATATAAAGTTTGCTTTTGGCAATGTTGGCATAGGTATTTTTGAACTACAGAGGAATTGGTAGCTGAGCTTCTATTGCCACAAGGTTCTTGTACACATGAGTAGTTGGCATACATGTTTGGTTTTTAATAATCATTAAAACCTTTAAATGATAAATTGCTATATATGTACACATGAAAACTTTTGATATATATATATGTTAAAACGAAGATTTGCACGGGTTAAATATATAAAATACATATTTTGCGGGTTCATCCGTTTTAACACGGATGAACCCGCAAAATATGTATTTTATATATATATATATATATATATAATGTACAATTAGATTTTTCCTTTTTATAAAAGAGTTATAAAAATTATATTGTCTGATGATGATTTTAATTGAGATTTGGTAGTTTGAGACTGAATAACTTTTAGATGTCAGACTATTATTAATATATTATATTAATATTATTATTGTTGTTGTTGTTTTATTTTTTTTATTTATAATGGCCAAATTCATTTCCAAATGACTGATACTATATATATATATATATATATATATATATATATAGTATCAGAGTGACATATATATATATATATATATATATATATATATTGTCACTCTGTATTAGAAAATGTCACTCTGAATTGTTACACTATACTTTTACAAAATAGTTAGAATCTGTATAGTGAATATAAGAGCAAATATAAATTGAACATATTGTGCTGTATAATAAATAACATGCAATAAATGTTTGGAATGAGAAATAATATTAACATTTATAAAAACTATATGTACTAACATTTTATGAAAGCAAAGTTTGATTCTAGAAATGCAGAGTAATAAATAAACAGCAATGTATTTAAAAGTGAATAAATATTTTTTTTAAGTCAGATGTACCATGTTATTCTGGAAAGGATTGCATAAAAAAAGGTTGAGAGTTGTGTGTTTATTAAATGATAGAATATATGGATCTCAGTAATAGTATAATTAACAAGAGTATTATAAAACATTTAGTTACATAAATAGATAGTAACATGTTCAGTAATGAGAAGGATGGAAGCACAATGAAACCTGGATACAAGAGCCAATAGATCCAGAAAAATTTGAGATGATAGAGCAATAATCTGTCCAGAGAATGCCAAAACCTTTGAAGAGAAATAAGGCACATTTAGTATTGAAATGTTACAGACATTTATGAAGGAAATACAGCAAAGAAATCAGGAAATGCTGCAAAAATAATTTAAAGAAATGTATTCAAAAATGAGAAAAACAATAAAGAGATCAGAAAATTTGGCTGAGTTCTATAATAAATGCACCTAAAACTTCAAAAAAATCAACAATACTTTGAAAAAAAGCAACAAGAGAGAAATGAACAAGTGCAAACAAAAAATGAAGAAATGCAACAAAATTTTGAAAAGCAACAAAAATGTACAAAAATGCATAAAAAATAAAAAAAAGTTATAATATAAATAATATGAAGTTGGAAGTAGCAGGTCAAATACAATAACAAATATAAGACAAAATGGAGTGTAAAGAAAGAAAATTATACATTCATTTAGATGAAATAAACTAGTGAAAATAAATAACAATAAAATATAGTACAAATAATAAAAAAACTATAAAGTGAGAGGAGTGAAAATAATGATAATCAAATTCAAAATTCATTAAAATAAAAATTCTGAGAAACTCAAAAGAGGATGCAAGGAACTCAGAAAAAAGTAGTTTCGTCACAAATAACATAAAAATCGTTTATGCTAAAATGAAAAAAAGATATATGAAATTGGTTTGGAGAATAGACAAAGAATCTAATGAAAATAGCAAAAGGGATATCATGAGAAATATAAAACCAAAAGAAAGTTATAAGAATAACATAATCATAGGAGAGCATAGAATTTATGAGACCTTTAATTGTATTAAAATTGTATTAATCAATTCTTCAAAATTTAGCTGTTCAGAGATGAGGTAAGAAAGTTTCCCATAGAATATCTCAATAGTTCAGAAAATTATTTCCAATTAAACCAGATTACAGGAAAATAGCAAATGACCATTGTCTATAATCATTTACAAGGACCTAATAATAAATGGCAGAACTCATTAATAAAAAAAAAAACAATATCCTATGAATAATTTTTGGTCAAAAGAGTGGCAAGTAAATGTCAAATATTAAATTACGTGAAAAAGATTTTGCATGATATGGTGAAAATTTATATTCATTTTTTTCAAAGGCAGGTACAAAAATTAAGAACATTGTCTGTACATATCATGACCAAAAGACAAATCATTAGAATTGTTTAACATGTATTACTTTTTCATATTAACAGATGATTATCAGCCCAAACTGAAATTCATAGAATATGTAGATAAGTGTTTAAATTATATTGATCTTAATCTTCAGAATCAAGATATAAGTAATGGAGAAAAATAAATATACCACATCAAACAAGCAATTAAATAAAATGAAAAGTGGAACATCTATTGGTTGTATTAAAGTGAAATATGACCAAATATTCCAACACTATAGAGAATGGTTAAAGAAAAGAAGCAGTGGTAGCAGATATAGAATGACACATAGTACATCAGTCTAGAAGTTTTCCAAGCCCCCAAAAAATGAGACACACCAAAAAAATTCCAAGTGAATTCACCATATCTGGGAACTAGTACTGGAATAGAAAATGTTAAACTAGCCAGAAAATGAAGACAATGGGATGCAAGCCAGCATAAATAAATCCACAGTCACTTGGCAACTTGCAGAACATATCTCAATCCATTCATATGAGAATTCCATCACCATTTCAAAAGTATCAGATTAGATGTAAAATTTGAATATGGAAAAATAAAGAATGTTTTATTCTATGTTGACCATGGATCTGTTAAAAGTTTAAATAATTTAAGAAGATAATTGCTTGTAAGTTGTCAAATTTAAAATAATTAATATAAAAATTCACAATTAAAATTACAAAAGAATAAATTATGAAATTGCTAAAAAAGAAGTATGACTTTAACTAATATTATTAAAAATAACAATAATTTAATTGATAAAGATGATGTTAATAGATGTAAACAGATAACTAGCATGATTGGATTGATTTCCACAGAGAAAGAAGAAAACTGTTAAGTTTGTTTAGAAATATTCTACTTCTAATGATGTATTGGGAATTGGTCATGTACTTAATATGGTATGCTGTCATGTAAAATTTTGAAGTTTGTATTGTTTCAGGTGCTGGTATAACTACATTTATTTTCTAATAGTTTACTCACCCCCCCACCCCCTATAAGATTCAGAAATGATATGTTGCAGTTTGAATGTTTGTTGAATTTATCAACCTTTAAGTGTCAAAATAGAGCAAGGCTTTATATATTGGTATTATATTTGATTATTGGTATGATGTCGGTAGTTTAACAGTATTTAAACTGAGATAATCCTTTTACTTTCATGCTTCATCATACATCTTAAAGTACTATGGATGATTTTCTTATGAACCCTAGAGTTTGAAATCCTATTCATTCTTTTTACAGTTAATGTCAATCAAATCTCTGAACATTGGAAACATGGATATAGGTGTTCCATTTATTTGTATATTTATAAAACAATATTTTTTTTAAAAAGTATCTAAAATATATTGACAGGTAGAAAAAATAGAGTTTAAATTGTTGCTGCAAGTTTCGAAATGAAAAATAAAACATTGCAATGTTTATTGTTTTACTTTAAAGCCAAGAGATTTGTAACAGAACAAATCTGATAGTAGATCTAATTAGTTATGTTACAAAGCTGGATAGTTACAAATGTATATATTGTCATGTATATTATATTCATGGTGTACTAGATATAACACACGCATAAGTACCCAGGTTTAAAGCAATTAAAATGATCTACAGATTTTTTATATAATGTTTTTAAATCTTTTTTCTAAAGATCTACTATGTGAAATTGAAAACAATAATATTATAGCTCATACTACGTAAAGGAAGAAGAAAAAATAGTTTTGATGCATGCAAGAATTTGAATTGCTTAGTTTATAAAAACATAAAGTATTTTGTAATACTTTCTGTTTGCCTTCTGAATGGGATTTTAAATAACAGAAAATCTAAATATGTCATTTACAATTTGTCACTATTCTAAATAAAAAAAATAGAAACACTATATATTTTTTTAATATAATTTAGTAAATGACAAAAAGTTTATCAGTAAAATGTTATAAACACACAGCTGTTAAATCTTGTAACTAGGTCTTGATGGAAATTGTTTCTTGGAAACATTCATTGAGTATGATGATAAGCATGGAAAACACCAAGTGGGGTACAAATAGGTGGAAATTAACAACTATGGTAATCTAATCTATTCTAAGCCTGAACTCAAAAAAGAAGTTTTGCAATGATCTCATGACATGAAGAAAAACTAATGATTAAACCAATTTTTCACTGTAGTTTGGATCACTGTACCTTGCTGATATTAAAAATAATTTTTGATGCTAACATCTAGCAGAAAGTATGACATTAGCTAATGAAAGATAAAGTAGCATCTGTGATTAGAAAACCAATGACTATATCAGTCAAAATATCCAGAGTTATGCAGTTTGATCCAGAGACTAATGCTAAAGATTGCTAAAATCAGTTATTGCCTGCTTTAGTCATACCATGAGAGGAGAAGTAGTCTATTCCATAAGAATCTACTAAGGCAATCTGTATACCCTATTTTAAGTCACCTATTCCCAAGGAAGGCAACTACCATTGTGGATAAACTAATTAATACTTATTCATAAATATAGTAAAAGAATGATACCTGCAGAAAACCATGGTTTAAACTTTTCAAACGTTCCACTAGTTAAGATCTTATTAATATAATTATTCTAAGGTCTTAAGTTTAAAGTAGCTGTAATAATTATTATCTTTATTGTTTTGAATTATATTTATCATATGTAGTAATAGTTGCAAATACTTAAGCAATAAGTTTATATATCTATTGTCAATTAATTGTTAACTTATTATTAATAATCAATTTACTTTGTATTTATTATTGAATTCCCTCCAAATATTATGTTATTAACATCACCCTAATAAATCATGCAATCCACTGATGGGCACATATATAATGATAATAATTTATAATGATGCTTTCCAAAATAAAACTTCCTATTTAGTATCTTAAGTTCAATTTCTTTTTATTAGAACTAGAAATACAAATTAAAATAATTTTGGAAGTAATTGTAAATTAGTTTAGCCTTCACTTCTAGATTATATGTCATAATCATCATTATCATCAAATAAGACTGGTTAATATTATATATATATATATATATATATGTGTGTGTGTGTGTGTGTAATATTATATATATATATATATATATATGTGTGTGTGTGTGTGTGTAAAGGTAATTTCATACATGTATATAAACATATGCATATTTTGTGAATTTACTTCACAGAACAATTAAGTCAAACACATTGAGACACTTTATAAGAAAGCTTCTCTTATAATTTTTAAAATAAAGCTATAAATAATGCCTCCATTTTGTACATATATATTTTGTGTAAAATAAATTGATGAGATGCTTAGGCAATAAAGAGAATCATGAGTAGTTCACACATGCTTACAAATTGTTAAATCATCATCTCAGTATCACCAATTTTTAATACAAAGCTCATCAGATTTTATTACACTATATTTACACTTTAGTTGTATGATTAGTAATAAAGTCCCCCATGAGAAATCCATAATATCATAGGACATTCAGATGTACATTTACAAATCATATGGCTCAAACAATCTGAAAAAAACTTTCATGGAGATTTTATAATGAGCAAATTTCTAACACAACTCCATGAGATTTTGTAAAAAGCCAATTAAATATAGACAGGAATTTAATAATATCTAGCTTAAGTCATCGTAGTATAATACAAATCATAAACTTTATACTTAACAATTCGTTAATGTGTTCACAATTTGAAGAACTTAATGAACCCACTATTGAATCTATCTCTGGTTGGAATCTCTCGAATTTGTTTAAGACTTAGTTGCCATAAAAAGTCAAATAAAACTAAAAATAAAATCTAATCTGTGACTAAAAGCTCATTGCTATATAAATTCAAATAATTTTCTTTTACTTCTATATATTTGCCTTTTTTTGAAAAAAAAAAATTTTGACATTTCATACTTGTAATTATTTAGAATACAATTTAAATTCAATAATTAGGATATTTAAAATAATGATTTGCCTTTAAAATTTTAAAATACCTTAATTTGCTACAATTTTTTTTACTGTAATTATTATTATTTTTTCCATTTTTAATAAACTTAGAATCCAAAGCAATATTTGAAAAGGACATAAAACTGCAACCGATTCTTTTCCAATACTTCAAAAAATTATTGACCTACTATTTCGTGCCAAGCGAATATATAATATACTTTGGTTATAAAAAAAAATAGATTATTGTTTGATATTGATTTACTATTTTCCTAGCTAGCATCAATATCTATTATATTTTATATATAAAAAAGAAAAAAGCTATTTTGACCTTTTCACCATTAACTTTTTTAACCTCTGCTTGTAAATATCTCCAATCGAAATCTAAACTTAATTTTTTTAAAATTTTATATACTTTTAAACTCTACATAAAGTGATACAATTCTTGAAATCAGTTGTAACGTGTGCACAGAATTAAACTATTTGCTTAAATATCCATTTTTTTCAATAGTATATATATATAAAAGATAAAATATCTGTTATTATTATATATACCGTAATTTGATATTTAATGGATGTTACAGATGGAAATAACTATTATGTGGATTTTTCCGTTTTTAGTTTTTAGTAGCCAATCAACATCAGCTGCGTAGGACTGAGGAAGTAAGTAAACTTCCAGTACCAATATACACTCAAAACAGTATATATATATATATATATATATATATATGAAAAAAGGCAAACACTAAAACAACACTAATATCATTAATTATCATCAATCACAATCTGTTGTCAAGCCAAGCTTCGATCAATAAAAGTGGAAATCCATCTCTATTTATGATATAATTAATTTATAGAAACCACTAACGATTGCAATTTGAGTACAGAGAGTGGAATTATTAATTCAAAGACGTTTAAATAAACCTCATTAAATAGTTAAATATAAACTGTTCTGAAACAAGGCTAACAAATAGTCAATTATAACTTTCAATTTGCTCTCAAAGATAATAAGGCTCAAGGCCAGATAAGTATTCAAAGTAGTCAACACTTAAAAAAAAACCAAAATTGCAGGATCACAATTCTTTATGTTTACATAATATGTTTTTCACAGAGGCAAAACTCTCCATACAGTAACACCACAGTGCAAGCCAGAGTAATCAATAGATGTAGGAAAATTTGTGCATAAAATCTCTATCTAGTGCCAAGGCTTTTCACTGATGAAAGACACAAAATAGAAACTAGTCTGGGGATATTGGATGAGTAGGCACTAGATGGAAATTTTATGCACCAATCTTACTGAATTCATTGATTACTCTGGTTGCACTGAGTGGTGCTTCTGTATTGAAAGTTTTGCCTCTGTGCAATATCAATAGCATTGTTAGTTTTAATACCAGTTATCAAAAGCAAATAGAAAAAGAATAGGGAGTAGTATAAAGTTGCTTAGAGAGAGGGAGGGAGATCGATCTAAAGCATAACTTTTTGATAGTAGAAATGTTTAAATTTAGTTCTAAAAACAGATGGTTTAGTGGTCAGCACAGCTGCCTTACAAGCAGTTGTCCCTGGTTCACAGGTTTACTTCTCGACTGATGCTTTGTCACATGATAAAAAACATTGTTTAAAATATTTATTGATTAAATAAAGATTGTTTTGCTATTTAACTCTGTATTTACTTCAATTATTTTTTTTTTAAAAAACCAAAGTAATTGAATAATTAGATTTAAGAAAAGTTGTTGTGTGCAAGTCATAAGTATCTTAACCTTATTTTTTATTTCCAAATAAGATCCAAAATGGTAAAAAATTAAACCATGAAGCTATATAAAGATCCAAAACATTATATATGGCATCTGCATTTCTTCCAGCTCTAGAAGTTAATCTGACTGTTTTATCTTTTCTGAATTTTTCTCTGCAACAAAGAGAGTTTGGAAAAGAATTTATATTCCAGCCACTGTAAAGAATCAGCAAGACCTCAATGCTATCTAAAATATATAATAAACAGAAAAGAATCTGCGAATAAGCAAATATCCCCAGGCTCTCTCTTCTTCAGATTGTCTTTCTCAGTAAGTAAGATTCTGAATATTACCTTTCATGCATATCTTATCTACTATTAATTATTTTCAAATCATGTTATAGAATTTGTCAACATAAGAAAATTTAGAAGACTGAAAATTTTCTCATATATGATGTTTTGGGTAAAAAAATATCAAATTTCCAACAATATTTCAAATGTTTTGGAATTCAGTAATTAATTATAAAGAGTATTCAAAATTACATAAAATAGATAATTAAAAGCTACATAACCAGTCTGTAAGTTATTTATTTATACATTTTATGCTTACTTTTATTAAAACCTTTAGAATAAGAAAAAAATAAGTTTCAAAAACATTTAAAGATTTAGCAATATAGTAAAAATGTAATTTTTTAAAAACTTTTGCTATTAATTGAAATTTGTTAAAAAAGAGATATTTTTTATATATTTTAAACTTTAACATTTCTGTTACATTATTTATTATGGTTATAATACATATGCAAAGAGTAGTTCTAACTCAAAGATATTATATAGTTAGATAAGTGTGGTGGAGATATCTGTCACGAGAAAAAACAATTGAAATACATGTCTATGAACTCTTGTGTTATTTTATGTTATCTTTGTGAATCTTCAGTGGCATATTATTTTTATTGACATATACAGGTCTTCATTATCATAATTTTCAACTGCTATCAATCCACTACAGGATGGTCTCTCTGAGTTCAGTCCATCTTTTCCAATCACTAGCCTATCTTTTACACATCACCCCAGCACATTTTCTTATTTTATCCATGCATCTTACATGTGATCTTTTCTAGATTTTTTAAATCTCTTGAAATACAGTTTAATATTTAAATTGTCCTTCTATTACCATGTCTTCTATTAATGTGTCTACCCCAATTCTAGTCACTTAAGTCTTTCAATGATGTCAGTACTACTTATTTGTTCTGTTACCTAGGTATGTTGTTTTAATCTCATCTTGTTACTCCTAACATGCATATCTCCATTATTCATTGAGTGGTCTTAAGACTTCATATTACTTTTATGCTAAGTGTCCAAGTCTTATATTCATAAGTATCAACTAGTATTACACATTCATTAGACCCTTTTTTTTCAAACACATATTTCCTTTTAATATTAAGTTATTTCTATCAAAATTACTTCAACTATGTTTAATTCTATGACTAATTTCATCCATTATCTTTCCATCTGTAATAATAATTTGACCAAGGTATTTGCAGTTGTTAACTTTTATAATGCATTATTATCATTTTTTATTTTCTCATTTGTGAAAAATAAATTGAACAAAACTTTAATCTTTTTAATATTCATCTTTAATTCTACGTGTTACTTTAATCTGATAACTCTTGCAGTATTTCTTGAAGTTCTAAAGCATTATTTGCAAAACAGATAATTTATCTGCAAAATCTAGATGACTTAATTAATCTCCATTTACTCCCTTAGTTTCACATTTTAATCTACAAAAGACTTTTTGCAAAACTGCTGTAAGAAGTTTTGAAGTCACCCTGTTATATATCCTTCGTAATGTTAATTTTTTTAATATCATTATGTAATCTAATTAGCACTGTTGAATTTTTATAAACATCCTTCAGATTATGACAATATTTTAAATCATATCTTGTTGATCTGGTACTTTAATCCTTAATGAAATGCTTATAGAAACAAATGCTTTTTCATAATCTTCAAATTCAAAATGTAATGGAAATGCATATTCATTGCTCTGTTCAATAACTGTTCTCAAAATATGAATATCATCCACTGTACTAAAACCACTTTTAAATTCAGCTTGTTCTTCTCATTGATGAAAATCCAAAATTTACTATAGACAAGTTATAATTATTTTGGTAAAGAAATTGTTTAGTAGTGATAAAAAACTGATAGATCTGTAGTTTTTAATATCTTCATCATCTTTTTAAAACAAACTCTATTATTTTAACCATATTATAGATATTTATCAATTAAACATTTTGTACATAATTTTGCATTATATATATATATATATTTCTTAAACATTTTGTACATAATTTTGCATTATATATATATATATATTTCTTCCTTCTTTTCAAATATTGATGATAATTTTTTCATCACTTGGAGCTTTTCTCTTCTTCAAAAATTTAATTGCATGTCTCACTTCTTCATTTAAAATCCTGAGCAAGATATTTTCCTTGTTCTTTACTACTTTATAATTCTTGATAGAACTCTTCTACACATTTTATGATGTCATCTTTTAAAAAAAATATTTTTTTTTCTTATAGCATAAATAAGATTTCTACCAATAGCAAGATGTTGTTTTACACTCTTGTGACTTTTATTCTCTTCTATAAATTTCTTTGCTAGTTCACAATTGTACTTTCTTATAACAATTTTTTTGCAACATTTTATAAAATTCTAGATATTCAATCCTTCTTAATACATCATTTTTATATGTTTAATATTTTTTCTTTTCTTCATAATTTGTATAGTTTCAGTGGAAATTTTATTGGCCAGTTGTTACTTATTTCTAGTAGCTATCTTTGTTGCAGTTTTTAAAAGTATATTAGTTATCTTCCTATTGATTTTAATCAAATATGAACCATGTTTAAATCTGTTAATATTTGAAAGCAATTTGCAAGATCTAATTTAAATTCGCTGAAATCTTTCTGAACATTTTGAATATCAAATGCGAATATTGTTTTCTTAATAATTTTTGTCTCTCTAGTTTTGTGTTCACATGCATCTTGCATTTCATTAATTGATGATAATCTCCTGTATTTAATTTATTACAACTTTATAATCTTGAAATACTCATTTTTGATAGTCATAATAAAATCCATTTTTTCTGTGCTTTCATTTGGATGCTTCCATGCTCATTTCTGTTTAACATTTTTTTCCAAATGTGTTTTATATATATATATATATATATATATATATATATATATATATATATATATATATATATATATATATATATATATATATATATATATATATATATATATATATATATATCTTTTTTCATTTCTAAGACCATAATGAAATTAACCTACATTACTTTCAACTTTCAATTGTTTATAAATTCTAGCATTAATGTCTGCCATGATGATTTTAAAATGTTATTTGGTTTGATCAAATGCATTTTGTACATCCATATAAAAACCATCTTCTTCATCACAATGACAACTTGTTCAGACATAAATGTGAACTATCTGCATTTGATATCTCATAATGAGTTTAATAACTAATTTTGTCTCTCTGTCAGATACAACATAAATCTCCATGATTTCTTCATCACAATGAAAACTTACTGTAGCACAAACCTGAGTTATCTGCATTTAACATCTGCTAATAAGTTGAATAACTAATCTTGCCACTCTGTCCTATCTCCCATCAATTTCCACAATGGTGTTCTTCCACATTTTATTTATGATGTCTCTTACTCAATTTGAACTTCTAATGTTTGTCTTTTTGTAGTATAGTGTATTCTCAAGTCTTATTGCCCTTCACCTTTTTCTTCTGACTTTACAAAATACAATAATGACCATTTAATAATTGATAGTTCTTCTTCCAAATCTCAAAATATTTCTTTATTCGAATGTGATTTGCAGTTGTAACTACCTAAATAAAATTTCTTCATCAAATGGTAGCCGGGATCCACAATAAGGAGATGCTTATCACCCTCAGCCTTCAGCCACCAATCATTGCTTTGGTGAATGCCTTTTTAACCTCTTGGGAATAAGGACGATGATTTATTTTTGTCTATCATGATTTTAAATATCTATTAGAATTTTTTTTTCATATTCTTTCTGTCTTCAAGAAATTTTCATTTAAAAATGATCAGACAACTGAGTAGAAAGACTATGGTATTTCTTGATTTTGAACTCAGAGGTAAAATCCAGTAAACTTACTACAGTGGTTAATGCATGTTTGTGAGCAGTTCATCCATGTTCATAAACTATATAAATAAATACATAGTAATAACCGTTTCAATGACAGAATGTATGGAATAGACATTAAGAATTTATCCTGTTTGATTCCTTTAAGGCCTCTAAGATGAATCAAAGGAACTCCTTTCAATTAACATCAAATCACTCTCTGCAGCCATGTAAAAAGAAATAGAAAGTTAAATAAAACATAGTTGCCAAAAAGATGATAAATAAACTATTTACCTTTATATGCTCATTAAAAATCAATTAGAATTAAATAAATTTCTTAATTATAAAATAAAGTTTATTTAATATTACTGTATGAAATTATATATATCAATATATGTTTATATTGCAAAGTTTGTTTCATAAGTACGTCTTTTAAAATGAATTATTTAGGAATGATATAAAAATATTTTGAGATATTAAATAGCCATATTAAGAGATATTTTGATTTTATAAAATCTTATAATCTCTTAATATAAATAATAGGGAATAAAGAAATCTGGTTTTGATTAACATCCTCCAAAAAAAAAACACTGCAATTTATTGCCAGTAATTGTTGACACAGAGGCAAAACTCTCTATATAGTGGTGCTACTCAGTGTAAGCCAGATCAATAAATAGATACAGGAAGGTTTGTGTGTAAAATCACCATCTAGTGCCTATTCATCTAATATCCCCAGATTTCTAACTAATGGCTTTCATCACTGAGGAGCCTTTGAATTGAGATCACTGCATCTAGATCCTAGGATCAAAGGCAACACTCCAGAAGCCTCCTTTTACCTTTTTAGTTAATTATAAAGTTTCAAATCCAAAATGAAACACAATAATGTTTTCAGTTCAAACTTGTTTGCTTATATAGTCATATTGATCTGAATTCAGTTGAGAAGGTGTCATTGATTTTTTATAACAACAGTCACCATAATCCTATTAGACAAGAGTAAAATTAAACCACTAAACATTACATGATCAACATTCATTATGCTTACACAGGCTGTTAACTGAATGCCAAAATTCTCCATATAGTAGTATCGATCACTGATTATTTTGGAACTATTGTAAGAGAGTTTTACTTTTGTGTTAACAGTTTGTGTAAGAATATAGAGAGTTTTATCTTTGCCTCAACAGTTTGCGTAAGAATAAAGAATTATTGGTTTAATACAAATCATGGCTAATAGTATTATGGTGTCTGTAGTTATGGAAGAACTAAACATTGAAATGTATAGATGCTGAATTGAGTTCAGATCTATATGACTATATAGGAAAATTAATATGATTTGAGAACATTGTGTTTTCATTTTGGACTCAGAACTTTATAGTTAACTAAAAAGGTAAAAGATGCCTTGGGAAGAGTTTCATTAGATCCTAAGATCTAGGTGCAGTGCTCTCAGATCCAAGAGCTCCTCTCTGATGAAAGCCACAAGCTAGAAACTAGTCTAGGGATACTGTATGAGTAGGCAATATATAAAGATTTTATGCAGAAACCTTCCTGCATTCATTGATTACTGTAAATTGCACTGAGTGGTGCTACTGTATGGAGAGTTTTGCCTCTGTGTTAACAGCTTTTGTAAGCATAATGAATCTTGATCATGTGACAGTATACATTGTTTCGATTGGTCATTGTGGAATACTAAGAGTGACTTAAACAATTAAATGCAGAGTTGTGTATGCTGTATTTTAGAAAATATATTGATTATAATATATTCATTTATCATGAGATGTCAATGAATGTAGTACTAATTTATAGGAATTAAGAGAATAAGTCACTGAGAATTCATTTTTATTTGCTTTTTGTAGACAATTAATGTAGCTTTATACCATGAGCACTACTATGATATCTGAGATGATTAAATTATGAATATTGTATTAATAATAAAATGATTTATATTTTTCCATATGTAATTAAGATAACTTGCTATGTGTGCCAGATGAAGATGTTATTTTAAAGAGCTTCCAGTTTGATGAAAAATCAAGAATTTTATTACGTATTTAATTATAACTAATGAATTTTTATTGTTGATATGAGTATATCTACTTCTTAGTTATTTTATTAATTAATTCTATCCAGAATATATTTTAACACTAATATCATACACATGTTAAAAAGGAATTTATAATTACAAAAAATAAATAACTAACATAATAATAATGAAATTGATATTAAAAAGTATTTACATTTCATTAGCTGCAGGAAATGTTGCAGGAGTTATCAGATGAAAGTAGGACTAAAGATAAATGTTAAAAAGACTAATGTAAGGTTTAATCGATTTGCTCAAAATATGAAAATAAAGATTGATGAATTAGAAGAAGTTAACAATTACAATACCTTGGTCAGATTATTAATACAGATGGAACCATAATGGATGAAATTAAGCATAGAATTAAACTTGTTTGGAGTGCTTTTGGTAGAAATAACTTGATACTAAAAGGAAATATGCCTATGTGTTTGAAAAGGATGGTTTTTAACAAATGTGTTTTACCAGTTCTTACTTATGGATCTGAGACTTAGACACTTAATAGAAAAGCAATACAGAAACTACATACCAATCAAAGAAGTATGGAGAGATGTATGTTAGGAGTAACAAGAAGAAATCGAAAACACAATGTATGGGTAAGAGAACAAACAGGTGTTACTGACCTCATTGAAAAAATTAAAATATTGAAGTGGAGTTGGGCTGGACATATTGCTAGAAGAGATGATAATAGATGGACAATTGAAATCTTAAACTGGATTATAAAAGATTGTAAAAGACCCAGAAAGAGACCACATGTGAGATGGATGGATGAAATAAGAAAGTGTGCATGTGATGTGGAGAAGAGAAGCCAAAGATTGGAGAAGATGGATTAAACTTGGAGAGACCTTCATCCTGCAATGGATCGATAATGGTTGATGATGATGACGAACGTTTTAATATTAGTAATTTTTTTACCTGCTGTTAAAAAATAATTTATTCAAATAAAATGTAAATATAAACGTCAGAAATAAATAATAGAAAGTTAAATTATTATATATGACCTGTTTTTTCATGGTGTAAACAAAAGCCAATACACATATGTCTTGCACATACTGTTCAATACTGAACAATGTGAGTATATTAACTGTTATAATTTTGGATTAGTATCAAACTCTCTATATTTGTTTTTTTAGACACATTAGATTCTGACATGTAAGCGTTTTTATTAAAATCATAAAAAAAAAAATTGAAATTAGATGTTTTACTATAAAACAGTAGAAAATGAATTTCTGCCATTAAAATCATACATTGTTAATCATGAAAACAAATTACACCCAGCATCATAATCGATAATGGGTAAAGCAATAAATCATTATCTTTAATATCAAATCAGAATTAAACTTTAACTGATCCTACTTCAGGAAAAAAAAAAAAACCCCGAATATTTACGAAAGTTTACTTTGAAATAATAGAAGCCAATTTAATTTGTTTAGCTTAAATCTCCTCCTTTACATCTTGAATGGGTCCCAGATAATCTTTCAATAGCTCTATATTTGAACAACTTTATTTTACAATTAAACCTTTTCTACATAACATATTGATAATTGTCACATTATTTATTACAAATATAAGCTTTCAAATGATAGGCATTTTAAAAATTATATTTTTTACATTGTAAAAATAAGAGAATAAATGCCAAAACGAAGTTCTTATCTATAATAATGGAGCTCAGTGTCAGTGGATGTAGATTACTGAGAACAAAATATGAGATATTTGAATTCTATATTATTGAAATGATGATAAATTTAGGCGTAATTATAATTAAAGAAAGAAAGAAATGTAAAAATTAAAATATTTATTGTTATTAAAATTTTAAAGATTAATTTATTTATTATTTGATAAAAGTGATTTTATTTTATTCATTAGAAACTGCTTCCAGTTAGTTGTTGTAATGAATTTATTAAGAGTTGTTTTTAAAATAATTGTTTTCAAATATGATCACTTCTTAATGACAAAGTTTTCAGTTTACAAATGTCTTTTACAAAAATATTGCATTAAAACTCTTAATGTGTAAACAAATTACAGAAAATTATAATTTTTTAAAAAATATATAGATTATTCAGTCAATTGCTCTCAGGCTAACATATGAGGCCAATCAGAAATTCTCATGTTTATGGACTTCTAGGCTAATTTCCTTATAGTATTCTCATACTAATAGGATACTTTCTATTATGCAAATTGTCCATAGAATGCTGTCAGCTTAAGATTATTTTCAATTCATATATTAAAATTGTAGCAATGAGAAAGCTGGAAATAATATCATAGGTTTATAGATAGACTTAAAATAATGTAGAAAACAATACCAACTATAGTTCTATTCAACATAGTTCTATTCACAGATGCAAAACTCTCCATACAGTAGCACCACTCAGCACAAACCTGAGTAATCAATGGATGCAGGAAGGTTTGTGCATAAAATACCTGCCTAGTGCCTACTCATCCAATATAGCCAGACTAGTTTCTAGCTCACAAATTTTATCAGAAAGGAGCCTTGGATCTTTGGATCTCCTAAGATCTAGGTACAGTGCTTTCAGATCCAAGACTTTTCACTGATGAAAGCCATGAGGTAGAAACTAGTGTAGAGATATTGGATTAGTAGATAAGGTAGAAATTAGTCTAGAGATATTGGATGAGTAGGCACAAGATAGGAATTTATGCACAAACCTTCTTGCATCTATTGATTACTCTGGTTTAAACTGAGTGGTACTAAAGATTGTCTAAGCCTAGAGAATGGTGATCATGTGGTGTTCGATTGTTTAATAGTGCTATTGTAGCACTCATAACCACAAATGTGCATGAAGCTGCCACTGTTTTCTTATCAAACCATTTATGAAATATTTTAAAACTCAAATATTTTGTAAAATATCAACATTGTCAATCTGTTATAATTTAAAGTATATATATATATATATATATATATATATACTGTTATAATATATATATATATATATATATTATATATATATATATATTATAACAGTCCAAAGAAGTGCACCCCCCTGTATCTGCACTACAAGGGCACCATCTAGGCAAGTGAACCTAGAAAATTTATATAGTAGGCAGATACATACTGTTGAGATCCCACTTTATTTTATATTTAGACTGTTAGCCCAAGTCACTAGCTCAGTGGAGACGCAGAGATAATAATATATATTTTTTAAAATATAACTTTGTTTAATTTATATCTTACATATAAAAAAATAACAGCTACTGCCAGTAATTAACACACATACAACATTTATTTATACACATATATAATCATTTAAAGTTTGAGGAATAACATTTATTATTTTAGATTTTATTATTAACTTTTAATTTAAATTATTATTTTAAAATTTTAAACCATCTGCACAATGAATTTAATAATATATATATTTTTTAAGATTGTCAAGTATGAATAGACTACATAGATTTGCATTTAAAAAAAAATTCTATCCCTTATTTAATCTTAGGCCAAAAGTTTGCAGTCAAACTGGCGTCAATCCATCTGATACATTGATGTATTCAATGTAGCATGAAAATACAACAGCACGGAATACCATACAGTCAGGAATGTACATCTGAACAGTATGGTTAGAGAAAGACATTGACTCTCAACCAAATAGAAATACTACATCTATCGGCAAGAAGAACAATAAACAAAAACTCCATAGGAAGGGACTGCATTTTCCATCTTATTATCCCTTCCATAGGCAAACAGGGGTGTGCGGCATATACTGCAATTCTGCATGTAGTGAACCTCATACTACATCTACTAATTACACCAAATATCTAATCCATTGACCCAATTTCACTATGAAACAAATAACCTACGATTTCCCTCTCCTAATTAATTGCTATAACTTTTCAAATCTATATAGCCATTTATGCCTGACTTAAATTTAACATTTATATAAGTTTGCACAGATGAATTTTATAAAAGTTTGTTTTTTAATGTTGAGTATAGATCAACTACATAGATTACATGCTCAAAAACATTTCAAAATAAACAATTTGAAATGGTCAAAATATAAAGTCATTGATGTAATTGCAGAGGGAATTCACAAGAAACCCAATAGCATTCATCATAAGATGCCACATTGACAACAATAACTAAAAAAACATCCGACTAAATACATTTTAGATATTCAATGTAAGATATCAATATTTACCAAATGTCTATATATTCCAATCAAATATGAAAACAAAAACATAATCAAACGTGAACAAATCTATGCAAGTGTCAATACTCAACTTAAAATTAATGCATTTAAATAATTTATACAATATTAATAAAAATAAAAATGGAAATTATTTTTTTTTTAAGCAAACTCAAATATATATAATTTAAACATTAATTAACAATTTGAAAATTTGAATGTCAGATAAGAGTTCATTTTTAAATTTAGGTTAGCTGAATCTTAAAAGTTTTAATGAAAGTTCTTAATTATTTTTAAATTTTATAGTTCATGTCTTACAGAAGGAGAATCATGGTTCCTGCTGCCAATTCCCATGAAGACTTTCATGGAAGACCGGTCTGTTATTCTGCAGGTGGCTTTAGCTAGTTCAATCCTGGTATTACAGTTGTTTCATTTTTAAATAAGTGAGAGAAGGTGACAAGTGCGTCTTATCATGCCTCTCACAAAATCAAGTTGGAACTCAGGAACTGTTTTTAATTTGAATAGTTTTCCTTTTATAATGATCCTCTGGATTCAATGAACAAGACATCACTAATCCTAGTATCTTTTTGGTCCATGCTGAGGCTTGGTGCTTCCATTGGTCAAGCTAATTCTTTTGTTCTCTTATCCATATTTTCAACTGACCTTTTTTCTATAAGAGCCCTAAGGGCTAGTTTGCTTTACATTTAATTTATAAAACAATCGTTTCCATTTACAAAAATATTTTATCTTTTTCTTATACTTTTTTCTAAAAAAAGTATGTTCAAATACCTTTTTTTTTTATTTATTTAAAAACAGAAATAATTTTTAATGTTTTGCATCTGTGCAAATATAATATATATATATATATTGAACAACTCTTTAATTTTTTTAGCTTTTAGTTTTTAATAAATTTATTTTTATTTGCAAACTTAAAGTTTTTATTTTAAATTAATGTAACAGCATATTTATATACTGTTACATATATATATATATATATATATATATATATATATATATATATATATATATATATATATATATATATATATATATTGTTACCTTTAGCTTTGCCTGAAGCTAAATGCCAGAACTCTTATGTCAACATATTAAAAAGAATTACCTAATTTAAATTTTATATTAAATAAATTTTTAATGTCTTATAATGTTATGCTTTTTTTATATAAAAAAGTTACTATATCAGTATACTTGCAAATTTTATTGTTGTAAAATAATTTTGACATCTTATAATATTTTAGTCTTGAATAAGTAATATTCATACCCAAATTATTTAAAATTTTAATAGCTGATAAATGAAAATGATAGGTAATGTATTTTAACATTTAATAATATTGAATTAGTTACAATTAAACTGCTAAGATAATTTAGAAATCTGATATTAATCTTAAACTTAAAAAACAAGTTTTAACTTTATATTTAAATGTGCTGATAATTAAATTAGATTTATAATGAATTAGTTTACATTTTAAAACAAAATATTATAATTAAGTATTTTAAATTTATTTACTTAAAAGCAGTTTAATAAAATCAATAATAATTAAAAATATGATTTTTAAATAATAGATAAGTGAATGCTTGGATGTATGAGTAAATGTAGTGTTTAATTTTGACATTTATTTAGTTTCAAGTATTTAATAAATTTTTAACTTTAAAAAAACAATATAAAATTATATTCTGAGAAACTTGTCTAGGTCAAAATGAATGATAAATTAAATGTGTTAAACATTATGAATAATATCTTTATATTTGTATAATATTTTATTTTGGTATAATGTTTAAGTTTTAAATAATTATTGTAATAAAAATATTTTTAATTTTATTTATCTAGACAAGATTATTTTTAAAAATTGAATATTAATTAATTATATTTTTGGTTAGCAGACTTTTGGAGTTTCAATAGAACATAAATTCACAACAATAAAAGGAAGGGGGCATAGGTTTAAGTGTCAATATCCAAGTTGTAAATGGTCACCTGACCACTGGTATAAATAGTTGACATCTCTCTCACCACTATTTACTCTGAACACTTATTTAACATTTTAATTTTGGAGTCAATTTTTTATTGCATTTAATTTTATATAAAAAAGTCATTTTAATTAACCATTGTAATTATATTTAAACTTTTATTTTCTTATTTTAAAATGTATTAGGTTAAATTGAAATTATCTAGGCACAATGTCTGAAGGCTAAAACATCTTCATGCCAGCTAAATTTATTGTAAACATGGAATATTTAAACTTCACATATTTGAAAGCTACAAAGGACATTATTGTTATCACTATAACAATGTACATGCTATTATTAATTCCACTGTCTATTTCATATTTAGGTTTTCTGTAAACTATTTAAACTCTTAGCAGCAAAATCAATAATGTTAATATAATTGATAAATAACTTTATCATAGTTTTCCTAAAAGTACTCATTTCACATCAAATATTACTTGAAATTAATTTACCTTGAGTAAAGACCTTTGAATTTTATTTAATAAAAACTATTTTATTGTAACAAGTATATTATCAATTTATATTATCTTCTACTAGAAACAGAGAAAATATTTGATATTACATTACAGAAATATAAAATTATTTGTATTGTTATTTAAGAAAATATTATTTATTACTTTATAACAGCATAAATGAATTATCATTATTATGACTACTTCCACCTCAGAGGAAATAAATCTATTTCAGGATCAGTAAAATTAAAACAATGGACATATTTAAAAAAATATTATACAACTATTTAAATAAAGTATTTACTTTATAAATGGAAACATTAGATATTCTTATAAGAGTTATTATATTTAAAATATTGAAATAATCTCCAGTGTAACTATTATATAAAAGCCTGCACATATTGTCTCTCTGCCTTGGCATTGTTTTGAAAAATACCACTGTAATTTAAAATGTGTAGCATTTAAAATAATATTTCCCCTTGCTGAATACTGTGAGAATTTTAAAATGTGATATTTGAAAGAGTATTTCTCCTGCTGGATACTGCTTTCATTGTTAATAAATAAAATGTTTTTAAGTATTAAAATTGAAATGCTTAAATGAATTGTGAAAAATATTATATTTTGTATGTTAATAAATATTTGCTATTAATCCACAGCAACCTGTTCAATAAATGGCCATACTTATGGTTTGCTAGAATAATTTATTTAAAATTTCACTTAAGAATAATTGTGAAACTTCTAATTTTAATTAAATAATTTTTTGTGCTGAATATATTTGCTGTTTACAAAACTTTGTTGCTGAATAGACTGGTAGAACAATGGAAGAAACAGAAAAACTTTATATTTCTTTAATTTTATAATGGTAAAAGATTCATATTTTATTTAATTATAATTTTGCTTAAAAGGTCATTATTTTAAATGCAAATTATTTTATGAATTTTATAAGCTATTTTATTACTAATATTTTGGTCAGAGTTCTTAGAATATCAGTGTATAATATTTGCATTTCTTAAAATAGTATGTGTTTCCTTTTTCATATGAATCATTTATTGATAAGAGGTATGTTATTATGCTGATGCAATATAAGTAGATATATATTTCTATTATTTATTTTATTGCTTGTTTGTTGTTAATTTTGACTAAACTATTTTAGTATCATTAATTATTATTTCTCATCTTTCACATCTGATAGTTATAGTATTTTTCTTATAGATTGCAGCTTTCATGTCTCTTGCTTTATTTGGGAATGCATATTTTTGCCAGTATTATTAAAGATTGTAGAGTGTGTCTCTCTTTTATCACTTTTTCCAGTTTATTTCAAAAAAGATTGTGGTATTACCCTCTCTCTTATATATGTTATCTCACTACCATACATATTATTGATATTATAGCTTAGGCTCTCTTTAGTTTAATGCAACACTATTTTGTATTATTGTTCCTGATGTGAATTCTTATAATTCCTTGACTAGTAATAAAGATATATTTTATTTTCATATTGCCTCAGAAGTAGGTGAATTTATTTTGAATTATGCCATCATACATTTACTTTGTGTTTTCTTACTAATATAGTTTGTTGTTGAAATGTATTTATAAGAGCATGTATAATATTTTAGAATGGCTTTCTCTGGCAATTGTAGTTGTTTTTATCAAGGTATTGAGGAGTGCCACCCTTATTTATTTTAGTATTCATGATGTATTTAGATGTGATTTACATATTGGTGATCTGTAGGTTCTATATGTAAGCTTTGATAAATTAGGACATAAATATGGTAAATAATTAACCACAAAATTTTAAATTGTATCTTAGGCATAGGTAGACAGTATACATCTCTCTTACCATTCCTTTCTCATTGGATTAGTAAGCTTGTATTTTTAAGAAAGATTAAATATTAATAAAAGGGAAATGACTCATAACAAGGATATTATCATTATATGAATGATTTAATATGTGAGAATGTATTAGAATTCAAATTATCAGAAAGTTTCTTTTGATGAACCAGATCATTTTTGCTAAACCAAATTTATTATTTTCATAAACCAGTTGTAATGTACATGTCTGGCATAGGTTTTAAAAGAAAGCAAGGTTTGTAGAAGTGTTTGACTTTGTTGATCCAAAAGATATGAGATATGTGATTTTTTTATTATTTGTATCCGTTATATAAAATATATATTTGTTTTTCTTGTTAAGAATTTTCTTATAATCATTTATCCACATCAACTTTTCATTAACAAGATATCTAAACCATTATAAAAGTAACATAAATTATTTTATGTTTTGTTTATGGGAGTACATGGACATTGAAACTAATAAGAATCACTTTATAGAATTATATTTATTTATGAGAATTACATGTAAGAAATATATATTTTGCTTAATAAAATTTTATAATTTCATATTATTATTTGAGATCATTTCAGCCAATTTTGTTTGCTTATTGAAAGATTACTGTGCATATTTATTTATTTTGAAACTGTTTTCACAAAGATGAGAGACCATATTTATTATTGTATGATAAATTTAAATTAAAAGATGACTTAGATCAGATTTGATATATATTTATGTAGATTTAATCTATGGTATTTAAAATGAATATAAAATTCCTTACTCATTCTAGGTATCTGAATGTCATCCTAGATTATTAATTAAAGTCTTCCAAATTAAGAGATCATGTATTTTATTTAAAATTAATAATAATAATTATTTTGTAATTGTGATAAGACATTAGCTTTGGGGTAAGTGGATGTTTTAATTTTATTTACTAGGATTTCATTCTGTGTGAAATAGATCTGAACAATCAAAGAAAATTTTATTGATGATTAAAATAATCATATTACCCTGAGATTCCCTTATTTATTTCATGAACCATATTATTTAAAATTATTTTGCTATTGAAGATAATATTTTTAAAAGATGAATCATTTGTGGCAAAGATTTATAATAACACTGCCAAATTTTATACAATTAAGTATAATGTTTTATCTGATCACAGCGATGAAATACTTAAGAGAGAGAACTTATGCTGCTGTTAAGAAAGTTGGTAATGGTAGAAGATGTTTTAAGAAAAAGATTTTAAATGTAACCTTAATGGCATATGCTTACAATACCAAGAATCTGGTATTTGTGTTAGCGGGAGTAAAATAATATTGCTTAATTTTTAATGATATTTTATTGTAATTGTTTACCTCTGTATCACTTTTTATTATGACATAGGACATTTTTGTATTTTGTCTGAACCGACTGAACTTGCCTTATGTTATATATTTTTTATTATTAACCACAAGTTACTAAGTTATAATTTGGTGATGGCTCATTGATCTTCTATTGCTATTGCTTACAATATATATATATATATATATATATATATATATATATATATATATATATATATATATATATATATATATATATATATATATATATATATATATATATATATATATATATATATATATAAATTACCCTGGAGACTTTCTCTGTTTCAAAAGTGAAACATTTTATAATTAAAACTAAAATGTATATCTATAAAGATTTTAAAAGGGAAGAGAAAATTTTATTTAAAATTTTGTACTTTGTTATTTTTTTATAGTTTATTAAAGGTGGTATTTAAAAAGGAAAGAGGGAAGAATAAAGATTAGTCCTGGTTAAAATTTTAAATAAGATCTGGTGGGAGATAAAGACTTGCCCTAGTTAGATTTTAATAATTACCAGGAGATAATAGAATATAAAAGCTATGTTTTTTTATTGTGACAGATATCTTATAATTTTTCTAATTGCAGATTGCTGATGATTTGATTTTTTCTGATTGCTAATTGCAGATTGCTAATAGACAACTCTAAAAAAACCATCAAAAAAGAGACAAGATCAGCCCGTTGTTTTCTAAATGCTGCTCTCCTAAAAACTGATTTTAAAAGAAAGAGAATATTATTGTTACTGCAAATAGTGACCATCAATTCAAAATGCAAAAAACTACTAGCCTCAGAGAAAAAGATCCTCAGTATGCAGTGGTAAAACTATTCTAAGATAAACTCCAGAACTCAAAATTGTGTCATCATGAACATGTCCTAATTTCCTAGTTTGAAACTGATGCTGAAGATTGCCTTCATACCCCATGACCAGATTACAGGAGGACAAAAACCACAATAGTGTACTCTTGATGGAACTAAATTCTTGCACACACCACTGGAATTAATCAGACAGAAAAATTTGAAGCCCTGAAGATAGCTGAACATTTTTTATATTTTAACCATGGCTTAAGTCTAACCTTGATACTTAAAGAAAAAGAAATATTAACTTACAATAGGAGATTAGACATTATTAATCAAGTTATAATTATATGTATTTTTAATGGACTCTATAAAATGCAGAGAATTAGTTTACTTTTTTTTTTATCACTTTGTCAGAGAGTGTATTATAGTTGATATTTTATATTCATTGTTATTTATTATTTTTATTTATTGTTATAACCTTTGGCAGAGAATAGTAGTTTTCATATTTAGATCACTTATCCACTTTTACTTGAATTTATTTTAGTTTAATATGTCTTTGTGTTTCCTGCAGACCATAAATCTTTTGGTTCATGATTTATCGATTATACAATTCTGTTTTTCTTATGTCAAAAATAGTATGAAATTTTATTTTTATTATATTAAATTTATGTAAATCATAATCATTTATCTTCACTTGCATGGAAGTTACTATAAGAGCCATATCATAAACATTAAACCTTATGAGTGTTTAAGAAGCATAGGATATCCTTGATTTGGCCTGATATTTTTACCAGGTTAAGGAAAGATTGCTCTACACTGTTCATTAACTTCCATTCAAGATTGCCCTTCACTAAAAATATTTAAAGAAAAAAAAAAAGAAATAAAATATACTGGAATTTGTGTAGATAGATTACTGGCTGAAAGATCAATAATTCCCTTTAAATTTATGTGATAAAACAAAATTATCTGCTGAAGTCTTTGATATATCATAATATTAACATACACTCACAGACAAATAAGGTTATGGATTTGGGTCAAACTTATATATTTTGACGAATATATATATATATATATATTTGAATTTAATAAAACTTAAAAATTATTAATAATTATATCTGTTTTTGACTGATGCTTGTTTCTGTGTTCTGTCATTTAATTGTTTGAACAATATTTAAGATCATTTACTTTTCCTGGGTCTAGTTTGTGGCATTTATTTCAGAATATTATCACTTCAGATCACCATGAACCATGACAGTGATGTAGTGATGTCCTTGGTGATAAAAAGAAGTGGAGTGTCTGCTACAATATATATATATATATATATATGATAATCTAAACAAGTTATAAATTTTGTAAATTGCTTTGAGCTTGCATTTTATGATCACTAGATGGAGCTCTATCTAGTGATCATAAAATACAATCTTAAAGCAAGTTACAAAATTTATAACTTGTTTACATTATCATAAATGTACCTTTGAAGGTTTTTCCAATGATATATATTGCAGAGGCTTTTACTATATGGTGAAACTGAACTGATTTCAGACCCATATAGCTATCTTGTTTGTTAAACTGGATTTAAAGACATTACATGTCTGATAAATTTCATGCTTTCAATCAGATAGAAATGTATTTGATAAGTGCTGACTTTAGAGTTGGTATTTAGATCTAGTTTCTAGTCTCCTAAGCCTTCACTGACATAAGCCAATAAGCTTAAAATCAGCTGGTCTGGAGGTGGGTGACAACGATAGAGATTTTGAATTCTATCTCTCTCAACATTTATGTAAACAAAAGTTTGTTAGGAGCTATTGGTAAGCTCTTCCTAGTGATCATAAAATGCAAGCTTAAAGCAAGTTATGAGATTTATAACTTGTTTAGATTATCATAAATGTACCTTTGAATGTTTTTGCAATGATATATGTTGCAGATGCTTTTACTACATGGTGAAACTGAACTGATTTCAGCCCCATATAGCTATCTAGTTTGTTAATCTGGATTTGAACACATTATGTGTCTGATAAATTTCATGCTTTCAAACTGATAGAAACATGTTTTTTAAGTGTTGACTTTAGAGTTGGTATTTACATCTAGTTTCTAGTCTCCCAAGCCTTCACTGATGTGAGCCAGTAAGCTTGAAACCAACTGGTCTGGAGGTGGGTAACAACAATAGAGATTTTGAATTCTATCTCTTTCAGCATTTCTGTAAACAAAAGCTTGTTAAGAGTTATTGGTAGAGCTCCATCTAGTGATCGCATATATATATATATATATATATATATATATATATATATATATATATGAACTAACTAAAGAAAAAATAATAAATAATAAAAAGCAAGACACAATTACTTCTCTATAAAAATGTTTTAATATTACAACCAGCAGACTGGTTTTCATCAGAAAGCACAGCAAAATAATGACTGTGCTTTCTGATGAAAACCAGTCTGGTGGTCAAAATATTAAAGCAGTTTATAGAGAAGTAATTGTGTGTTGTTATATATATATATAATTTAAATTTTTTAATACAATAAAAAAGTCAAATTATTCAATACTTTGAATTCTATTAATGCAAAACAGTTAAGATTCATATAGTGTGTCTATTATATATATATATATATATATATATATATATATATATATATATATGTGTGTGTGTGTGTGTGTGTGTGTGTGTATGTTAACTCTATGTTTGACATGTTAAAAGAATTTAATATTAAGCAATATTATAAGAAATAAGAGTATAATTTTGCAATATTAAATATCATGTAACTCAGATGCAAAGATGAAAATTGATTATATGACTATGTAGATGTATTTACATTGTCAGAAAACTTGATCTTTATGTTGTAGACATTATCCATTAGGAGTATTATTAATAGCGTTGATGTTAATTTATTTGGAATTTTATTACTATGAACATTATTCATGCAAAAGGATACATCAATACTATCCTAATAAAATAAATAAAGTGTTATATAATTTGAAAAACCAACATAACATTTGGAGAGGACTTCACAGATTACTGAATCGAGATTATTTTTGGAATGAATTAAAATATTGTTTAAAATTAATAAAAATAAGGTACCTACTTCTAACTTTTGATAATTAAATTCTACCATAAAACATGTCTAAAATTCTTATTAAATTTTAAACTACAGATACGAATTAATATTTATGTAATTTAAATAAATGACCTTGTCAAATTAATTCTATATATATATATATACATTTAGCATTTTCTTCTTTGTATATGTTTGTATCGTTGCTATAAATAAAAGGAAATAATTTTAAAATATGAATAATTGAATTTTTTCTAATTCGATTTTAATAAATAGTTTTTTTTAAGCAATAATTATGCCTTAATCCAGTCTATTTTTTCGTTTTTATGATTACCGACATTAAAAATAAATAAATCCGTTTTATAAGTTAAAATATAGTTTTATTTTTAAAAATCTTAAATACAACATATTTACGTTGTTAAAAATATTACGTCAACAACATTAAATAAAATTTAAAATTTTACAAATGAGAGAATTATCAAAAAAAGTAAAGATCTGAAAAAAATAAATTTATCCTGTTTTATAATTTTTTTTTTTTTCATATTGTACTTAGAACAGATAATTCAGTATTTGAATGATATAATTATCATAAATAGATTCTCCAGGACTTTTTACTGTGAAAATACATTATTTATTATTTCTGTGTGTGCGCGCGCGTGTGTATGCGGAATACTATAAACTGATTATGAATAAAATACTATGACTGATTATTAATGATAATTTTCATTTTTTTCCACATTATTGTAAACGTTAGTCTATCATCTTATCAAAGTTAATGATGTGGTTTTAAATAAGGCACTTTCATCATAAATTTAGGATTTACTTTTAAAGTTAAGACACTAGAACGAATTAATTTATGAAATGGTAAGAAATGAAAAACTATCACTCTTGGCGATCACTTTTTTCAAGTAATATAAATATACCTCATATCTACATATATAATTGGAAGGAGGTGATGATAAATATTTAAAAAAAGTTAACAACTCATTCTTAAGAATAAATGAAATGGCACATGTCTGTTTGTAAAGTTGGTTAAACTTATATTTTAGATTAAAAGTATCCTGAATTTATGAAATATTGACGTTTTTGAAATTGGCAATTTAATATTGCAAAAGATTATTGTTGAAAAACATTTAAAAGTTACAATAGAACTGATCATTACAAATGCGTTCAAGCATTGGTAACACAAATGATTACAAAACAATATGAGTTTCTCTAAGAAAATTTAAAGAAGATATTTTACAATCACTGTTTTTAATAAGAATACCTTAATATATCAGTAGTGATAAATGATCTTAAAAGTGGATATTGGATGATTGAAATGTTAAGATTAACCTAAGTTCAGTTTATTTTATATTAACACAAATCGGTTTTTTTTTGTCTTCTAATGACTGGAGAAATTTCAAATAAAGGCTGTTAATCAAAATATTTTTTCAAAGTTTTAAAAAGACATATGAGAATGTGTGTTTTCCACATACATTTTTACAGTGAATAAATACAATACAGCTATCACTTATTTTTCTATTCTATAGTACAATACTTTTCTGTTATTTTTCAAGATTATATTTTAATACATACTTTATACATAGTAATGAAAAATTGGTATTATATTACCCCAGGTCATTCACTTCTATGATTTTTTTAAAAAAATAAATAAAAAACTAAAAATATTTTTTTGAGATTTAAAAAAAAACTTAAGACTTATTTACTGCAGAATTAAATGATTATTTTTCTTGACATGGATTAAATATTGTATAATTCCATGGAATACAAAAGTTTTGGATGCAACTGATGATTTTACTTTACATTCATAAAGGAATAAAAATAATATCTAATATTTTATGCAATGACTGAATGTGTACAAGGATATAAGTATGTGCAGGAATGCATTTATACATTGTAAATTAAAATATATAATTTTACATAATGGTTGAACCTTTAGAGAGTAATGATAGGTAATTTTCAGTTCTTTTAAGATAATAAAACTAGTTATAATTACCTTGAAGTACCCAGGATTTTTAATATGGATAAATTTATTTCCATGCAAGCTTGATTTTGATGATCCAACTGAAATTTATGTGTTCTTTTCCTGTCGAAGAATAAAATAAATTTTTTCTGCTAATAGCAAATGTTTTGCATGAACGCCCATTTTGTGGTATTACTAGGATCTAAGAAACAATGACCACTTACTGGGGGCATTCTTGGTGTACACAATTTGACATTTTCTTCCTTCCTGGATTGTTTTAGTGGCATATCGATGAAGCCCCTATGGTTCTTGGAGGGGCAAGCACTTAACAGCAACAGTTACATATTCAGAGCTTAGGGTGGTGGCCTTACACGTATAGTTCTACTCCTGCATTACGACCATAGTTATGGTCTGAGTTTCTATAATCCATTTTCTTCTCTGGTTGATTGATTGAAGGATTTGTTTTAATGTTTCATTTTATAATAGAGCATAGCCATATCAGTCAACTTAGCAACAAGAAAATATTAATATTTCAGTTCAGTTTGAAAAAGCACTCTTGCTTGTTACAATTTTTCTTTCTAACTAATTAATTTCTCCAATTCCTTTTGCTTCCCAAAATAGTTTATCAGTATGCTGATCTCTATTTCTTAGCAGGTTTTAACATTTTTTTTACTGCCATACATTTACTTAAGAGTCCTTGGAAGTTTTGAGTGGCTAAGTAATTCAACAAAAAACACAAAATTGCCTCCAGGTATACATATAAAAGTTCTTTCATAACTCTCATTAAAATGTGATATACAATGAAACAACAGAAAAGTATACATTTGAAATAAATTAATAATACAAGAAGAAAATGTATATATTTGCGTATAACTGCATTCCCTCAATTTATTAACATATTTTTATGAATGTATTTTAAAACAAATAACTATAAACACTGCTTTCTCTTTTCTTTTTTTTTAACTTTAAAAACTTTCAAACTTTCTTTCTCTTTGACATATACCTGCAGACTTATTTAACACGATTTGAAGTTACGTGATTCGTGTTTCACTGGAAGTTGAACTCCGATATTGTGCTATTACTTTAAATAATAAATTTCACGCACTCATGTTATATTGAAAGTAATAGCACATTATTGAAATTCAACTTTCAACTTAGTAATTTCAATATTTTCAGTGCTTTATAATAGTAAGATTTTATGCAATAATGAAATTAAAATCATGATTTCCACATTTTATGTATACACACATTAAATTTTACAAGATTATAATGTAAATTTGTTCAAACATTGTGGGTGTTAATTTTGCATTTTAAATCGCATTCTGTTTTTGCTTTTTAAAAAAGAACATTTAATCAATTATTAATCATTTAGTGTCCGCAAGTTTATTTTTAAAAGATGAGTAATAGCAGTGGGCACAATTAAAATTGAAAATTAAAGTCAAAAATAAGAATTTAATTTTTAGTTGTTAGATTAATTACTAATTACATTGTCACCAGAAAACCATTAATTAACACAACATGAGAGTGATGTTGGCGCTAGTTGTATTTCATCTTGTGAAGAATCTGATTTTTTTATCAGTTTGCAAATGAATCCTTTTACCGGCAAATAGCGATAATAATTAAAACATGTATAAAAAATATAAATTACTGTAAATTATGCATGAAAATATATTGTTTTGAATAAAATTAAATATTATAGTTAAAAAAAGTTTGTCTTGTATTAATTTTTTTCAAATTTGAAATTTTTTATTAGTCATATTTTATTTCCTTATTTTTTTTTTTTTGCATAAATTTTAAAGTAAATTTTACATTGGTGCTTTGCTTTTACATCAGTTTTGAAAAATTACAGTCCATATCCCCCCTTTTTCAAGGTAAATTATGTCTATTTTTGCACAATTTCATTTCTGAGGAACCTATCTATCGCGTAAAACGAGACCCAGATGAATATGTCTAATTATTTATATTTTATACTCGCACACTGAATACAATCTATTGGACTCACAATAATCTAGGCAGTTGGGAGATCTTATGTAACTTTCTTGTAACAGGGTTTGAACCCAGCTACTGTTACACTATAAAAGAGAAGATTACCTAAATTTTATTAAAAAAAATATTTAAGCTAACAGCCTTCTTTCTTTTTTTTTTTTGTGAATTTAGCTACAATGAAATCTTCCAAGTTAAAAAGATCCCAGTTTCCAAATACAGAAGTATATATATATATATATATATTTATGTTGATACAATATATATATATATATATATATATATATATATATAATTGTATCAACATAAAAAAATATGTAACAAATTAATATTTCTTTATGATGATGGGCATTTCGGTGAGGATGCTATGATAGGTCATGCATTCCTCACAAAGTCTCCTCAGCAACATATATACTATTGTTGTTCTTACTTTTATATCCATCTGTAAGTTTTAGACATGGCATTTGAGATTTTTGATAGGTATTACACCCTTAAACATTAATTCATTGTGCTTATTCTGTTAAGTTATGATGAACACTTAAGCCCTATAACACTATTGAGTTAGCCGGCAATCATAGTTTTTTAACATATTAATATTTTAAAATTTCTTAATTCAAAGTTTGTTATTAAATGATTTTAAGTGAGTAGGTTTACTCCAATGGTGATATGGTGATATATATGTAAATACTATATTAACATTGTAATCCATTCTTTTATTTGAATTTGAAGAACAGCGTGGTACTTTTTATATCAAACATTTATCTAAATCCACTCTTTTAATATACTTAATTGCTTGAATTTTTTAAAAATGTTTTTAACAAATTAATAATTATGGCTTCTTGTAATTGGCTATATCACAACTCAGCAAATATTTTGAAATGTTCAAATAAGCTATCCTTTTTCATAATATTGAAGTATGCAATTTGGTACTTGTGTACTATTCCTGAAACCATGAGAAGGTAGGAGACCTTTTCACATGTGTAATATTGTGATTGAACTAAAATAAACCCTGTGATATATATTGAAAAACATGTGAAAATGTGATTCTCTTTTTCAAAACCGGCTTTGATTGGTGCTATTTTGGTTTATTTATATTTGTCAATTTAAAAAAAAAAATTTTTTTCCAAAATCTACTTGGATTTCTATTATTTTGACTTCTTTATATTTGACAATTGATGAAAACTTGGCTATTATTCCTGCAATGAAGAAAGATAGAAGGTCTTTTCACACGTGTAATCTTGCGATTGAAAGAAAATAAACCCTGTAGCGAAGTATATTGAAAAATGTGTCAAAAAGATGATCTTTATAATGGCTTATTAGTTTTAAGAAGTATGATAAGAATTTATCTGATATGTTTGTTTACATGCTTTAATATTCTTATTAAATTCTTTAAATTTTTCATTTCAATTTGATTTTTAGTACACTATAAATATGCATAGAAAATATGCGAAATATAATATTAAAATGCCTTTCATGTAATTCCCAAAAGTCGATGGTGTCGTAAATATTTTTACGAAACATCTTAAAAATTTCAGCAATCTATCAGACCAAAAAAAAAGTTTATTTTTATTTTACATCTACAGTATCTATTTTTTAAACTAGAATTATCTATAATAAAACAATATATTTTTTTTTTCATTTTTTTTTCCTGTTTGTTAAACAATTTGATAATTTGGCTTTTTTTTTTTCCAAAAAAAAATTAGTCCAGATATTACTTCTCTAGTAAACATTAATGAATTTTAAAACTATTTAGCACTGATCACAAAAATCCTATTTACAAATTTTGCAGAATGAATAGAAAACCTGAATTTGGTTATTATGTACTCAATCTGGGGTTCAAATCTGGGACATTTAATAATATCAGAATGATCTTTAAGCCAATCTAGATAGTATTATTAACTGCAATAAGCAAGGAAGAAAGACAACAAGCTCTCATCACCTCCCTCCCATTTGTCAGTTGCAAAAACTTTTTTTTTTCAAAATCTGCTTTGATTGCTGTTATTTTGAATTCTTTAGATTTGACAATTGATGAAAGTCTTTTTTCACCAAGGAAAAATCAACAAGACCAAATTCTTCCTTAACAGTGCATTTGGTGAGCATGCAGTGAGATCTTGGCAGTTAAAGATCAGATAGTGAGGGTGACACTTATAATTTGGTGGATCCAGAAAATGTGCTTCCCAGTCTAAAGACTATGGGGTTGGCAAAAGAAACAGCAGTGCAGGAGTTACATAAACCCAACACTTACTGAATTTATGTGCTGCTGTTTGCACAAAAATGACCAACATTTTCTCTAGACTCAATGACATATAAAACATTTTTTTCTGCTTGCATGAAGAAAAGTCTTACAATTGATATATGTTTATTGTTGTGAATTATTTGTTTTGCGTATTTACAAAAAAATGATAGGTTTCTTAAAATTTTGGTTATTCAACTTTTTCTGCCTGCATGAAAAGTGGTAATAAACGATTTTAAATTTATTTATTGGTCTGAATTATTTGTTTTGTTTTTTGTTTTCAATCAAAAAACTATATTTTGTACTATTTGACATACTTTGCAAGCACATGTTCATTTGGAAGGAAAATTTGTGTCAATTAGCTGTGGTCAAATGAAAATTTAATTGGTTTGTTTGAATGCAATTAATTATTGTAATTTATTACAGTTAACATATATATATATATATATGCTCTGTGCACAGATAATGAACGGTGTAATTAGCATGCATGTATATTTTATGTATTTTTGTAAATATTATTTAATAAAATTAAAATTTAGTGATTCTTTTATGCATCTGTAAAGTAACATTTGAGAGTTTATTCGGTACTTTTGATTCAATTTTATTTTTAGGGGCCAAGAACATGTAGTTTTTAAGATGGATAAAAAAATTTGTGCATGTTTATGTTAACCTTCCAATAACATTGTAAACCTTGTGAAAACTGTACCCATTTTTGGTATGTGTTTTTTTAAAAAAACTATTTCTACACATTTTTGGAAATTGATTGAATTAAGTGTCAAAGCTTCATCATCTACATACATGTAGATTTCATAGAAATATGTGTATATCTCATATAATATTTATTTTTGGTCTTATTTTAAAATATTGTGTACTATTCCTGTAATGAATAAAAGATAGAAGGGCTTTCCACATTCATATCAATCCATTGGTAACTTTGTAATGGTTAATAACTTTGTAAATGGTTGCCAAAATAACAACATTAAAAAGTTACCAGTGTATCGATATGATTGTAAAAAGGCCTCCTATTTTCTCTTGGTTGCAGGAAAAGTACACAAATACCTTTGATTCTTCTGATATTATATTATATGGATTATGTCTTATTTGGAAAAAAGCAAAAAGTCAACTGAAAAAAATTAAGTTCGTTTTTATTACTGTCCTGGCTTCCATTGTTTAATGTGATTGCATTTTATTTCTTTTTTCATATATATATATTGTTAGGCGTATTATCTTGATTATAAGCAAAAAAAAAATTATGTAATAGAATTATAAATAATACTACCGTTAATATATATAAATATAACAATTTGTCAATTGTTAAAACAGAGAATCTTTAAGAATAAATAAAATAAAAATAACTAACTATTACAGGCCATATATGTAGTCCAAAGAATTTTACAATATTAATGCATGAAACACATGATAAAAAATGCAAGATTAAAAAATTGTATCTTACACAAAATTTAACTTGTGCTATGAATTCAAAATTAACCAGCTTTCCGATTAGTTGTTCCTGGCCAATACAATTATCGCCTAGGAGAAATTATTTTTTTTTACATTGCCTTGATAAGGACTCATAAGAGTTGAAAGTGCTTGGCAATAGTTAGTTATTTTTATTTTATTTATATTAAAGATTCTCTGTTTTAACAATTGACAATTTGTAATTGAATTATGTTTATTTTTTTATCTTCTGTATTTGGTTATATAGTGATTGGTTTGACATTGGGTAGACTCCGATGTTTATTTAGACAGAGTCTTTTTAAAATGAAGTCAGATATACAGATATTGTATTTATTGTAATACATTAGTACTATAGTTAATTAATGTTTTTTTTTTGATTGGCGTTTTCATCTTTCTAAAAAATAAACAAAATCGGTTTGTTTTGATCCTTTCTTGATATAATAAGAATTATATACATTTTTTGTGTCATAATTATATATATATATATATATATATATGGTTTTATTTATTTTATAATTAAAAATATATTTTTAGTTGGTTATTAACTAAAATAAAAATAATAAGCTGGATTTGGTAGTGAATGATAAGTTTAGATTGAAAAGATGTCCTTACAATATATATATATATATATATATATATATATTGTATATACATAAATATATATATATATATATATATATTAATAATTCAAACAAATATATTTAACACAGTATTCAAAATTAAATAATATATTCTTTACCAGAAGTACTTTCAATTGTTTCACTGACAATCTTTTTCAATTGTTCAACAGTTGAAAAAGATTGTCAGTGAAACAATTGAAAGTACTTCTGGTAAAGAATATATTATTTAATTTTGAATACTGTGTTAAATATATTTGTTTGAATTATTATTATATAATTTAAAAATACAGACATTTAATGGTTATAGTTATATATATATAAATACAGACATTTAATGGTTATAGTTATATATATATATATATGATTGTATAATTGTTGTGATGGTATGTTTTCTCTTTGTTTTAATTATGATATTTTAAACAATTTTCATATTGCATTTGTAAGGTAATGTGTTTGATAGCGTGTTTTATCCTGATGTGAACTTATTCCTTTTTTGTCATTTTTTTATGATTTAGAATAATCGTTTTAAAAAGAACTATATGTCTTCTATTAAACAATAGTCTTCCCATACATATTCTATTACTCCTTCTACTTTAACTGTGTATAACATTGCATGAAATAAACATTTTTATAATGAAAATAAAATTATATGTCTTGAATTAGTGCATCCATACATTTTATTTTGCTGAAAAATATTATAAATCAGAATTAATATTTGAAAAATGATATATCTTCAAAACAGATTGTGCATATATAAATAATAATTGTATGTTGGTTCCAATTTAAAATAAAATAAAATAAAAATATTCTATCAGAACCATAATTTGTCATGATTTTCAGAGATAATATTTGATATATACTTTCTGGCTACAAAAGCGATTTCATATTAAAAAACAAGTGAACATAATGAAAAAAAAAAAAATGTTGCTTTTTAAATCACCGATAAACCCATTATTATCACATTGTATATACCATTTGAAAACAATTGTCTTTTTAATATAAAATATATTTTAAAACCTAATTATATTTCTTGCTATATTAAAAGATATCTACTCTTATTCTCACAACATAAGAAAACATCGACTTAAAAGGGTTACATTCTTTTTGTTTGATAATTCAGACTTTCAACTGGTACGATTTGTAACCTTTTGTTCTCCAATTACTTATGGCCTTTCTTTCAAACTTATCAATTCTGTCTTTTATCCGACTTAGTATTTCTTTTTTTTTAATAGAAAGCTCTATCTGACCTTGAGAAGCCTATTATTTTCACCAGCCATTTGCTGGCTCAAACCATGCAAAAAACGCCGACCGTTGTAGATATACCGATAATCCTTTGATACTTTGGCTACATTAAATCACCGACTTTATAAAGAAAGATGAAGTCTTGGCTTAAAAGATTTTAAATATTTTGGATTTCTAATGAATAGGAATGCATCTAAATGATATCATTAAAAAGATAGGGAGAGGAAAAAGATAAGACAAAATAAGGAAAAAATTTAAAAATGATTTTAAAAAGACGTTGGATAATCAGAGTATAAATAGAGAAAATCAAATACAGATTTAAAACAATAATAATAATCATTATTAAAAATATTATAATAAAGCATATAAAAATTAAATTCAATTAATAATCCAACATATAAATAATGGGGAAAGACTTTTGTAATAATTTTTAAAATATCTGAAGTTTCAAATTATCTCACAACAATTTCAAAATTAAGAACTTTTCAAAAAACTAGTAACATGCCAGTTAGAGAAAATTAGTTTTATTTTTACTGCACTTTGTACTAGCTATGGAGTGGTCGCCTGAAAAACCCTCCAGCTTAGTTTTCATATATTTTCAGAATTTTAATCCAAATGAATAACATGCCAGTTTATTATACTCACTACTGCATTAGGTTTTTTTCTACTTATTTTTTTAAATACTTGCAGTACTACTTTATATCATCAATAATTAATTGTACTAAATCAATCTTGTTAAAATAAACATCTTTAAAGTTTCTTTTATCAAAATAAGTATCAGTTTCCCAAAACTTTTAAAAATGTTAGTGGATAAATTATGATCAAGTTAAGAGAAATCAAACAGAAATATAATAGATGTATAAAAAATATATAATGACAAGAACAACAAAAGTTAAATAGAACACAATCTTGTCAAAAGAGCTGCAAAAATATTTATGAATATATTAATCAAATAATGACAATTAACCTGGAAAACTTTTCAATATATAATAAAATTGGAATAAATCAAATTATCCTATACAAAAAATAAGAAAAGAAAGCAGTTTATCTATAATGCAATATATTGTATATGCATGTAAATGTAACATGCTAAAGAATAATTTTATTACAAGAAAAGTAAAATGTCAGTTTGCACCCATTTTTAGAATATTTCAAGAAATAAAGGAGATTGCAGAAGTATGCGGGGGAATTAAAAAACAACAATATTATCAAAAGTAAAAGCATATATGCATTTCTTATTACAACAAGGCTTTCAACACAGGTGTTCACAGTTAGGTGTGCCAATCTGTTTTTAATCTTTTATAAAATTATATATAAGAATAAAAGTTATAGTTGATAAAACCATCAGGCTATTCATTAATAAAAGAATTTTTAGAACTTCACATTGTCACCCTATACATAATTATTTACAAACTTGAACTAAGTTGTGATGAAAGCCATATTGAATAAAAGCAAATAAAAATTCAGGATAGACTGAATAAAGTATCAAACTTAAATTTATTGAAAACACTTATATAAACAAATGAAAAAAGATCACAAAACACTTATTGATAAAGATTTTACAAATCATTGCACATTCATTGACTTTGAACATTTTTTATCGAATTACTTCAAATTTATTCAATAATTTTTCATCAAACATAATAGATGAAAGGTACAAATTAAAATAGGATTTTTTGTTGTTCATCTTTTATTAACAATAACTATTGAAAGACAAATTTTATGCTAGTATCATCTGCCTTAAAAAATATTAAATTAATTATTTCATTATGATTATCATCAACATGTGTAACTAACCATTAATGATTATTCATTGAATGATAAAGGTATATTAAATTTATTCCAGTTTTTATACAGTATATTCCACAATTTCTTTTCTCTACATTATCTCAGAAAATTTATTTCACTTATCATTCTCACATGAGGATATTTCCAAATTATTTATAATCCTTTGGAATTCAATATTAAATTTGATCTGTCTATATTTCATCATTATTTTAAGACATATTCAGTTCAGCTTCATTCCAATCTCAATATTGACTTAAGCATGTTAATATTTCCTGTTTTTTCATCTTTAATTTTATTGTTTCCTTCCTTCCTCCAATAAATACTTTTCATACTTTTTTGAGAAGTTTGAAATTTCTGTGTTAACTCTTATGTTAACAATTTAAATCTCAGATCCATAAGTAAGCATTGATAAATATATTTATTAAAAACATTTTTTGCAAACACAGATACACTTTTTTTATATTAAATCCCATATAAAAAGCACTCAATTCAAGTTTAATCTAATGATTAGTTTCATTTTTTTTGTATTTCTTTATTTATATTTTGATCAACATTTTTATACTTGTAAATTTTTTTTAATTCATTAATATCAATTATTATTTTTTAAAAAAACCTGTGAACATTACTAGACTATTTATCTATAGGTCTACTTTGTTCTTTTTGTTTGATATATATATATATATTGTAACGATATATAAATATGTCGTTACATTAATCCAGAATAAAAACTTAAAAGTTCGCAAATAAAAGTAAAAAACTAAATGCTAAAATTAAAAATGTTTGTTATACGTATATACATTCGCACAGATGCTAAACTTTAAAAATTTTTTTTTTTTCATAAACAAAAAAAAAAAAAAAGTATTTGAACGTATTTTTTTTAATAAAAAAATACAAGATTGAAATATAAAAATATTTTAATAAAAAAATAACGTAAGATAAATAAAAACAGGTATTAATTAATTTCTGTAATCTATAAATGGAAATGGTTGTTTATTAATTATCTAAAAGCTGTGTAATTAAAAAGTCAGATGAAAAGTTAGATAAGAGAAGAAATAAATTTTAGCTTGACCAATGGAAGCACTAAGCCTTGGCTCGGACCCTAACGAAAGTGATAGATTAGTGACGTTTTGTTCATTGAATCCTTGTGGATAATATAAAAAGGGAAATACAGTTTTTTCAGACAGTTCCAGCGTTTTGTGTTTGAGAGATGTGGTATGACACACATACCACACTCTCTATAAAAAAAAAAGAAAAATGAAAAGACTGTGATACCTTGAACCAGCTATTGCCATCTCCAGAACATTACCTTCCAACGGAGGCGTCGCGGGAATTCCATAAGCTATATGAAAGGAACAATTATTAAAATCAATTAAGAATTTTTGTCAAGTTTTACAAATTGATAAACAAGCCAACTTAAATGTTAAAATGGACTCTTATCTGACTTTTGTAAGTTTTTAAATCAAATTAATAATGTTTAATTTTATATGTTTCCCGATTGACAAACATCATTTCCATTTTTTTTTTATTGTAAAGATTATTTAAATGTATGAAATTTAAGTTGTTTATAGATGCTTGCATGGATTCGTTTGCGGTTAATTATATTTTGGTTTTCATATTTGATCAAAATATATAGACATTCGATAAATAATGATACCTTATGGTGAGTATCTAAAATGTATTTATTCGGATGACTTTTAAGTTATTGGTGACAACGCAAGTATCTTATGGTGAATACTATTGGGTTACTTATAAGTTTCCCTCTGCGATTGTTGGTATCAATAATTTTGTATTTTGATCGTTTATGTTTATTTTGAAGTGTTTTTGACCGTGGAATCTATGTAATCGATCTATACCCAACATTTTTAAACAAATCTGTGCGAACGTAATTCAATGTTAAATTTAAGTCGGGCGTGAATGGCTGTATAGATTTGTAAAGTTATATTAGGGGAGGGTAATCTTGGGTTATTTGTGTCGTTGTTGAATTGGGTCAATGGATTGGATATATTTGTGTAATTAGTAGATGTAGTATGAGTTTCGCTACGTGCAGAATCGCTGAATACACCGCACCAACCCTTTGCCTATGGATGGGATTGTAAGTCGGCAAAAAGGATCGCGGTCCCTTCCTATGGAGTTTTTATTTTATTGTTCTTCTTGCTATACAGACGTCATATTCCTGTATTGGACAAGAGTCAATGTTTTCTCTAACTATCCTGTTCAGATGTTCATTCCTGACAGTATAGTATATTTGTGCTGTTGTATTTTCATGCTACATTGAATACATAAATGTATCAGATGGATTGATGCTGGTTTGACTGCGAAATTTGTTGCCTAAGGTTAAATCAGGGAAGAATATTTTATTTTCAAATGCAGATCTATGTAGTCTATTCATACTTGACCATCTAAATAAAATATTAAAACTCATTGAAAGTTATGTAAATGTACAATTAAAGAGTAATCTAAAAAAAATGTTAAACCTATTCCTCGAATTTAGAATGATTTTATATGTGCGTAAATAAATATTTTTATGTGTTAATTTCTGGCAGTGACTTTTATTCCTTTATATTTAAGATATAAAATTTATATATTTTTATCTCTGCGTCTCCGCTGAGCTAGTGACTTGGGCTAACGATCGGAATATTTAAATAAAGTGGAATCTTAACAGTGCATATCTGCCTACTTTATAAATTTTTCTAGGCTCAAATGCCTAGATGGCGCCTTTGTAGTGCAGATATTGTTTTTGCGGTTAGATTCGAAAATCACTTGCATTCCGATTGGTACAATATATATATATATATATTGAAACAGAAACTATGTTCCACATGTATTAAGATTTATTTTACCCTCCTATCCCTAAAAAAGGCAGTTGTATATAAAGGAAGTTGATCTTATATATATATTTAAAAAAAAAGAAATAAAACAAAAAGTTTATAGTTAAAAGAAAATCATTATTTTTATAATTGAGAAAAAAAAAAGATAAACTTTCATTATTGATTTTATAATTTTAAATTATGATCTAAATAAAAACTGGCATTTATTAAAAATAGTACATTTTTAATTTTTGGAACAATGTTGTCATATAAAGTGTAATAATCACTTGAGGCAGTCTTATCAAATTGGAAAACATGGCTTACCCTTATGATTTTTTATCTGTCCTGCTAAAAGTAATGTCCAATCCTTAAGAAGAGAAAAGCACCCAGGCTTTAATGAGAGCTGTGCAACAAATCAGATACAGTGGGCAGTGCTGCTTAATCAATCCAGAGATCAGAGTATAAATAGTTGAGTTGTAAGTTTAGAGGGATTCTTTAAAAAGATTTTTTGAAAAAGATTTTACAAGAGATTTTAAAAAGATTTTAAGAGCAGTTAAAGAAGTAAGAAAAGTGAAGAGTTAAAAAGTTAAAATTTTCATCTAAGTGTTGCTTGACTATTTAATTGACAGCTGATTTTAAGGAACCTTGGAATATAATATTTACAGCCACTATTGATGATGAAAAAAGAAAATCATAATAAGGAAGTCATAAGGATGGAAGGCTAATAGGTAACAGCTTCCTCTCTTTATCCAAAGCCATGGTTCTCCAAGATTTGCCTGGGTGAACATCATGGAAAGTAAATAATGTCATTCAGCTTAAATACAAAGACCCATTTTGAAGGCAGTGGCATCATGGATATGAAAAAACAAACTGGATAAAATAAAGGTAACAATTTCATAAAATATTCAATACTTATATGTGTTTATAAAAAAAAAAACACAAAACAAAATGTCTTTCTTAAAGAAAATTATGAATAAATATAGCTACATGAAAATATGTTGTATTAATAATAAATTGTAAATACTAGATGTCTTAAATATTGATAATCAAAAGGCATTTTATTCAATACTTATATGTATTTATAATAAAAAATGTATTTCTTAAAATAAATTATGAATAATTATAGCTATGTGAAAATATGTTTTATTAGTGATAAATTATAAATGAAACTGCTAATCAACTTATATCTATAAACATACATCTGGGCAGACCAAACAACAATATTTATGCTATTAATTATAATAACTTAATAAAAATTACAAATGCTTACATGCATATTGATTACATATGAATATTACACATAGCTATAATTAACTAAATTATAATAACATGTTTATAATCCAGATAAAATTAGAAAATATCAAAATAAATGTATTTATACAAAATGAATGTATTTAGTAAATTTATATGTCTTATGAAATCGGAAATACCAAATAAATGCATTTGCAAGATGAATTGATTGATATCTGAATAACCAATGGATATAAATGTGATTATATCGACCAATTCAAACCCTGAAATGGATAACTAATGAACCTAGGCTACATATGGTTATATTATGGATTTAAACCTGGATTTGGATAACAATGAATAGAAATAAATTTATTATGCTTTGACTAATTTAAAATTAACTGGAATAATAGAAATGCTCTTTTCTGTAAAGAATATCTTCATACATGAGTTAATTTAAGCCACATTACATGTGACAACCATCTAAAAGACTACAAATCAGAATTAAGTGAAACTCTGAATTAAATAAAATGCTATCAGTTATTTTCATTATTATCTCTGTTGTCTTCATATATCACACTTCTTTCTGTGAATTAACTAATTAACTAAAAAGTAAGTGGTTAAAGAACTTGCATTCTTTAATTCATATTGTACTATTATTGGATGTATACCAAGATACACAATGGACTGTAAATGAAATATTTGTTTGAATTAAGTGGACTCTGAATTAAATGCGATCAGTTGTCTTCATTATCATCTTTGTTGTCTTCATATATTGCACTCCTCTCTATGAATTAAATAAATGATTAAAGATGTAAACTGTTAAAGAACTATTGAAAGAAGGACTTTATTATACTCTCAACAAATTACATTCTTTAAGTCATATAAAAATGTTATTGGAAGTAGGCCAAATAGATACAAGGGAATGTCAATGAAATATTTTGTTTGATGGACATTTAATTAAACCTGTTGTTAAATAAAATTGTTGTTACATAAAATTAATTTTAGTTATCCAGTTGTTCAGTTCTATTATTTTTTGCATCACTTATCATTCATTGCACTTGTTCATGAAAATTTCATGCCTCCTGAGCTATGGCTGGCACAACTAGACCTAAGTAAGTTAGGTTGTAGTGAGATGGAACTCTAGTGGTGCCATTTGGAAAACCAAACACAGAAATGTCTAGATGCTTCCAGTCTCTATGGTGCTACATCCTCTGATGAGCAGGAAATATTTTTGTAAGGAAGAATAACATCTGCATTGGGGAATGCCAATTGATAGTTCCTTCCTGCAACATGCTCATCAAGAAATTGTTACAACCAAGGTAGTAATAAAGGGGTTGTTCAGTCCGGTTACAATATATATATATATATATATATATTATATATATATATTGTAACCGGACTGTACATATATATATATAAATATATATATATATATATATATATATATATATTGTACCCTTTTGTTTAGGTTAGGATGAATTGTTTAAATCAATTTATTAAAAAAATTTAAATTTGAAAGTTATTTTAAGGGCATGATGTATATATTGTGTTGATGATCTTTTTAAAAAGTCTAATTAAAGTAAATAAGAATATTTACTGTAGAATATTATGTTAAAATTGTAAAGACAGTCAAATAAAGATAAATTATAATATTGTATGGCTGGGAAAACTGGCTATAATAAATACTGCATTAATAAGTCTTGTAAATAAATGTTTAGAGTAAATTTTAAAAGTAATAAAGTTAAATAAATAGACTAATAATAATAATTATATTTAATAATTCTACTTAAAAAATCATTTAATTAAAAGTGATAATATGGGAGACAAGTGTATATTCGATTTTATAATATTAAAATAATTATTCTAAATTTTAGTATAATATTATTTTTATATAATATTTTGTAAATTAAATCATTTATTTTGTAAGTCATGTGACGTGTAGATATTCACATGTGTGCTTGCGGAGTTTTTTTTTAGTAAAGTTGCAAAACTGTTTTTAAATTCTAATGTAAAGTTAAAAATATTATATTTGTCTATCACAGAATAAAAATAATATTAGCTGTTATAAATATTAAATTGGGTTTTTAAAATGAATGTAATAAATAAAATTAGATTTTTATTTTGTTTTGAAAAATAACTACATTTTAAAAGAAGGCTATAAGTAATAATAAATATTACGATATGATTTTATAAGTTATTTTAAAGGGTTTGGTAAGTGTAAATAAAATATGAAAATTAACTAAGAATTAAATAATATAATAAATAATAAATATTAGATAAATTATTATTTATTTTTAACTTTGATCCTGCTTTGTTGGCCAGGGATGTAGTAAGCTAGCAGATCATTGTTTAGTTAAACCAATCAAATGTGTAATTTGTTCAGGTATAAAACAGGTGCACAATTATTTTTCAGGGTAATACTATTGTTATCACTATTACAATTACTTCAGGTAATTAAGTGTACCATTAATAGTCAATTGTATTAATTTCTAGTTTTAAAAAGTAAGTACAGTTATTTATTATAAAGATCATGTAATATAGATATGTCATGCTAAAAGCTAAGTAATTTCTTATCTGCCAATTTATTAAGCAAAATTTTAATGTTGCATTAAACATGAATCAACCATTATTAAATTTTAGTTTTTATGGAAAATATCATAATTATGATTTTTCCATTGGGCACAGAATTCTTCCTGTCATAGGTAATAATTTTACTTTGCTATGGAGATTAGTAAGTTGGACATCACAGGAAAGATTTAGAAAAGTTCGCCAGAAGTGGAAAGTAAAAATAATTAAAAAAATGTTTTTATTTGGAGGACTTATTTAAAATAAGTTTGTAAATTTAAAAAAAAAAAAAAAAATTGATAAAAGAATGATTTTTAAGGTGCAGAAATATTTCTTTATGAAGAGATATTTTATAATCGATTTAAAGCTATTATAATAATTTTAGAAGATGTAAAAAAAAAAGATCATTATCAGAACATTTTATATTTTGGGAAAATAGGTAATTAAAATTATCCTATTATTAATTAGTGTATGCTGGTCATACAAAAGATATAAAATTATTTATGGAAGCCTTTAACTACATAGTAAATATCGAGGAACTCTAAATCTTGTTGCAGTATCAGAGAATATAAACTGTCAGGAAATTTGAATACCAGTAGCAGAACTTTTGAAATTATTTTGTTATATGATATTTAAAAAAATACTTTCAATAATTATTTTTAGTGAATTATTATTTTATAAACTTTTAAAAGCAAATGCATAGTTATTTATAAATCAATCCAGATATTGTAAAGTCGACTTACTGTAATTTTATTTTGGAACATTGTCATTCATTTTTGTCTTAGAAAGTGAAACCATCATCACATGCATAGTTTTGGTGTCAGAAGTGTTATCAACAAGTGCTGGAGAGTACTTGAGAGAAAAAAAGACATTTTCCTTTAATGAACTTTTAATCAATGGAGTTTTTTTTTCATAAATATTGTCTTAAATTTATTTTTTTACTATCTTTAGTTAATGCTTTTTTATAGGCTAGAGGTAGGAAAGGAACATGAAAATATTAAACTGCTTACTAACATAGTGTTTAGATTCTTATAAAAATATTTAATAGTTTTAAAAAGACTTAATATTTTAAGTGTGATAATGTGGAATAAATGATATAATATATAATGTTTTATTTAGTTTGTGAACCTGAAACGTCAATTAAGTAATTAACCAGTGGAGATATTACTTGTGGTAACAATTGTAAAAATATTAATGATTTTATAATGTATTATTATTATTTTTTTGTGTGGATGTGTGAAAACGTATATAAAAACACGATGCATACACATAACTTATAGGAGTTTGTTTATTTTTAAAAATATGCATAGTGTTATTTATATTATAAGTATATTTTAACATAATGGGAATATAAGTATATGATTCTATCTAACTGAACTTAGTATTTATTTTAAGTGATTAAAGTGTTATATCTATACTGATTATTTATATTTTGGTCTAAGAGTTATCAAAGAAATGAAGTAATCTTTTCTTATTGAGCCAGTTAGGTCATTATTTATATGTGAATTTATTTATTGTTATAGAAATGTGGGAAGAATTTTAGCGATGTAGAGTGATAGATCTCTAAGGAAGTTATAAGGATAGTGGCTTGGTAGTAAGTTAAATGAAACCAAGGTAATACTTTATGTAGGATTTATTTATATGGGAATAAGGGTAATCAATAATGATGATTTTTCAAGTATAGATAACTTAGCCCTATAGCTTGTATATTTTCCATGGCAGTGTTTTCTGTGTGTTGAAGTTGAATATTCCATAGAGCTAAATGAATAACCTGGACATCATATTTATAGTGGAGGTTATTAGACAAATAAGTCATACCTCATTTTTTATACACTGTTATCATGATAGAGGTAATATTGAGTTAAAACTCTAGTTTATTCCATATACCTACCCATTTATTCACTATCAAAATTTATCATATTACATCATATAGGATTGTATTTAAAACATGAAATGATGAATAAGTTTGGAAGTGCAGGATTGTTATTGAAAAGGATAAGATAGGTTGTCTTACTTGTTGTCAAGATAGAAATAAATACAAAGATGATAAGAATATCGTTTGTCAGTAAAATAATCATAAAACTTTTCTTATTTGAAATTGATTATTTTTTATGAAGATGTATAAGTGATAATTAAAGTGGGTTTATAAATATATTGATTAGTTATTAAGTATTTTTTTAAAAGACTTACTTATGATGCATATTTTTTGACAAGTAAAATGATAAAATTAAATTGTGTAAAAGAATACAAATAATCATAAGTTTTGTAAAGGTTATTCTGTAATAACGATACACTAGCACATATATTCTATTTGATATAAAATTTAATAATTAGTAAGCAATCTAATTTAATCGCTATGTTATGAATTAAATTCATCCATGTTGTTCTTAAGTTGGGAATGACTACATGATGTATTAACTTTTCTTAAAAAAATTAAGTACCAGTAATAGATGAATAGTAAACTAATTAATTTTATCTTATATTTTAAACTTATTAACTTAATGAAGATATAATAGAGATACATTATGATAATATTTTAATAATAGATATTTTTTTTTATAAAACAATGTTACACATCTCATATTTTATTTTTGTTTAGTTTATTTGTGGAAAGTACAGGAAATGTAACTAGATAAAGTTCATTAATGATGTAAATAATGTACATAATTTATTGTTGAAGTTGGGAATAAATTTTTTTAAGTTTGTTTTATAAATCTTGATGTTGGTTCAATTTCTCCACATCACAATTACATGATTACAGATAATTTGAATTAAGATGTAATATTTGCACAACATAAATAAAACTATTATTTAAGAGTTATAATATTTTCTTGATATGAGTTTCTTTAAGAAACTTCATTTATCATATCATTATTATGGTCATAGAATAATTATAAAGTATTTACACAGAATTATACTATTATTATGGTTGTCACATATTCTCAGATTATAAGATTATACCACATATTTATTTAAGATGCCATATGGATAAGTAAAGAATATATATTATATTATTATTACACATGATCAATATTCCAATGAGAGGAGAAGAGATTAGAGTATACATTGAAGATTATTATTATTATTATTATTATTATTATTATTATTATTATTATTATTATTATTATTATTATTATTATTATTATTATTATTATTATTATTATTATTATTATTATTATTATTATTATTATTATTATTATTATTATTATTATTATTATTATTATTATTATTATTATTATTATTATTATTATTATTATTATTATTTATTAGTATTAGTCAGATGTAGTTAGGAATGATATTAAATCTTTTATCATGCTTGATTACAGAGATTATAGTTTCCTAAAATTATTTTAAAAGAACCTGACATTATTTGAGCTAGATCATTTAGATAAAGAGATGAAGATTAATTTATTGGAATAATCTTAATTAATTAATTATTATTGAAGATTTGGAATGCTATAGATTTAGTGTTTGAGTATGTAAGAGAGAGAATAGTATTCTTATGCCATTGAGGTAATCCCTTGGGATGCTGGCTCAATGTATTTGTCTTGCTATTTGTAAACTCACTTCATAGTCTCATGATTTTATTAGATATTTATTTATTTAATTTATGAAATGGAACCATATTACTATATTTTGGATATAGATTTTTTTTCTTCATGTGTCATAGCATCAGCCAGGTAGTGAACCCGCAACCCGGGCAATTGCTTATAATGCAGTCACGCTGACCTCTCGACCACCAATACTTGACTGGATATAGTTTTTAAAGTTCCAAAGCTTTATGTTCTGAAGAAATGATTTTCACAGAGGGAAACTTCTCCATACAGTAGTGCCACTCAGTGCAAGCCAGAGTAATCAATGGATGTAGGAAGGTTTGTTCATAATATACTTATTTAGTGCCTACTCATTCATTATTTCCAGACTTTTAGCTTGTGGTTTTCATCAGTGGGGAGTTTTGGATCTGCACCTTTATCTTAGAATCTAATGCAACCTTCTAGCAGCCACATTTTATTCTTTTAGCTAATTATAAAGCTTTGAGTCCAAAATGAAAACACAATCATGTTTTCAAGCTAAGCTCATTAGATTGTATAGAAGACTGATCACAGTGTAGGAAGTCTTTTGGATTAATGATTAATCCATTGGTGGAAGGTAGGTATAAAAATTTATTTTGATGGAAAGAGAAGGGAATAGGTGTGTGAAAGAGGAATCCATGGTCTAACATTTTGAGGAGAGTTGCTATGTAGTTTCTAGTAAAATTGTTTTATCTTTCTCATAAGATAACTGGGTTTGAATAGAATGTTAATGAGATTTTTATATATTGGACTGTGTTAGTTTTGTGAGAGTCTCCAATTTATATAAGTGTTAATTATAAAAAAGGAATGGTGAAAGAACTGCAAGTTTGTGTATGCATGAAGGGTTCAGTTTAGGTTGTGTGAAGCCTCTGACCTATGTCATAAATCAGAAGAAAGTTTACATCTCTCTCTGCAAAATGTGGACTTTCTAGTCCACTTTGCATATATTTAAATATTTGTTGCTTACATTTTCTAACATGCTCACACAATCTACTCACTACAATTACGAGAAGATAGAACTTCTCAAAAATTCTCAGCCAATTAATATTACAATTTGTACTTAGCTTTATCACAGCCTGTATTTTTGCACATTTAGACATATTACTTGTTCAATTCGGAAGTCTACATTTTTCTTATACAACTTGATATAAATTGTCTTATATATATATATATATATATATATATATATATATATATAGGTTAGACAATATATATATATAACACTAGGTTACAATATATATATATATATATATATATATATATATATTGTAACCTAGTGTTATTGACACTTGGTTTATTTAGCATTATTTCCACAGGAAAACAATGCTATCCTTTTCTAGGAAATAAAAAGATAAAATAATAATAATATTAAGTGATTAATAAAGTATGCTATTTACTCACTTTAACATATTTTAAGCAAATAACTAAAAAATTTGGTAATCCAATGTCATTTTGAAGAAGAGCATGAATAATTTAATTAAAATATTAACAATAAGAGCAATTTAATATAGTATAAAAGCACATATCATAAACAGTAATTGATTTTGGATGGGTAGAGGGGGAGAGTAGATGAGTATCTTATCATAAAACACAATAACTTCTGGTAATTTTTAAATTAATTTAGATAATAATGTATACAGAATTATACATCACTAATAAGCATTGTTAATTAAATATATTTATTATTTTTCATTATTTGTCAAATTACTTTGTAATTTATTTAAATCATGCGGAAAAATATATGACTGTAATAAGTTTTTTTTTTCCTTTCCTTTGTTTATGTATAATTAAATGATTATTTTTCTGTAAGAGGTTTCTAAAAGAAGACCGCCAAATTTTGAAGAAAGTTTAGTCTGACATTAGTTTTACAAGGAGGAAGCAGTACTGAAATTCGGTAACAAATTTTTATTATTTTTTATTGCAGAAATAAATATAAGTCCAGTAAATTTTTAATAATATCATGTGTGGCTAATCCTATTTGATAAGATATTCTGTTTTCTGTGGCCATCTACCTATTTAAAGTTTTTTATACGCAAAATATACTATCGTATGCTAAAGTTCAAAATGACCGTATTAACTACAGCAATCACGGAAAGTGTCATTATGTTTAAAATAAGTAATATAAGTAATTTCCAGGAAATAATCAATTATTTGTTAACTTTACCTTATTTAATAATCTTTTCGTGGTATAAAAGAAAAATTTATAATTAAAAAGACATATTATAAAAGCCAAGGAAAGTTAACTAGAAAATTTCGCGCTCTTTCTAAAGGAAATTGTCTGCTTTGAAAATAATGTAAGTTCCCCACATTAAAAGATGTTTTATTCACTGAAAATTATCTAAAAATAATATTAATGATCAATGATATTTACTTATGCACCTGTATATTTTTTTAAAAAGAAAATATAAATTTTCTCAAGGCAAATATCGGAAAATTTGTATGTGTGCATTTTACGGAGAATTCCTTATTAAAGACAAATTACAATTCCTAGAGTAGGAATAAAAACTACAAACATTAGTGACTTAATTATAACTATAATATAATATGTTATATTATACAGCAACTGGAGTCGTTAAAACTTTATATCCACGTAAGTCAGCTGCAGTCGTTATAATAATAGTATTTTGGAAAATTCGCACATTAGTTTTATTCCTAAGCCAGCTAGCTAAAAATGATATGTATCGCCAATAGTAAAAAGAAAAGAATTGTATATGTGATCGTCTATCGTCAAATATTCGTCATGTTAAAATATGTATTGTTTTCTTGGATCCCAAAATTATATCAGTTAATTCAAGGAAGAGTTAACACCCAACACTGCTATGTTTTCTTTGCCTAATTTATTAATTGCACCAGAATGGAGGCAACTTTTATATAAATGAAATAATAAAATGTGTTTCTTATTTTAAATTTTGCTTTGTGAACTACGAATGAATCAAGTTCTTCATCTGGATAAATTGCCCAACGGAAAACATTTTTCTAGTGAGATAATAAGCACTTGTTAAGTAATGATTTTTTTTTTTAATTTGTAAAATTATGTGTATTTTTTTTTTTATATCTACAGGTTAAAGGCTGTATAGTCAAGTAATATGTAAATGACCTTGTAATCATAAAGGTATGTTTTCCTGTAATTATTCTAGGTTAAATTTATATTTGACATGGAAAAAAAATTTTTTTTTTATAAAATGTGTTTACTTATGATATGCAATTATGGATATAAATTTATATGTTAGATGCGTAAAAGTAGAAAAATTTAGATATTTAATAGGTAAAATATCTAGTTAAAATTATCAGAAGTAATTAAAGAGAAGTGCTATACAGGATATTACTTATTTAAAGTTTGAAACAAATTTATACTATGTTAATTGCGGAACTTATTCCTTATTATTCTTTATTAACGCATTCACTTAATTTAGTTCAAGATACTATACTACCAATTACTTGTTGAATGTTTCTTTGGCAAAGGTGAAAATTATTATGGTTTATTCTGTGTTATCCATTGATTTCAGACGTTGATCTAAGTATACCCCGGAACATAAATTTAGTGTAATTAGTGTATTTGCTTGTCTTGCCCCGATATAGCCTCAGTATATGATTAATATTCACATTAGTAATAACTGTAATGTCTTTATTTTGTGGGATGGAAAATGATCTCCCCAAAAGCTTTATTTTCCATGAGGGGAATAGATAAATCTAGTATTCGGGTATGTTTATAACCCAAGTGATCGCTTCTCAGAGTTAGGACGATCAGTAATTTATATCGTATTTAGTGTATTTCATTCATTAAAATCCCAGGAGAGGATTATATTTGGTGTGTGTTCCTATTATGCCCAAATAAGAGGCAAGGACCCACCAAACTATTTTAATATAGTAGTTAACTCTACAGACCTTCAGTGTTATTCCATATTCCTCATGAGAAAATAGAGATAATTCCACCACGGAAGGTGTTGAATATTGTGTTTTGTTTAGAAAGTTATGGCAAGATAACGGGTATATTGGAGGTTAATTCCTCACGATCCATTTAGTATAAATAGTGTGCTAGTATATATGATCAATGTCTGGATTGTGCGGCGGAATAGTGCTGGTAATCCACACTCAAGTCAATGGAGAGAGAGTAAGTTTAAAATTGCGTGATTTAGAAATTTTTATTTGCCAATGGAGGGTTCAAATACTAGGTTTAATTCGGGTTAATTATTAAGTAGCACTCACAATATAACTTATACTGAGAAAAACAGTGTGTATAACAACTTCAGTTGTTATTAAGGTAAATATTAAAAATAATAAGTGTAACTTCTGATAAATAACCCATAAATTATAATAAGTTATCTAAATAAAAAACTATCATTTAATTAAAGATATGATAATAAAAATAGTTTTTTTTTACATATTGCCTAGAATCAGATTGTTTTTATTTTAAAACAAATAGTTAGTTAATAAAGTTAAGCAGCCGTTCATATAAGATACACTAAACGGATGAGTTGATGTATCGATAATAATATTTATTTTGTTATATTCAATATGCATAAATGTAAAAAGAAGATGAAGAAGTAGTTCGAATTCAGGTCTAAAAGTATAGACGAATTAATGTTAGTTATATTTTGTTTTATCCATATGGGATCGAATAAATTGTATATGTTTGTTTATTATGTTAATCATAAAGGATAGTTTTGTTAAACTGTAATAATAAATTATAATCTTGTTAAAATTTAATAATAAATTATAGTCTTGTTACAAGTTGTTTTGAGTCATTTTCTTGTGTGCTAAATAAAAGTGTCTTTGCATAATACTTGCAATACTTTCTTGAGTCCAAAATCATTTATGAAATTTTAAATTCAATACACCATATAGACAATTGTAAGAAGATTAGAATATTTCACTATATTTTAATTTAATAAGAATTATTTATGGAATTGAAAACTTCAGACCAAGACATTTTATTTTATATGTGTGTAAAATCACTTTATTCCCAAACTAGTAGGTTTTGGTTGCACATTGTTTCGTACACCTTTAAGTGAAGTGTCTAAGTAATAAATCTTAGTGAAATTATTGTGTTGTCATGGGTAATGGAAGGACACAAAAGCACCCTTGTCTTTTCATCATTCCGACTGAGATTCTGGATAAAAGGGCTGTATTTTTCAAAATTATGCGTTGTTATTGAATATGGTTATCATCTCGTTAAATATTATAATAGTTGATGTGTGGATGAAGACACCTGGAATTTAATAAGGTAAATGTTTCCTATAGCCGACCAGAATGTCAGTCATATGCGACAACACAATACTGCCGAGCATTTTATTAAATATAACAGAGAACCCTTAGATTAGTGTCATTATTATAAGTGCTCTTAAATTAAGAATTGATCAATGATGATCAACATTACAAGCGTGGCATGGCTTAAGAGATTGAAACTTCTGATTGTATAATAATAAAATATTGAGATCATATTGGCAAATTAATGAATGTTTTATTTTAGTCAGTAATATTAACAATGACATGAAATCATCATCATCATTGTCGAACAGTGCAAGTACTTACAGCTCAGAGAATGTGTTTTGGATAGAGAAAAAATGTTAGTTATTCTAAAATTTCTTTTTAAATTTATTTTATTAATGATAATTTTTTTATTCTATCTCTGTCTGAACTGCATATCGCTGTAGCTTAATTATTAGAACTAACCAAACGTCGAGCTATATTAGGTAATATAGGGTGTGTTACCCGTCCTATACCGTGCTATACGGAAGCGTTTATTTATTTCCGAATTCTCTTTAATAGAATTGGGCTTTACGAATTGATTTCGTAGAGATGAAGTCGTCTTAATTTACTAGGTTAGAATATATATATATATATATATATATATATATATATATATATGTAGTCATATATATATATATATATATATATATATATATATATATGTTGTCATCTATAGTTTCATTGTAGTATATAAATAACTAAATGAAGAAAATAATTAGAAGGTCATATGTTTAATAAAATACATTTCATTGTTTTGAAGGAATCTGAAATAAGTGAATCATTTATTTATTAAATTTAATAAACAGGACAGTACAACACAGATATACATATAATATATCTATGAAAAACAATGATAATTCATCAACATTTTTAGAGCATTCCAAGAATACAGGACATGTGTTTGAACCCTTCAGCCCTAAAATAGTCTGTATTGAGAAAAATGACATCAAGCGGAAAAATCAGAGAAGCATATTTTATTAATGGCAATAATAACTCCACCAATAGACGAAATACCTGCTTTGACATCTCCAAACATTGGACTATCTAGTTCATTTGCATATGCTTTGCATACTATTTTGTTTCCTTGCCCTATTTCCTCATTCTGCAGCTCGCAGTACCACTATGAATATGAGGCAAAAGGCCTCGAAAGCACTTAGCATGTAATAATTTCTGTGTATCTTGATAGCTTCTCATTCAAGTCTGTCATACGCTTTGTTAATTTTGTATATCAAATTATCGAATGAGAAGTCTTAAAATCTTTAATATTTTATAAATTTAATAAAATAAAATATTTTGTTCAAATTATTATAGAATGACAACAATGCCTTATTAGACTTAGAAGATAGACAACCTCCTGTTCACAAGCCAATGTTTAAAAAAAGAAAACTGCATTTTGTGTTACCATTGCTACAGAAACTTCAGCAAGGAGAACATACATAATTTCTTTCACTTAAAAATTTTATGTTTATTTTAGCTTACATTTATAAATATATTCAGGGTGAATAGCAAAAAAATATGCACAATGAGTAACACAACTTAAGAGAGGGAAGAATGCATTTTCTCTTCATTTAATATCTTTATAGGTAAATAGAATGATTACAACAGTAAATGCTATGCTTAACTGCCATGAATCTATGAAACTGTCAAAATTTTCTGGAGTGTAATATAGACAAATGAATAAGTGAATATAATTTAAGGATAAATATGTTCATGTAAACCGATATTTGTATTTTGTTATCATCAATGTGCCAAGAAAAACATTATGGCATAATAGAATCTAAGCTGAAATTATATATAAGCTAAATTTGATAACAAATCCTAAGAGAAAAAAATATTCTAAATTATTTACATAAAATTTCATGTGACAATAATGATTACGAGTCTAATATTAACTTAATGATAAATATTTATCCAAATCCTTTTTATTAATTATTTTTATTATAAGGCAATTTTATCTTATCATTTGATATAAACTTAAATAATAGGCTCAAATACTCGTGATTGTTAATGTATTAATTTATTTTTTTTGAGAAAGAGCTTGTCATTAACCATTCTATGACTGTATGCTTTAATAATTTTAATCATAAATTGTTTCTATTAATTGCAATTTAGCAGAGGGTAAATTATAAAGATATACTACATGATATTACATTGCAGTTGTTAAAATTAGAACTATGTTCTTAACCTTAGTCAATTCAATAAGTTAATGTTTATTTCAATAAATTTATATTATTATTAATCTAAGTACTTTGATTTTTCTATTGCATAAATCATTATAAAACTACTTTATTTCACAGTTTATTTTACAATTAAGATAATTCATTGTACATCCCATACCATATTTTGTCATCAAGTAAGTCATCATTTATGGAATTGTATCTTTTTGCCAGCAAGTTACCTCTCTGGACCATTGATACCTTACAAATTCATGAGTACATTGTAAATATAATTCAAACTGCCTCAGAGCCATTTGTGGACCTACATATTTATCTGTCTATTTATTAATTAAATAGTTTAGTTGCTCAAGGACACTATTTATGTAATATATTTTAGATTGCCCAATTTTTTAGTGCCCAAATGGAGAAAACCACTTTGTTCATGATTTTATTTATTATATGTGGTTGCCCAAATATATGAGGTACATGCAGGCCAAATAGCCCTGCTCAGTTATAATATTTTCTATTATATTGATGATTACCCAATGCAATTAACAACACTTTTTTATCTTTATATTTTGGCAGTCTTTATTAGTTTTCATTCACATTTTGGCTCATCCAAAAAAGAAATATTGCTATTCATAAAAACAATTTTGCTTCCTTATTATTTTTTTAGAGTTTATAGAATAGTTTATCTTCACATTTTGGCTTATAAAGAAGAATGAATAAATGAGGTAGACACTACACTGAGCATCCAAAAAAAGGGTCATGATAAATGAACTAGGTATAATAATATTGTTCTATTTAATATTGGAATATTGTTAAACAAAAAATAGAAGTATTGTCTTGATGCTCTAAATGTTGAGAGAAATTTCAGAATTATTTATATCATATTTAAATTTTTAAATATAACTTTTATACACTATGTTCCAACAAGGTTAATAAATGAATAGTTAAAGAAAGAAACATTAGAATTCAGAATTTAAATGATATCACTCTAGTCTTTCCATTGGTGATTATATATATATGAAAACATTATATAGTTAAAAATTCCATTGGTGATTATATATATATGAAAACATTATATAGTTAAAAAACATAATTAATTTTATGAGTTTGTTTATGGTTGATCATGCCACTTTCTGCCTTCATGATGAATGAATAATATTTCATTGTTTTGAGTTTGTCTTGGTTTATTGATACATCATAGTTCTTATCTCAGCACTGTTTCCAATCATATTATTTTATATTTATGAGCTTGTACAACTCCAAAGTGACCTAGATATAGTTGCATATTTGTCAATCTCTATGTCTCCAACGTGAGCTAGGCATAGTCTTATATTTATCAGCTTCTTCATCTCAAAAATAAGTCAGACATATTTGTGATATTTGTCAGCCTCTAGTTCTTGTAATATATCAATGCTTTATTTAAATGTATTGTTTATTATATGGTTTGGTTGATATTGTATTTGTGCTCGAGATAGCTCTCTTGATATTCATATTGCATTATACATTTATTTTCAGTGTGAGATTTCTTTGTTCATCTCAACATTGCAGGCATATGATCAGTTCTAATAAATAATTTTAAATGAATTAATAAAACATTTTTATATGAATAGACATCTAATGAATTTGTTGGTTGATATTATATTTGTGCTTGAGATAGCTCTATTGATATTCATGTTGCATTATACATTCACTTTCGGTGTGAGATTTCTTTGTTCATCTCAACATTGCAGGCAGATGATCAGGTCTAATAAATAATTTTAAATGAATTAATAAAACATTTTATATGAATAACCATCTAATAAATTTGTAAAAATGATACTATTTGTTATGTTCATACCAGCTTAAAAATTTGTTTTCCATGAACTATGGTTAAGCATGAGACTGTAAAATTGAAAGAAAGTGTCTTTTTATGCAGTAATAAAAACAATCTGTGGTTAATTCAACTCTATTTTATTCTTAAATGAAGAAGGGGCAAATGTAACCCACATACCTAAGTTAGCAGGCATGCTGTAATATGAATATTTTTCATTATTATGCATAACAAAATATTAAAAGTCATGTATAAATAATAAATTTTAAAGTGGTTTTAAAATATTAAAAAATAAGTAAAGATAAAATGTATTATTATTTTATTGTTTTAAAAATAATATTATGATTTTAAAGAAATATTGTTATAGAAATCAGCCGCAAATGACTGGTAGAAAAATACCAATAAAAACATTGCTATGGGAATAAAAACTTTCTAAACCTGTCTGCTTTTCAAGAAACTGGGAAAAGAATTGTAATGCACTTTGCCATTATATCTCTTACTGTCAAGATGTCAATGAAATTTTGTAAAGATTTTTAGATTATATCTTGCATTTTAAGGAGTAAAGAATCCTCCAGGATGCATTCCTTTTTTTTTTCAGTAGTGTAACTGAATATAGAGCTGTGAACAAATAATATGCATTAAAATTTAATCTTTATTCAACTGATTTATTTATCATTATTGAACACTGAAGAAATATTTGACAGTTAATTGCTATAAAAAAAATAGTTATCTAAAGTTATTAATTCATAATACAATTAACATGCAATCTACTTATTTTAAATGCCTGCTATGGAAACTCTCATAAGAACACTACCTTGAAAGAAACTAATAGAAGTTAAAATTTTATATTGCCAGAAAACAATAAAATTCAATGATTAATGGTTATGTTCTCATGTTTACATACAGAATGTACATGTGAGCTTACAAAGTTGTCAAAGTAAATCAGCTGAACTTTCTATAGTTATTCTGAAAGATATTGTAAGTCACATAGATTTATTAATTGTAAATATGTAAATAGATTTTTTATCACTATTATCTTATAATAGTATTATTTCATTAAAATTATTGTTTGTTGTTAATAATTTTGTGTTTGTCATTCTTTATTCGAACCAAACTGATTATGTATTTGTTAATGTAATAATTTATTAGGTAGAGATGGGTAACGAGCAGGAAATATAATTGAATCTGCATGGAAACTCAATTTTATTGTTAAACATGACTAGAATCTAATTGACAATTAAAATAAATTGTTTTCAGTTACTCTCTCATGTACAGAGTCACCAGTTAGCTGTCTTTAAATTCCAGTAGACAAAAATTTAATTGCCAAATATCCTTTTTATTATTTAATTGTTAACTGGATTCATTACCAATTCCTGTTACGTCTGGGGGCTTGTGTCAGAGATTATCTTGACTAAAACAAACAAGGATTGAATAATCATCACCTTATTGATTTTAAAATCATTTTAACCTATTCATTGCCTAATATATATATATATATATATATATATAAAATGAATATATATATATATATATATATATATATATATATATATATATATATGAAAATAAAATGTTATTTTGGATTATACCAAATACTACTTTGTTTTAATTTCTAACGTTTTTTTTTTTTATGAAATAATATTCATTCTTGTCAAGGCTAACGTTTTAATAAAGAACTGTTACAGCTTAAGAAATAATGAGATTGAGTGTAAATAATCATTCATATAATATATGTGATGATTCGCCATTCTAAAGAAATTAACAATTCTTTTTTACTTCTTTTTATTTACAATTATTTGATTCATTAAAATTGATTTTAAAAGAAAAAATAAAATAACGGTTTCTATAAGGGTGAAATATGTTATATTTCATCACATCTGTTTAAATTGTTTGATCTTTGCAATGTTTCAATAGACTCTCTCCAGTTTGTAAGACATATTTTTCCAAATTAGCTATTATTTTAGCATTATCAAAGTCAGGAATGTAATCAATTTTTAAAAAATGTGATGTGAAAATTGATATAATTAACTTTTGATTGGTGGTATTTGTATGCTCCCTAACACTGACATATGTCTATTTGGTTGATCACAACATAGCATCTTGGGCATTGCAATGGTGAAATTTCATAGACACCTTGGTATTTTAAAAGTATTTGATCTTTAGGTTTATGGGGAAAATCACCATTTTTTTGCTAATCAAATAGGTAGCCTTAATATTGAAATTAGATCATTTACTAATCTTATAAATGATGTTTAATATAAGATAAAACAACTGTATAACTAGATGAATAGTTGTCAATTTTGTCATTTTCATCTTTTTTTATCAATAATGTCTATAAAATTTCATGTCCACAGTAACCAAGTCACCATGTAATCCAATCAAATAAGTTATTAGTGTCAATGTAAAGTGTAGCATAAAAATGCCTTCAATCAAAATTGATTACTTATCATATTTTTAAGAAATTGGTCACATGTCTGACTTTGATATTACTAAAAAATTAAATAATTTTGAAATATATGATTTAAAACTATGAGAGATTCTATTAAAATATTAAAAAGGTAAAAGTGTTTCACAAATGTGATAAAATATAATGAATTTCAGCCATACAAAAAAATATTACTTATTTTCAAAATCAATTTATAAAATCAACTAATTATAAAATTGACTAATTATTAAAAAATGGCAGTATTTTTTTGTTAATACATCTCTACTGAATGGTCAATCATCAACCATATATATGAATAATCATGCTTTAATTCATGCTTCAATTTGTTATTACCTATATTATAATAGATTTTTACTAAAACCTTAGCTTTAACAAGGATAAATGATACTTCATCAATACATCAGAAAGAAAACCATTATATACTCCAAATAAGAATTTATTTTTATCATATAATCATGAAAATGTTTAATATAATATACATATAACAAAATTCAATTATTTGTTTATATAAACAGTGTATTGTTTTTAACGGAAAATTAAGCCAAAATTGCTCTCTTCAAAATTTAAACATTAGAAATCACTTACACCCTGATAATACTATAAATGTTTGTGAGTTAATAATCTTTGTTTATTATCTTTTTATCAATTAACCAATAATTTATTGTGATAAATATGTTAGTGATTTTTTTTACAAAAAGTGAAAAAAACAAACAAAACTTTAACCATTTTTTTCAAATATTACAAAAAAAAAAATAATTCTGATTCTATCATTATAAGGCTGCTTGATTAAGAAATAGTATAATAATTCTGCTGCATTAGATTACTCTTATATGGTTATTCATAGTGGTATTTAAGTAGGTTGTTTTTAAAATACAAAAACTTGGACCTAGTGAAAATTGATTTATTAATTTTAAAATAATCTGAAGATGTCAGTTTTTTAAAAGTAGTTTGGTAAAGATTTCCATGCATTTAGTCTTACCCTGACTCTGTGATAGTTTTTATTTTTTCCACTGTATTTGCAAAATTACTTCAAAAAAATTTATCAAATTACAAAAAAATTGAATTTTGCATAGTTTATTAAGTATTTCCTAATATTTTTACACAATAATTATTTAATAAATATTTAAAACAAAAAATTATATGTGTATACTTTGATTTTATTCATGTATGTTTTATTTTTAAAACCAAATGTTATTAAATTTGCCCTTGATGTTAACAAAGAAAACTATAGGTGGTAAGAAAACTACCTTATGACTCAGACCACATAATATTACTACCAACATTATGACACTGCATTAGGATCTTTAGATATATTCTAAAAAAATATAAAACAATTTTAATATTGTAAAACATAATTTTAAAGATTTATTATATAATAATATTTATTCATATACATATTTAAAAAAAATAATCCAAAAATACTTTATTGACATTTTGGAATTACTCACTTAAAACATTTTACTTGTTTTCCATATATAAGCTTAAATTTGTGAGAAATTAAGTCCAATTTATGAATTTTAAAATAGAGTAAATATTTTATATTAAAATCAAATGTTAAAGTTTGACCAAAATGGACACTAGGTATAACTATAAAAATGTTAACTTGTTAACAAGATAATTACAAAAATAAACTGTATAAATTATATATATTTTGCCAAAAAATATGGAAAAAAATCATATGTGCAAAAAAAAAAAAAACTACTGTGTATTCATATTAACATGTTTCATTATAGTTGCTGTATACCAAGTGTTTTTGCCATTTTGGGCATTATGGTGTTATGATAGCTATATATTTGCTTCATTGTTCTGAGTCTATTTATAACCATAGATTACTGTGTCAAGTTTTATTTTATCATGGAAATTATTTTACAATTATTAGTTGGAAAAAAATTCTGAAAGTATCAGTATTAGTCAGACTTTCAAAATTTGACAATATACAATTTGCATATGTTTGAAAATGACAATTTCTGATTAGTTCAATGTTTTGCCTTGGGTAAATTTTTAAATTTTTCAGCTTTGAAAAAAAAATTACAGTAATTTCATTACTTATTAAATGTTACTTATGGAATATTTTTGTAAAATGTTTATTTTAAACCAAAAACCTACATTACTACAAGTAGATTGTATTTGCGAACATTTATTTTTAAGATGACAGGCTGTAAAAAGTCCAATACAGCAAAGCAAAAACAGGATTTATTGGATAGTAAAAATGGCCTTTTGTCAATACTGGGAAAGAAATTTTCAATTTTTTTTTAATAACAATAAATTTAATGTTTACTTTTAATATATATTTTCTTTTTGTAATGATAACTAACCCTAAATTTGTTTTAAATTTAAAAAATAGAATTCAGATATATAATATTTTGTTCTACTACCTTTTTGAATAAATAAAATAATGTCCATTAATGACCCAAACCATTATTATAGTTACAATATCCTTTTAAGTAATAAATTATAAATTTATACTTTATGTTTGTCCCTTTAGTATTTTATTTTCCTATTTTACAAAGTTCAAATATTAACTTTTAGAATGTCTCTCAATTGAAAGCTTACATTTGTAATTAATAATTTAAATATTTTAATAAATGATATAGAAATAAGGTTTAATTGTAAAAGTAATATGTTCAAATATAAAAAAAGTTCTTATAGAACCTGAATGCATTAAATCTTAATTATAAAAAATACTTTATTGGATATATTAAATAAAAATAAATGAATAAAATGTTAAACATTAGGAAAGTATGCAATTGAAGAATGTTATAGAGCCTAAAATCATATTATACCATATACCATGAGTAAATAAAATAATAGTTGCAAACTCTCTGTACAATAGTGTCATGAAGTGCAAGCCTTTGCAATTAGTAAAGGCAAAAAGCTTTGTGCATAGAATCACTATCTACTGCACTATTGTATGAAAAGTTTGCTACTGTTATTAACAGCTTGTGTAATCATGTGAAATGGTCATTATGTGATGTTTTGAGCAAGTAAAATCATAAATTATAAATTTAAAAAAACCTTTTTTTCTTGTCTCTCTCTTGTGAGCAAAAAAATAATTTATGGTATTCTCAAATCATCAATTGAGTGATATTGTAAAGTAAAGTATTTAGGAACTGGTCTGTCTTTATTTGTATAAAAATGTCAAATATATGGTTTGTTATTCTACATAACTGTTTAAACATCTGCAGCATGGTATTAAATATATTAAATTTACACCTTTACAATTACATAGATGTGATATACTATTTAAAATTCATTTAATGGTATTAGTTTGTATAGTTTTTGAAGCAATAATATGTTTGCATATAAAACAGCATTTATTTCCACATGAAAAGCATTATTTTTCTGACACAAAATTAGTAATAAAGTTTGTTTTATAAGTCTATCGTTAAGTGCTTTACATCTTCAATCTTCAATAAACAACTTAAGATGGGTTGGGATAAATAAATTTTAGATGATCCTTGGATTTAATATATTATGTGTTTCTGCACTATGTGGTTAATATTAAGTATATCCTTTATTAAATTTAAGAACTAATGTTTGAATATATCAGAACTTCTAATTATTTTTTAAGATATATTTTCGTTTATCATTTTAATAAAAATATAATTAAATGAACCCAATATCTGATAGCTAAAATCTTGGTGCTTTACATATATTAATCATTGAACTTTGATTTCATTAATTTTAATAAAAATATTTTATTTATTTTAATCATTATTGAATAATTTATCAAATAATAATTTAATAGATTATTAATTGATTAAGTTTCTTTAATTCTGATACATAAATAGAATAAATAACTTTTTTTTCTTTTTCTCAATTTATCACTATAGCTTTTATATTATCATATTTCATTGTTGGAAAAAAATATATACATAAACAAATTAAATGCTGGCAGTAATGATTTTATCATTTTATATTACTTTACTCCCTATCTTGAAACTACTAGATGCCAACTTATTTTATTTAAATAATTTGCTAAATAAGCGATCGAATTGTTATATAAAAAAAAATAAACATTAAGATTTTTTTTTTTTAAATTTATTTGTGAAATAGTCAGATTATCTTTAAATATTATATCATGAGAGAGTGTTGTATAAGTTCTATGTACTGAAATGGTTTACTTGAATTTAACATTTTTTTTTGTTGTCAATATTAAGTAATATTTTCCATTAGAAAACAAACAAACAATATAATTTAAATTAATCACGAATCTTAGATCTAATTAATGCAAAAATAAAAAGTAAAATATAAATCACATTATTGAAATGAAAATATTTTTATGTTTTGTTTGTTAATTATTTTATAGTAAAAAGTTTTAAAAAATATATTTATAATATATGTAAATATACAGGATTTGAACACAGACTTTCAAGCATCCTTCAACTTTCCACATTATCTTATACCATCAATACATATGTCTGCACACATGTAGAAAAGATAAATAATCACAAAAAGACGTATTTCGTGCTGAACCGGCACTCATCAGTTGGTCCAGACCATCATCTTTTACACACACATATATAAACAGTGCTCAGTAATCATCAAGGGATTTTGGCATTCCATGCAGATTTTCAATGGTATGAATGGCTGAAGAGTTGGAGTAGATTGAAGTCTCGTCCATTAAAGTATGAAGATTTGCTATCTTAATATAAACTGAGCACTGATTATATATGTGTGTGAGAGATGATGATTTGGACCAACTGATGAGTGTTGGTTCAACACAAAATAGATATATTGGTGATTATTTATTTTTTCTATATGTGTGTGGTCATGTGTATTGGTAGTATAAGATAGTGTGCATAGTTGAAGGGTACTTGAATGTCTTTGTTCAAGTCCCATATATTTACAATTAAGTTTCAGGTATATGAAGAATGCCTGTATTTCAAATATTATAATATATGTTTAAACAAAAATTAAAATCAAAGCTTTTAAAAATAAAAAGAAAATAGTCATTGTATTTAACTCTTGTGCCCATTACTAGATTTAATTATGCCTTTTGTTAAAATTTTTGTAAGCTTTTAACTTTTGATTTTAGTATTAAACAATTATTTTATATCAGAATTCAATAGAAGACAATTGATTAGGGAATAATATATGTTTGCAAATAAAAAAATATTTAAAAAATTATATTTGACTCCTGCACCTATTGAAAAAGTAAGGTTGTAAAGGCAACAAAAGATACCTTCACCATTGAACATATGCAAAATAGATTACCTTCTGAAAATAAACAAAATCTTTTTAATTGACATTTGTTTTTATAATGTGAAAGAAAAAAAATAGTCTCTGATAAATCTATTAGCTAAACACTTTGCACCATTCATATTCAAATGCAAACCATCACAAGCTAAAAATCCAGCAAGTTTTTCTTTTATCAAGAAATCCAAATGATGCAGGAAAAAATACTATTCTGTGTGTTACTTTAAAAAGACAAATTTTATTATAGTCATATGTCCTCTTATTAATAATCTTTAACCTTAATGGATCCATAGCATAATAATTCTTTTGTAACTAATGCAAAACCTCAGTAATTGTATTTGTAATTCTAGGTGAATAAGATATGAATGCACTCTATTAATTTCAAAATATGTACAAGTTCATTATTCCTAAATGAAGAAATATCATTATTCCTAAGAAATCCAATATTATGTTTATTATGTAACTTACTGAAAAGAGCAATCCCATCCAAAATGGAAACTGTGCATCTATAATTAATTTGCACTCCATTATATGTATTGAATTCCGGATAAAAATTGTGTATAAGTTTCATGGTGAAGTTCCCAATAAAAGCCACATGATTCAATGACGATAATGTTCTATTTTACTTAGCCAATAAGAAATCCATAAAAATAATAAATATATAAAATACCTCAAGGAAATATAAAAAATGCTAATAAAGAAAAAAACACAATTACTTCTCTATAAAGCTGCTTTAATATTTCAACTAGCAGACTGGTTTTTAATAGAAAGCAGAGAATAAGGGCTACTTCCAGAATTTAAACATCAAAACATTACAAACATTCACATATCACATAACAAAATTAAGTCATGTGGGTTAAAATTCTTCCTTTATAAATCTTATTTTATTTTTTTTAAAACAAACTTTCCTTACAATATCTCATCTTATAACACATTCCTTATACAGCAATTTTTATCAATCAATCAGCTGATAAATATCACATATCTATGATTTAAAATAAGAACAAAAAAAAAAAAAAAACAGTAATTACATTTTTATTAAATTTTTATAAAACTTTACAAAACTCTACAAAAATAAAAATAAAATTTACAAACACAAATTAAAAATTACTTTACAAACACACCAAATGATTCTATACAAAAATATTGTGCAAAAAAATTAAAAAAAAAAAAATTCTTTCAAAAAAACATTAAAAAAAAATTAAAACCATATATATATATTATTATGTTTAAAAACACATACACATACTATTATATATATATATTGAACCATGTTCGAATATGTGAATTCAAAACACCGGTCTCTTAGACAGAGAAGAACATACTCGAAGAGTATGTATGCCCAAACGATAGCTACAAAGTATATAACTAACATTACATTTCCAGTTCATATTTTCTTCTCAGCTGTTGAGTTGAACACCACATCCAAAGCACTTTTTTTGTTTGTGTATAACCATGGGCGCCAGCTGCTTATTCTAAAAGAATACTAAAAGAATAGACAACGCACTTTGAACAGTGGCAACTAACTCAACGCCTAAATCCACGACTAGCTCAGCTGTTTGTAATCACTAATAGATTATACTTCATTAGTGTTTAAAAGAATTGATAAAAGAATTGTAAAAGGAATTTATAAAAGAGATTGATAAATAATTTGGTAAAAGAATTGATAAAAAGATTTGACCGACAAATAAAGTTTAATTTTAAAGACAATTTATTAACTAACATTTATTTACTAAATTTAAACATTTTATAATTCTAATAAAATAACACGCATATTTTTAAATTAACATTTCTAAACTAGTTTAAATATTCTTGTATATTTTCATAACCGAACACTGGTATTTATCTAATTTAACCAATAATATTGATATAAGGATCACGCACATATTAACTCATGCACACACATAATAATAATAAAGTATTACATAGCATTTGAAATTTATACACACATATCAATAGTTCATTTATGTATGATATCGAGTTCATATAATTAGACTCTTGGAGGATTCTCATGAATTAATGAAATGCAATGGCTATTACAGTATAAACGAAAATAAGCAAATGTTTTACCTAGGATTTTGAATGTAGATTTAACACTTTGTTTTCTTCTTGTTTGTTGTTTCTTCCAGTATGAATGGTTCCAGTATGAATGCTTCCAGCTGGCTGGGACATTTCCTTGATGAGTTTCCTTATTATTCATGATTATTACTATTGGAGATAATTAGATATTGACGGAGATTTTCTAAGTTGTTACGTTGACATTATTTCACGGGCAGATCTTGCTATTCTCATCGGACTTTTTAGGCTGTGGAGAGGCGTGAATTCCCAAAATCTTCTCAACACTGCATTTTGTTTGTTAACTGACTCAATTAATTTCTGAACTGCACTACTCAATTACTTTTGTGAACTGATTCCTGTCCGATAAAAAAGGACTATTTATACCTGTGCCTTGTTGTCTTTGTAATATCTCCTGCAAAGATCTGTTGTCAAATTCCAGTGATAATCATTTGATAAACATGTTTTGAAAGATTGATTAATTAGTAATAGCCATGCAAAAATGTTGTTTGATATTAATTAATAACCATTGCCGTATTTTTTAATGATAATCTTCTTTAACTTTCATTTATTTAAAATAACATTTATTCTATTGTTGACAATCGCAGATATATACGCACATATATTTTTAATAAAATTTACTATTTAGTTTTAACATTATTTTTTTCTTTAATTAAACTTGAATGAAAAGAGATTTGTACGTTTTAAGTTTTTAAATTATATTTTTACGAATACTAATAAAAACTCTTTACTTCCTTTTATAACCCTTAGTTTCATTTCTCAAACCAAGACTCCCCCTCCCCCCTTTTGATTAATTAATTGTAGCTTTTTTTATTTCAAAAAATAACGCTAGAAAACTATTTAATTCTTATCTTTTTTTCTAAAACAAACTGCAATAAACTCTTCAACGTTTAATTTTATGTTTTCTTTTATGAACGATTATTTTAATAATATAATTTTAGATAAAATTATATGTGCCTATATCAATATAGTTACATTAAACTGCTCCTCCTTTTTGAGAGTAAAATGCGTCATTTTTGACCATTTTATCTCTGTCAACATTAAATCTTAATTTATTATTCTTTCTAAGTTTGCTTTTTGGTATCTTTTCCTTTTCCATGCTAAGGGCAATCTCCAATTATGCTTTTCTTCTTTCTATGCTGGTAACATTGCTTACAATGTTCATCCTGGATAATGACCATGAGGACAAACTAAATTTGTGGCACAGGGATCATTTATAAACAAAGCTTCAGCTGCCAATTCTCTTGATCGGACTTTGACTAAGAAAAGGTGGCTGCAAATGGCAGGAATTTCAACTGTCCATTTCTGACTTGCGCCCTGGAAAACGATTGCCAATTCTCTTGATCGGACTTTGACTAAGCAGCTGCAATGGCAGGAATTTTCAACTGTCCATTTTCGACTTACGCTTTGGAAAACGAGGTATGAGATATGGGGATTCTCCCCTGAAAAGTGACTTATGACTTACTCTGGTTGTTGCCAGTGTGCTTTTTAAAAGAGGAATGATCCCGGCCAATCCGTTGTGGGTACTAGAATATATCCAGTCGAGAGCTTTAAACTTAATCATTATCTAACTTATTTCAATACTACCCTCATCTCTTTAGATTAAAACCCTTATACACTCCTAATACAACTTAGATTGACTTTCATTTATATTATTTTTAAATTCATTACGAACATTATTTTAATATTTAGCTTTGATACTTATTTTAAACCCATATGAACATTATCCATATTTATTTATGCTACAAAATTATTTTGAAACTATCACGGACATCAGTTTACATATTTACTTATATTACAATATTATTTTAACCCAATACTTTAACTTATATATTAGCATGCGTATACTCCAAGAAAAAAACTATTTTACTTTATTATGATTCATTCATTATTATTATTTACTACAGATGTATTATACTTATTTGCTTAACTTGATTTCTTTTTGCTTATTTCCATTATCTTATTTATTTATTTCAACCTACAACTCTACTATTACATCATTACTTTGACCCATTTATTTAACTTGATTTTATTGATTTTTTTTTTATTTGATCTGTTTATTTACGAGCATTTCCTTAATTAATATGTGCGTGGAGAAAAAAAAATCTTTTATTTTGCAAAGCCTACGTTATTATTATTACTTGCAACATTTCATTTATTATTATTCATTCATTTTTAAATTTATTGTCTTAAGTTTTAAATAGAAGTTTCAGATTTAATTTATTAGAATGATTTCCTTTAGATTAATCATATTCGTGCTCATTGTCCATTTCCGGTCCTTTTTGTTTACTTCCTTTACTATTCTGCCCATTTACTAACTCTTAAACTATGTCCGGTGGCTCCTTTTTTCTTTCTACAAATTCTATAATATAAACTAACTTTCCTCTCTTATCGGTTCCACTTTTATATTTTATTGCTTTATCTCTTTCTCTTTCCGTTCTGTTTTCGACTTCGTAACTCAGAAAACCTTTATACCTAGACAAACTCTGAATTACTTCAATCTGGGAATATTTTTTCTATGCTTTCTCTTTGTTTTAAATTTATGTCTACAGTGAATGTGAACATTTACTTTAACCTTTTTAAATTTTTGTAAAAACTTTTCTACTATCTACTACCTTGAACTTATGTTTGTCTACTTTATTTATCACAATGCTATCTGATTCTAATTCAATTTCTATGTCTTTTATCACCTCAAATTCCTTTTCAACTTCCTGACTTTCTTTAATTAAATCTAACTCTATAACTTCTTGGTTCTTCTCTACCTTTACCGTTATCTCACATCTTATTTCTCTTACTTCTGCTCTGAGTTCTTTAATTTCTGTTTTAACCTGATTAATTTCTGCCTTCAATTCTGCTTTGAGTTCTTCTTTGAGCTCTTGTTGGCTTTGCTCAAATTTCTGACACAATTCTTGTTGACTTTGTTTAATTTCTTGACACATTTCTTCCATCATATTCATCATCATTTTCGTCATCATTCACATCTCAGTTACTTCTTCTTTCTCCTTTTCTACTAACTGGGGATTTTTAAAATATATTGGGCTTTCTTTTGGATCCATTTTCAAAAATTTCAATTTCAAAGTACTAGCGCTTATGTTAAACTCAATTTAAATACGACATTTATTTATTTTTTCTTACTAAGATGGAAACTCACGCTAACGCACCTTTTAGTCCTTTTCTCTACCTGATCTAATGTTTTAACTCCGACCAGATATCAACTGTCTCTGATTTGATAGCATAAATGTCAAAATCTCTTTTCATTTCGAAAAAAAAAAGTTTTCAGTCAATTCTTTTTTTTTTTTAAATTAAAACACTTTTACATACGTAATTTAACTTTTGTATAAAACAAAATTTTCAAACAAGAAACAAAGTATTTCATTACTATTGTTTTTTAGGTTCAGCCTCACAGTTGGGTATAGCCATTTGAACCATGTTCGAATAAGTGAATTTGAAACACCGGTCTCTTAGGCAGAGAAGAACATACTCGGAGAGTATGTATGCCCAAACGATAGCTATAAAGTATATAACTAATGTTACATTTCCAGGACATAGCTTCTTCTCAGCTGTTGAGTTGAACACCATGTCCAAATTACTTTTTTTGTTTGTGTATAACCACGGGCACCAGCTGCTTATTCTAAAAGAATACTAAAAGAATAGACAACGCATTTTGAACAGTGACCACTAACTCAACGCCTAAATCCATGACTAGCTCAGCCATTTGTAATCACTAATAGTTATACTTCATTAGTGGTTAAAATAATTGATAAAAGAATTGTAAAAGGAATTTATAAAAGAGATTGATAAAAGAATTTGGTAAAAGAATTGATAAAAAGAATTGACTGACAAATAAAGTTTAATTTTAAAGACAATTTATTAACTAACATTTATTTACTAAATTTAAACATTTTATAATTCTAATAAAAACACATGCATATTTTTAAATTAACATTTCTAAACTAGTTTAAATATTCTTGTATATTTTCATAACCGAACACTGGTATTTATCTAATTTAACCAATAATATTGATATAAGGATCACGCACATATTAACTCATGCACACACATAATAATAATAAAGTATTACATAGCATTTGAAATTTAAACACACATATCAATAGTTCATTTATGTATGATATCGAGTTCATATAATTAGACTCTTGGAGGATTCACACGAATTAATGAAATGCAATGGCTATTACAGTATAAACGAAAATAAGCAAATGTTTTACCTAGGATTTTGAACGTAGATTTAACACTTTGTTTTCTTCTTGTTTGTTGTTTCTTCCAGTATGAATGGTTCCAGTATGAATGCTTCCAGCCAGCTGGGACATTTCCTTGATGAGTTTCCTTATTATTCACGATTATTACTATTGGAGACAATTAGATATTGATGGAGATTTTCTAAGTTGTTACGTTGACATTATTTCACGGGCAGATCTTGCTGTTCTCATCGAAATTTTTAGGCTGTGGAGAGGCATGAATTTCCAAAATTTTCTCAGCACTGCATTTTGTTTGTTAACTGACTCAATTAATTTTTGAACTGCACTACTCAATTACTTTTGTGAACTGATTCCTGTCCAATAAAAAAAGGTCTATTTATACCTGCGCCTTGTTGTCTTCGTAATATCTCCTGCAAAGATCTGTTGTCAAATTCCAGTGATAATCATTTGATAAACGTGTTTTGAAAGATTGCTTAATTAGTAATAGCCATGCAAAAATGTTGTTTGATATTAATTAATAACCATTGCCGTGTTTTTTAATGATAATCTTTTTTAACTTTCATTTATTTAAAATAACATTTATTCTATTGTTGACAATCGCAGATATATACACACATATATTTTTAATACAATATACTATTTAGTTTTAACATTATTTTTTTCTTTAATTAAACTTGAATGAAAAGAGATTTGTACGTTTTAAGTTTTTAAATTATATTTTTACGAATACTAATAAAAACTCTTTACTTCCTTTTATAACCCTTAGTTTCATTTCTCAAACCAAGACTCCCCCTCCCCCCTTTTGATTAATTAATTGTAGCTTTTTTATTTCAAAAACTAACGCTAGAAAACTATTTAATTCTTATCTTTTTTCTAAAACAAACTGCAATAAACTCTTCAACGTTTAATTTTATGTTTTCTTTTATGAACGATTATTTTAATAATATAATTTTAGATAAAATTATATGTGCCTTTATCAATATAGGTACAATATATATAAATCACTATATATATATATATATATATATATATATATGCAGACTAGTATATATATATATATATATATATATATATATATATATATATATTACTAGTCTGCATATAAAATAAAAAAACAATTAATAAATCAATAAAAATAGAAAACCAAAAAACAGTTCTCTAAGAAACAAATAAACAAACTTTAGGAAACTAGGTAATTCAAGAATGTGATAGTATTTATATTCATGTTCATATCATGAGGATGTAACTAACATCTTCAATTTAAACATAAAAAAAATTCCATTCTGCCTTTTCTCCTTAATAAAAAAAAATTATCTTCCAATATAAGTACTCTTAAAATCATCAATTGAGTGACCAGGTAAATTAAAATGATTAGAAACTGGTCTATCTTCATTTTTATGTAAAACATCAAACCTATAATTAGTTATTTTAATATGTAGATTGTTTGCTCACTCACCTATGTAATGACTCAAGAACCTATTAAATTCTATTAAATATATTAAATTCATACTTATTGACATTATTTGGGGATATACCAGTAATGAATGGTATTCATTTGAACCATCATTGTAACAATAATATGTTTGCATGTTAGATATCTTTTATCCTCACATGAAAAGCATCCATTTTCTGATACAAAATTAGTACTAAAATCTGTTCTTATGAGTTTATCTCTAAGTGGTCTATGTCTATGATATACAACTTTAGGTTGATAGGGGAAAAAAGATCTCAGATAATCTGTGGAATTATATATATTAAAAATGTTTTCCTAATATTCAGTTAATATTAGAGAAGTCTTCATTAAAGGTAAGAACCAGTGGCATACCTATCAATTGACTATTTCTTTTCTTAGAAGTTTTTTTCCTGTCAATTCCTGAAGATTTTACCATTGCCCTATCTAACAGTACTTCAGGATATTTCACATTGATAAATTTATTTATATAAAACCTTGTTATTTTGTTGAAGAAATCCCTCATCACTGCAAATTCTTTTAATCCTTAATAATTGACTATAGGGGATATTAATCTTTAAGTGCTTAGGGTGATTATTATAAAAATGTAGGTAACAATGATTACCAGTTGGTCTCCTATATATATATATATATATATATATATATATATATATATATATATATATATATATATATATATATATATATATATATATATATTTTTTGTCTTGTGTGTGTGTGTGTACTAACAATATTATTACTATAAGTAATCTGAACATCAAGAAAATGAGCAACTGTTTTACAAAAATTCATTGAAAATTGTATATTTTTAAGCCTGTTTAAGTGTTTACATATATTTCATTTGCATTTTATAAAATATAATTACAGCTCTACAATAGTTTCTTGATTTTCCAGTATTAAGATTGCAACATTAACTCACTGTAAATCACAAAACGTCATGAAGGTTAATTAGTAAAGGAAATAGTGGACTTAAACAGTGAAAAGAACAACAACTTCAAATTCCCAAATCAGGATGCTTCAGATTTCCCTATATAAGTGGAAATTTAAGTTAAAGATAAGACAGCTGCTCTTAACTTTATAAAAGTCACTATCTTGTATCATGGTTTGTGATGTTCATCTATTGCCAAAATAATATTGCTTGATTATTAGAAATTTTAAGGCACATTCATTACAGGTTAAAGCCTGTTTAAGTGTTTACATATACTTCATGTGAACTCTATAAAATATTTACAACTGTAAAATTATTTATGTAACTGAAAAAATATAAAGTTCTTTATTTTATAAACAAATTATAAAGACATCATCTATATATCTTAGCCAATTATGAGGATTAAGTCTAACCTTCTCAAGTATAGAGCACTTCAACTGAGTAATTCAAATGTTTGCTTAATTTGGTATTTTTTTGTTTCCATTGTAGTACCTTGCTTTTGTAAATAATATGTAGAATTATAAACATAAATATATTATTTAAAATTAAATTCATTAATTCAGTAACAGTCATAATTTGGTACTGATCATATTCTTTGTTTTCCAAAACAGATTTAATAGCTTTAATTCCATCCAAATAAGGTCTATTAGTATACAATGATGTAATGTCTAACATCACTAAAAACATTCACTTAGGAGTAGAAATTTGTCATTTTCTAAAATAGAAAGAAAATGGGTTATATCCTTAATATGACTTGAATTATGGAGTAATATCATGTATAAGATCATCTACATATGCTGAAATCTTTCAATAGGACAACCAATGCTTACTGCTATAGATCTACAAGGATTCTTTATGAATCTTGGGCAGAATGTAAAACTTACAGAGTTGATTTAGGTTTGATAATAAAAAAGTGTATGTACCCCTATTTAGTAGACCTAGTACTTTGATATCCTTCAAGCAGAAAAGCACACCTCTAAATAATTTATTAACAATAACTTGTGTTATAGTTTTATAAATTTTTTATCATTTAAAAGAAGTAAGGCTTTATTCATGTAATCATCCCCATTCATAATTACTATTGTTTCTCCTTTATTAGCTGGTTTAATAATATCTTTTCTCTTTTCTAAATTATAAAATGCATTTTTTCATGTAGTGTTAAATTGCTCTTATATTTTTTATGTTGTTTCTGCTTAATATCTTTAATAATATCCTGCTAAACATTATCAATGTATGTATCAAATAAAATGTTTTTCCAATGTGGAGGCATCCAATCAGATTGCATTTTATTAATGGTATTGCATTCATTATTTCCAAAAAAGTATCTTTGTCTAAGTTGCTTAGTAAAATTATGCAAATTCTGATGGATTTTAAATTCATTTTTTTTTTTTTTGGTAATACAATTGATCTGTTGGATAAAAGATAAATCCTTATTCATATATATATATATATAAATATATATATATATATATTGTACCGGTAAAAATCACCATGCTTAATCACACACAGTAATCCAAACCCAGTCCACATCTAGGAATAAATTCCAAAATGCAAACTAAATTCAAACCCAAACCCTGGCATGACCCACCGATGACAACATTACAACGGTACGGGGTTTTCCCTTTACTAGCTCATCGAAAAACACAGACTAAATTACATACAATCAGCTATTTCATAGATACCTTATAGTCGGGAGATTGGTACGGCTAATAATTTAATGTATATATTTAAGTTGTCGATACAGACAGCCGGTGATTGACTAGATTTCGAGAGTAATAATGCAAGAGAGACAAAATTAGGTTAGATAATTTTTTAATAAATTATTGAAAGCACTGAATAATATTATTTACAGGTACGGTAAAATTCTCATATGTATTTTACAATAAATTGCTGCTAGTCATCAATAATTGGTTTGTACTGATTAACAAACTCATGCCAATATTTATGTGTTTAAATGGTTGTACAGGTTGATATGAGAATCAGAGTAATTGGAGCACTTAAAATATTTAACTACTAGTTTATACTAAGTTGTTTTATTTTAATAGATTCAAACCATTGCGTATACGGATAAATGGGAGGCGGTTTATATAAAAATATAATATATAATACTGATGTACTGATGGTTGCAGGGATTAAGATATACTACAAATAATAACTGCGGGCATTGACGGAAACGGGCTTGTACTTTGACAAGTCTTAAGCCCCAAGTAGATCCGGGACACTACAACCAGCTGGGATCATTTTCGAACCCCGGTGATCCAAGAGATTACCTGGAGAAAATTTCTTTCTCTCCATATGGTAGTAAAACGAGACACCAACTTAGGCGAAGGTAAAGGCATTGCCACAGTAACATCGAGGAAGAGTGATCGGAAGTGGATTTTAAAACGAAATTATATAAACCCTTTTCTCTATCCGTAACATGTTCTACGCAACAGCCTGATATAACTATTCAATAAAAACATGGCAAAATCAAATGATCGCAAAAGTAACCATTAATTAATTTCACTCTGAAACCCATAACTCCCCAGATTGTTTGGAAGGTAATAATAGCAATAAAATATTCACTTGTTATCATCACTCCGTAATAATATATAAAAAAAATATAATAAAATTTTAGACTATTTTAAGTATTTGAGATTTGGAGTATAGATTAAAATATCATGACAAAGTAAAAGAAACAATAAAAATACTTGAATATTTCTCAACTCAACATAAATGAAACAATTTTTAGTTTGATACAAGAAAATTACTTTTAAAATGAATATAATAAATATTATGAGATAAACTTTACTGACTTTAATTAGAGTTGAGAAATATTATTATTGGCATCGTTTTGTTTGTAAAATAAGTAATAGTAAAAATATAAATGTATTCACAAATGGATTATTAGTGGGCACAAATATTAATAATTATCATCTCAAGACTAGAGCACAGAAATATTAGAGAAGAAATTTACTGACAGGTTTTAGTGTAACATTTTCAAATGGAAAACAAGAAATTTACATGCAATTAATTAGGTTAACAGATTAAATATAAAATTATTACTGAGAGGAAAGTTAAAAAGTTCATGTAACAAAAGTTACCATTCTTTCTTCGTCCGGCTTTTCTTCTTGCGGTGATATGTATGAAGAACTTAGGCACGCATTTTGAATTTCTTAGAATGGCATGGTTAATTTAAATGTTGGAATTTGGAAGACTGGAAGCACGGAAAACATTACAAATCAGCGATACGAAAGATTTAAATTGGCAGAACAGGGATCAGCTTCTTGGACTTAGCCCATCATTATTGCAGTTTACCGGGCAACTTCTTAATAACGGTTGAAGTGATTTCTCTCAACAACTACTTTGCTGTAGCTTGAGACGATCTAAGCACAGCCAAGTCAAAAGTTAGAGTGTCTATATTATATTTAAGATGGCTACGGTTGACCTTTCTGCCTAGTTTTTGTTCATGACTCCGCCTCCTTTGATTTTCCGGCCTCCAGCAATATCTAATTTTTGACTATACAATAACATTTGCCTTTCTTGATAAGAGTTCTACATTTCTCATTTCCATTGTTCGGTTTTCATTTATTTTTAAATTTAATACATGATTCTAAATTGACAAAACAATTACATCGGAATTCGTGAATACAAAATATAAATTCATTATCTTAATTTATCGAAGTACAAATTAATTATTCTATACATTTGTACAAGTAAGATTTTGATTAAAAATACTGATCAAAGGAATGTGACTTTTGATCAGCATTTTTAAATGACTTTGTATAATTTGCAAAATTAAAATTTAAAGAAAATATACACGCAATTGAAACTTTTAAATTGAGCTAATATAAATCCACAAACCACACACACACGGATATTATTTATCATGATTTGTGACATTTATACTCATACTCTTTACATTAAATTCTTTTTAAACAAACACAAAATAAATAACTTAAAATTTATGTGGCTGGGAATAGAAAAAGTCTCATTGCGGGTAAATAGTGGTTTAGAATTACCGTTCTTAAATGACAACCATGAAACTAAGATCGATTCTTCGATCTGTCTGTTTCAATATATATATATATATATTTTAAAAAAACAATTTTGTATCTCATTACACACAGTCTTACGATTTGAGAAAGAAGAAACGCTGAGGAATGTGCCTATTACAGTACTGAAACATCAGCTATTTAGCTAATATTTTTATTAGATGTAAGTTCCCAGAAATAATATTATGAATTCATAATTTATCTGTGAGAATATTAGAAGAAAAAGAGAGCAAACTCACTTTCAAAGCAAATAATAATAATAATAACAATTAATTGTGACTGCAATATTTTACAGATTATTTAAATGCAGTTTTAGAGAATGTCATCCAATACTGAGTAATGGAAGTTTGAGTGTTTGCCATTGTTTTATTTTTTACTTAATAATAACTGAATACAATAATGGATAATTAGTGATTGACTATGAGAGATGGTTTTGCTAAAGAATTCTAAGACTGATTAGTAACTGATCTAGATTCTAACACAGATTAAAAGCATAGAAAGTAGGATCACTTCCATAGCATTACAATATTTATCTATTAAATACTGTCTATTACTATACTTGTAATAATAAATAAAATAAAAAATCATAAAACATTCCAATACTAGCCAAAACATTTTTTTTTCTGAAATTCTTACACAATCATTCTTTCATCTATTAATAAATAGACATTTTCAAGTAAAATTCAAGTTTATCTTGTTCAATTTCACTTGAAAAGATCTATTTATTAATAAATAAAATCATGGTTGTGGAAGAATTTTAGTAAAAATATTATTTTGGCTAGTATAGTAATATTTTATGAATTTCTTATATATATATACAACTTATCAAAAGTTTTACACCCAATCAGTTCGGAATTAAATAATTTCTGTAGTGATATGATTTTTTTTAGTATGCTATTTTAGACAATAAATATATCATGATACTGCATTCAGTGGCTAATGATTTCTATAAATAATTTTTTTTTTTTTCATTTGTATTGTGTTATAACAAACATGTTAAATATATTAGTAAAATGTAAAATTCTTAAGGTTTGAGTCCATATATTCAAATTGTTAAGAAGCATAGCGCTAAGAATAAATCGGTATTTTATTATATTTAATATATGCACCACATGTATGAATGCATAAATAGTAATCTAGATGCTTAGAGATATGTTTTTATTTATTTTCAATAATAACTTGAATCGAATAATTCAATATTTTGAACTAAATAAGCATGTAGGGTTAATCATTTAGAATGTGTTCATTAACACTAATGACTTTTTTTGGAGTTATGATACCTACTACCAGATTATTTAACATTTGTATAGGAGTAAAATGTAGTACCATTTTTTTTATAATGATGAGATTTTTCTCACAATACATTAATAATTCATACAAAAAAAACAAGTAATGGCAACTGATATTGATGGAGATTAAGTGTTTTATAATTGCTTTATCAAAGTATCAGGATTCGTCAATAAAGAGATGGTTTTCCTAACGTTTTACACTAATTAAATGTCATCTTTTTATTAAATTAAACTTTGCTTTAAATTATCATTTACTTTAAGAAAATATTGTTTCGAATAACTTAAACATTTCTTCATTTTTTAACTTTCATTATATATATACTCTACTTTTTTAAAAATATATAAAATGTCAAAGCGTTGACAGGGAAGCGAACCCGGGACAGCTGCTTGGAATGCAGCTATGCTAACCGCTAGGCCACCAATGCTTGAAATAATGACTGTTATATCTTTTTTAACAATCCACTACTAACATTTTCTATTATCAGTTCATCATTATTCAATCTCTATTGATTTTATTCATATTTCTCTCATCACATTTAATTTTTTTTTTTACCACAATAGACAATATTTTACACATCAACATTTCTTTATTATTGTTGTTCTTTTCTTTTAAGATAAAATACATTTAATTTTTAATGACTGTTTTTTTCTTTTTCTTTAAAAATAAAATATGCCAGATGTATTTATTATTTTACATGCCTGAAAAAATAAAATTAATATTTATAGTTTATATAAAAATAGAAAAAAAAAAACCAATAGAAATAATGGGGATAAAGATGTTAACAGAAAAAAATGTAAGTGGAATTCATTTCTGATTCAAAGGTTATCGGTTAAACGCTGTCTATCAGAAAATATCAGAACCTCTTCAGAGATAGTCTGCCAATGTACGCCGGCTAACTCTTACATAAATATGATATATATTTCAATAGTTAACTTTTGAACATGAACATTACTGTTTTAACTGTAATATAATGGCAAATTAATATATATATATATATATATATATACAGTTATTTTTATGTAAATAGCTTTTGTCAGGTGATAGTTAATATTGAAGTATATGAATTTATTTTATATTTTGTTATATATAATACTTAAATAGAAATATATTATCTCTACAGAACTTAATGTAATTAAAAGAGATTTGAACTCAAACTTTTAAGCTCTCTACATCTATTCATTCCATTTTTTACAACTGCTACACATGGCCACATACATGTGAAAAAGATAAATTATCTCCAATATATGTATTTCATGCTGAACCAGCACTCATCAGTTGGTCCAGATCATCATCTCTCCCTCTGCACACACACACAAACATATATATATATAATCAGTGCTCCGTTTATATTAAGTTAACAAATCTTCAAAACAAAATGGATAAACTTTAATCTTCTCCATTCTCAAGCTCTTCAGCCATCCATATCATTCAAAATATGAATGCTCAAAATTCTTTCTGATGCCAATATTATTGTCATACCCATGGCGACTTTAACTCATTCTGACTTCTCACTTATAGGACCTTAATTTGTCTATTTAAATACATAGAAGATGAATGGGCAGAATACAAACTGGATATTTGCTATATTAATATAAACTGAGCAATGATTATATTATATATATATATATGTGTGTGTGTGTGTGTGTGTGAGTGTGCAGGAGATGATCTGAATCAAATGATGACTACTCGTTCAACATGAAATACATATATGGGAGATCATTAATTTTTTTCACACATGTATCTGTGTGTATCAGTTTTGTAAGATGAAGTGGAATGATCTACAGAACTTGAAAATCTGAGTTCAAATCCCTTCTAATTACATTTTTCTTTAGAGATAATATTCTTCTATTTAAATATTACATATCCAGCTTGTATTCTGCTCATCCCTCTTCTATGTATTTAAACTGAAAAATTAAAGTCTTATATGTGAGGAATCAGAATGACTTAAAAATCAATATGGATATGATAATAATATTGGCATCAGCAAGGGCATTGAGTATTCCATCATATTTTCAATGATGTATAGATGAAGAGTCAGAGGATGGAGAATATTAAATCCAAGCCATTAAAGTTTGAAGATGTTCTATCTTAATACAAACTGAGCACTGATTATATATATATATATATATATATATATATATATATATCATATATATATATATATATATATATATATATATATGTGTGTGTGTGTGTGTGTGTGATGATATGGACCAATTGTTGAGTGCTGGTTCAGCCCAAAATATGTATACTGGAGATCATTTATATTTTTCACATATATGTAACTATGTGTATCATTTACATAAGATGGAGTGGATAGGTGTAGGGCACTTGCAAGTCTAAGTTTAAATCCCTTATATATATCATACTTAAATACATTGAGATCATTTATCTTTTTCACATCAGTGTTGTCATGTTTATTGGGTTATGAAATAGATTGGATAGCTGAAGTGAGTTTGAAAGTATGGTTTCATATCCCCTATAATTATATATATATATATATTGTACCAGTCAAAATTGTATGTTAACTCAACAAGATTCTCAGCCTGGGTAAAAGTACCTTGAATCCAACTATACATGAGATCAAAGATAAAGAATATTTATGGATTCTGCCCTGTTTACTCACACTCTAAATCTGAAAACTAATTAACAACATTTTCGAGGCAAGCAATTAATCTTTTCCACACTCCAGCCCACTAGCATCAATGGTAGAGCATGAGCCTCAACTAATTCATATGTCTAACTCTAATTATTAACTTTAATTAGACTATCTATTTATTTAAATATAAAATGGTATGTGTGTGACTTTGAGTCATCAGATAGCAGCATAATAATTAATTAGAAAATACTAATTTTAGAATGAAGGAATAGAGATGAACAACAGGTAGCTTAAATTCACATATATATTTAATGAAACCTTTTTTTATAATTTATCTATTGTCTCTGATTTGATTTTATTAATTATTTAACACAAATTTCTATTCTGTTATTTATTATGCCTCTCGCAAGAGAGCGGTATAGTTTATATGCCAATATAACAATTGTCATGATTAGTGATTTATGGAAGACAGCCATCCAAGTCTGAGATATAGGAATGGATATTTTTAAAGAGCTATGATAAGCATAATTTTACTCTGATTGATTTTATTTTAAGAGAGAAATGATTAATTCAAATTATAGGGATTGGTTTCAGAGAGAGTGACACATTTTAAATATAAATGGTTGGCTATGTTCACAAATAAATACGTAAAGATTTAAAATAAATAAATGAATCAGATTGTGGTCAATCCACTATAATGTGCTCAAACAAAGGAAAGTTAACAAATCCCAGCATTCAATATTACATTACCAGCATAGACTCGATTCACCTGACCCCATTCTCGCGACGCCAAGAAATAAAGAAAGAATAGTCTGCACCATTGGCAAACCTAAAATATTTCAGGTGAAAGAAATGAAAATCACCAAGGCTAGATGAGCTTAGCTTGTCCCAGTTCTTTCCATTTTAGCTTTCATATCCTGATAAGAAAATTTATGGCCAGTGAAATTATCATGTTGTCTAGTTATGATCTAGCAGTTACACAGAACAAAAAACAAGTAATTAAGCAAAATACCTGCAAGGCAAAATACGAGTACTGGAGAATATATTTTAGCATTTAAATATATAAATGTGCTGAGTTATAAAGATTACATAAATGCATATGGATTGATCAAGATCAGACCAACAAGAATCAAATAAGTATTAATTAGTATTATGAATATTTGTAATTAGCAAACGGTTTCTTCTTCTAACATTTCAAATAACATTCTATTACTCTCTTATTATTTAACATGAATATAATTTATAAACCCCTCCCTTTCACTCTTTAAAAATGAAATAATTTAACTAAATAAACTCTCATACTTGAATCTCAAGTCTCCACACAACTAAACTGTGTACGTATAAATATAAAAAACACATCATAATATAAAATGGTTTCATCTCAATAAAACAAAGGTTGCTTCAAAATCTTCAGAGTTGGGGAATTATTTATTTTTATTTACCGACAAACATTGGTTGGGAAATAAGCAGCAAAATATTTATTTAAGTAAAGCTTTTGTCTAGATGGAACAAATATTGGCATATATTCATTTCATTTTAAGTAATTTATAATATTTTCTAAACCACAATTAGAAGGAAGTTTAGAAATAAAAGGTATAATTTTAAAACAGATAAAAAGAGAGCAAAGACTTTAGATTTTAAGTAATATCAAATATATTTTTATAGAATATTAAATTAAATATTTTAAATTACATCATGGGGATTACACTTTAGAAGACATTACGATTAGCAAGTTACATTATTGGGTCATTGGAGTTTAGAAGAATAAATTAGGTGGTTAGCAATAACAAATTGAAAACATATTACCTAATTTATTATGAGTCCAAGTGGAAGTTGGAAACCCATGATAAAAACTGAATTCCCACACAGGCATAGCTAGCTATGAATTGAATAAAAGAGTTTAATAGTTCAGCAGGTCATTTGTATGAAGTTTCTCTGACAAAAGGTATTTTGATGATCGTATTTAGGATACAGGAGACAGGCAGGTTGACACCATCTACTCTATCATACTTTGGAACATTTTTATCATTATTTTAAAATTTTGACTGGCATAGATTTGCCAGGCAATTGCTGATAAAAACTGGAACTGGCTCGCTTCTATTGTTCTCTTTGGCTATTTATACCTTTTTCAACTATTTTTGGGAAATTCCCTTTTTGATATGCTCCTAAAATATATTGGTATTGTATTCTTAAGATCAACTTTCCAATAAACCCAATGATGTAATTGTTTCAAATCTATTTTTAATTGAATGTAGATTTGCAGAATTTATATTTCAAATTATCTTTTCTATTTTAGTTTTACTTTAATTAGAAAAGTCATTACCATTTTGTTAATGTATTTTCTTTTGTTTGACACTACAGAATGTTAGGAAGGTTTATCGTGAAAGCAAATCTCCAAAATAAAATACTTATATATATATATATATATTGATTTTTATAAAAGTTTGCTCTGTAATTCTATATATATATATATATATATATATATATATATATATATATATATATATTGATTTTTATAAAAGTTTCCATCTGTAATTCTATATATATATAGTAAAGCATTTTAATAGAAAATTAATACTTTAATAACTTATTTACTGGCCTAAAATTTAAATATAGGTAAAATGGCAGATGAAAAGTTTTACAAACATCGTAACGTGCATGGATCAGGTTTGATCCTTGTCTAGTAATCTAGAAAGATGTGAAGCATGGATCTGGCCTACAAATCTATCTGCTTCAATATATGGTGGATCTGAATTTGGTTTAGTCCTATATAGCTATTTAAGTTAAAAATCTGGAATTAAAGACATTTTGATGTCTGAAAATTTTCAGAGTTTCTACTTAAATGTTACGTATTAAATATGTGCTGGTCTTTGAGTAGATATTTTAGATCTAGGGTCTCAATATTTTAACTTCTCACTGAGAAAAGCCATAAGCTTGAAAACAATTGGTCTGGGAATGTGAATGTTCCAGATAGAAAATATTTTCTCTTACTGCACTTATAAATTAAGAGCTTGTTTGAGCTATTGATATGCTCCCTATATTACATATTTGTAAATACAAGCTCATAAAAGCAAAGTCGCACTACATATGACTTACTTTATTGATTATATCTATTGTATGCATGTGAAATTTTTATATTTGATTCTTTATCTCAAATACTAATTGACATAACCATGCAATTGTTATTGTAACCAAGAAATGGTGTTTGATCATCCTTGATAATAGTTTTACATTATTTTTCTATATACATAAAATTAATAATAAAAAAAACTAACCATAAATGTGTCACTTATTATTTCAACTCTGGGATTAACTTTTATCAGAAATTAAAGCAAAATTTTGGTTTGTTCCTATTTTAAATACTGTGAATACCATACGACATATATTTTGATTTTGTTTTATTAAGGCATTTAACTAATTTTCTGTTTATTAATTGTATCAAACATTGTAATTGAAAAAAATAAATAAATGAATGTTTGTATACACATAAAGGCATATAAGTATTATGCATTTTTAATAAATCTCACTAATAAAGATAATGGTTTATTTATTTTATTAAAGGTTTGCATATGGCTAATTGTAATTGTAAGTGCAGAGTTACAGATTGCAGATTTATTAACACACACATGATATTATTTTAATCATAATGTTTAAAGTATCCAGCTAAATCCTTTATCAAATCATTATCAAATTCTATTTACAATAATTTGATTTGATATTGTTTGGCAGATTTGGCTAGAACATTACATATGTAAATAATTGGTCGATGTTTTCATAGCATATTTTGTAAAATAGACAAATATAATTAATTTCCAATTTTAAAGACATAGACATGCAAACATTCTATGAATTTGAACTAAAGTTTCAAAATTCCCTAGAATGCCAAAAAAACTTTGGTCAAAACAAGATATTGATATTATAAACTATTCTATAACAGACCTATTATTTTCTCTATGATTTACTTTCGTACACAATGATTGTCATTGTTTTACAATTTAGCTTAGTGTCTTGTCAATGAAAAAGTATTCTTATTAAACATTATTGATTAACTTAGATAAAATAAAAATTCTTGATAATTTTATCAATTATCAATTTGTTATTTAGGTTTGAAAATAAATTTTGTTTGCAATAAATTTAGATTTATGTTCTGAGGTCCATACAAGAATTTAACTTTTTTCATTTAATAGATTAAAATGATATTCATGTTATATTGGTTAATTAATATTTTTCTTGCAAATCTTATAACAAAATTCATAATTGTATTAACTTTTAAATAGTCTGAAAAGCGATATCATGGTTGTCACCTTTAGATTGCTATAACTCAGCCAATTTTTTAGTTACATTGAAGAAAAAATACCCATATTAAAGCTTAGAGCAAGGCCTATAAGATGCTGCCCATTTTTGAATCATTTTACAAGTAAAAAATCAATACTAGGAGGATTTTAAGTTGAACAAAAGAAGGCCAGTTTTGATTGGTTGGATAATCTATTCCCAATATATTTCCAATTCTTATTGGCTGATGATTTCGTTAAATATTTTTTCACCGCTAAAATGAAAATATATGTTTTGGAGTGTTTTTATAATTATGTTTCATACATATTATAAATAATTTTCATAAAATCTAATATTTCTAATAAAAATATAGTTATTTTACAAAAGTAGTAAGGTTTTATTAAAAAATTGTATACTTTACACGATTGTAAATTGAAAAAGAAACCAGCCATAGCAGCAATTTTTGACATCTTGTCAAGAGGTTAGATTGCTCCAAGCTGTTTATTTGATTTTCAAACAAAGATTAATGATTTAGAATATTTTTCTGGCATTGTAATGTATTTTTGGTGTATTTTTTTAATAATATGCTGAAAGTATAATTATTTTGAGAAAGACATTAAGATTTTTCCTAAAATTTGCGTAACGTGAAATCTGGGAGGGATCTAAATGACATTTATAATGCTTCTAATTCGCTCGTAATGCTTTCTTTGATTTTTCCGCTTTTGAATATTTCTATAAAATACAAATAAATATATATTTTTGAAATAACTTTCGTTTACTTTCTTAACATTACATATAATTAATATACTTTTTGAAAACGAAACTAAAATTAATATACATTAAAAGATGAAATATTTGTATCAAAAAGTTTGTCACTTGACCAATTAAAAGTTTCAGAGTTTTACTTCACTGGACCAATAACAAAAGTGTTCTATTTAAGTGTTAATATGTAGAAAGTTGGTATAAGTGATATTTGTGGTATTGAGTCCACTTAGAATATATTGGAACCTACAAGATAAATACTTATTGAAACTTATATATATATATATATATATATATATATATATATATATATATATATATATTGTGATAGTCTGGGTTTTCCATCAGAAGAGGGGCAACACATCTAATTATTGTCAGACCTAGGGTCTATGGGTAGGATTCCATGAATCGCATGATGAAGTACCTAACCAATGATCCTGTCTACCTCCAATGGTATATCTCTAAGTTTATGCATTAAATTCAGATACAATTTAGGCTACTTTATCCATACCTCACCCCTCTTTTAGATTCCACACATGCCTCAGAATTCAAACCCAGGGAGAACGTTACACTCAGCTCTGGGTTTAGATGTAAATTTACCTTATATAGTAATTAAAATATCTTTATATGGGTTCCAATCAAGTAAAGGACTTATTTAACCATATTAGCATATTATAATGTAAAAGGTATGTGTGTACATGTGCACACATATGTATGGTTATAAATTGATGAATGAATGGCTAAATAATTTTGATAAACTAGAGATCATTTAATGAGAATCAAATTAACAATGTTGAAAAAACTTTTTACAAAAAAAAATATTATACACATGTGTGGGTGTCATGTATGTATCTCTACCATGTTAATGATTAAATATATTCATTATTCCAACCCTTCCCATGGTAGGTATACATAAAGACATTATCTATTTACAAAATGGATAAGAGTAATGAAAAGAAAAATTATTAAACCAATGTTACAATGATCATGAATCTAACTAACTATTTAACAAGATTATATAAAGGTTTGTGCAATAGTTTCATAATCTAATTTCAACTGTAGAAGTTCCATCTTCTTGGAAGACCTTCCTTAACTATGTACAAATTTGATAGAAAAAAACATTCCTGCAAGAATATTAGTCATTTATACTGAATAAACAAATATAACAATCATTAGTTAACAAAAAATAATAAACAAATACACAACACAAACTCTGTCCCTGTAGCAATTGCATATTTTTAATATGGAATAAGGTTAAATAAAATATTATATATATTACATATTGTTGTGAGGATGATGAGAATACACAATTTCATGTCACTATGAAGGAAGAGTTAACCTAAATTTTAATCAATAAAGAAAAAAAAGAATTATCTAACTTAACAACCTTCCTCCCTGCACTTTCTTGACTTCAACTACAATGAACTCTTCCAAGTTATAGAGATTTGGATTTCCAAGAGCAGAAGTGAAATAAATAAATAAAAAAATACAGAATTTTACAAATGTATATATAAAATAAAATAAAAAGATTACACAACAAATTAAGACTTTCTTCAAGTTATATTGCATAATGTTCATGAATTAGGCAACTAATGTCTCTGACATATACAGTTCGTCATTATTCCGGTCATACTTCTATGCCAAGTCATGCATTACTCAAGGGAACTCCTTGATGACATATTTGGAATGATGTTATTTCCATCTTTCGTTGATGTTTTTATTTGATGTTTCAGCAGGCATTAAACCATTGGTATTAAACCATCGTGCTTCCTATGGTCAGAGCTGATAACACTTCAGCCCTATATGCACTATTGAATTAGCTGAAGTACATTGTTTTGCAGTTCATAAACAATTAAAATCTTCTTAATTCACTGTTTGGTATTTAATATTTTTTATAACAACTGAATTATTTCATCATTTATATACATAACTATGCAGATTAGGTTTTATTTTGTTGTGTTATCCATATTTGAAGAATAGCACAGTCTTTTTTATTTTTAATGGGTATTTAAATAATTTCAATTATTATATCCAACTGCATGAATCTATTAAAATTCTTTCTGCTTAAATATCAGCTGCAGTCTCTCATAATTTGCTTTATAACTGTCAAACAAATAATTTGGAGTGTTCGAATAAGCCATCCATGTTCTCTAAGATTTGAACATTTGATTTTTTGATATTGTTGTTGAACAGCTTTTGCATCCTTTGAAAATAGTAAAATATGACAGAAATGAACTGGGTATGTTTTTATACTGGATTCAGCTTCCATTGTTTAGTATACCTGCATTTTATTTCCTTTTTCATCACTGTGTGAATGCTATTTCTTCATGTATAACATTGATTTTAAGTAAAATAAATTTATGTAACAGTCCATCTTCCACATTTGGTTACCTAATGATGGGTTTGACATTACATTATCACCATGTTTACTTAGTCTAAGTCTTGTATAATGATGTACAATACACTGACATTAGATTCATTGTTTCCATATGTATTTATTAGTACAATTTCTTTTTAATTAAGGTTTTCATCTTTCTAATAGATAAGTGAAACTAATCTATTGTGATATTTCTTTAATATAATGAAAAATAAATGTTTATTGTATATATATAGGTGTAGGTTTATTTACTCCATAAATGAAAATACATACTTAACCACTTATTAATTAAATTTACATTATATATGAGTTTGATTTGGTAGTGAGAGTGAACAAAGGTTAGATTGTAAGCTATCCTTAAATTTATATATATATATATATATATATATATATATATATATATATATATATATATATATATATATATATATATATATATATATGATAATTATTTTATAATACTGATTCCATCAGTGTTCACAGATCTGTAAACAATATAATTAAGTTTATTTTGAAAAATTGCCGCACATCTTGATAGCTGATAGCTTTATAAATAAATCTTAGCAGTGTTAAAGCAAAAGTTATTGGTGTTTATATATGCTTAGCATTAGGTATGAATTTGCTCTAATGTAAATTAATCGATTTTCAAAATTATAAGATATGTATAACAAATTTTATTATTCTCATTTCATACAGATACACATACATACATACACACATATATATTTATATATGCAGAATAAAAAATATTATATAACATAAATCAAAAACGTATCACTTAAGAAGTATTGATGATACCTGCTCTTCTTGGAAAATATAAAAAAAGTAGTTAAAGAATGAAAAATGAAGACAATTATGAAGACAAAAGCTAGGACTAACATCTATAAATAAAAGTCATTAGTATTCTGTAAATATTTGTTTAAAAGCTGACTGATATAATAACTAATACACAAATTAATTCAAAAATTATGTCATTCAGCAATTGACCAGAGACAAAATCGAAAAGAATTTAAAAAAAAAAGTTTATAGAAGAATGATATATTTTTTTCGAATAATCCAATCAGGAAAAAGATGATTTTCATGTGCAGATATAAAATATTTTATCTGCATAGCATATAATGTAAAAAAAAAAAGTCTAAAATAATACCACCAATTTTTAGTGACTAAATTTCAATAATGACAATTACGATAGAATGACAGCCTGTTAAGCTAATTGCGCAGACGCTGTGAGAATGTTATTAATAAATGAATACCTTCGAACAACCACATGATATAGTATTTATATAAGAGTAAAAAGGAATCCTCTTACTCTTACGACTCAAATGTTTATATATGAGCAAATCTAAAGTAGTTGCAATGAAGGCATGACTACATAATAGTCACTTTAAATTACTATATATAATGTCTGTATGAATGACGCCAATAAAATTTTCTAGAATTTACTAAACGAAACTCTAAACGAAACTAAATCATATACATGAATAAGCATTTATTTTATAACGTCTTGCGTGCGATTATAATTACAATAGAATGACAGCCTGTTAAGCTAATTGCGCAGACGCTGTGAGAATGTTATTAATAAATGAATACCTTCGAACAACCACATGATATAGTATTTATATAAGAGTAAAAAGGAATCCTCTTACTCTTATGACTCAAATGTTTATATATGAGCAAATCTAAAGTAGTTGTAATGAAGGCGTGACTACATAATAGTCACTTTAAATTACTATATATAATGTCTGTATGAATGACGCCAATGAAATTTTCTAGAATTTACTAAATGCCACTCCAAATGAAACTAAATCATATACATGAATAAGCATTTATTTTATAACATCTTGCGTGCGATTATAATTACGATAGAATGACAGCCTGTTAAGCTAATTGCGCAGACGCTGTGAGAATGTTATTAATAAATGAATACCTTCAAACAACCACATGATATAATGAGTCATAAGAGTAAGAGGATTCCTTTTTACTCTTATATAAATACTATATCATGTGGTTGTTCGAAGGTATTCATTTATTAATAACATTCTCACAGCGTCTGCGCAATTAGCTTAACAGGCTGTCATTCTATCGTAATTATAATCGCACGCAAGATGTTATAAAATAAATGCTTATTCATGTATATGATTTAGTTTCATTTAGAGTGGCGTTTAGTAAATTCTAGAAAATTTCATTGGCATCATTCATACAGACATTATATATAGTAATTTAAAGTGACTATTATGTAGCCACGCCTTCGTTACACTACTTTAGATTTGCTCATATATAAACATTTGAGTCGTAAGAGTAAGATGATTTATTTTTACTTTTATATAAATACTATATCATGTGGTTGTTCGAAGGTATTCATTTATTAATAACATTCTCACAGCGTCTGCGCAATTAGCTTAACAGGCTGTCATTCTATCGTAATTATAATCGCACGCAAGACGTTATAAAATAAATGCTTATTCATGTAAATAATGACAATTGTAAAAGTAAAAAAATAATATATTTATTAGATTAAAAGCAGCTATTTAAATCATTATGTAAATGAATTTGAAAATAATCGAATATTGAAACAACAAAACATCACATTTTAAGTTCACCCAATAAAGTTTGATAGTAATTTCTATTTTTTTTTAATTTCATCTTTGCCACTATATATATATATATATATATATATATGAAAAAAAAAAACAAGTTAAACTTGCTAATGCTTGTATTTATGATCAATAGATAGTGTTTTACCAAATACAGTCAAAGCATATGTTTGTTTACATAAACGTCAGAGTAAGCATTCATTATCTCTATTGTTAGTTCCACCTTCAAATCATGATTTCAAGTTGATTTGCTATCATCAGTGAAGGACAGGAATAAGAAACTAGATCTAAACACTAACTCTGAGCATTTATGAAACAATTTCTATTCAGCTTGCAAGCGTGAATTTTTTAGACACGTAATGTCTTCAAACTCAGCATAGCAAACTAGATAGCTATATGGGTCTGATATCAGTTCAGTATCACCACATAGTAGAAGCCTCTGCAATATATATCATTGCAAAAAACCTCAAAGGTACATTATATTGCAGAGGCTTCTACTATGTGGTGATACTGAACTGATATCAGACCCATATAGCTATCTGGCTTGCTATGCTGAGTTTGAAGACATTACATGTTTAAAAAATTCATGCTTGCAAGTCGAATAGAAATTGTTTCATGAACACTCAGAGTTAGTGTTTAGATCTAGTTTCTTATTCCTGTCCTTCACTGATGAAAGCAAATCAGCTTGAAATCATGATCTGAAGGGGGAACTAATGATAGAGATAGTGAATGCTTACTCTGATGTTTATGTAAACAAACATATGCTTTGACGGTGTTTTTGGTAAAACACCATCTATTGATCATAAATACAAGCGTTAGCAAGTTTAACTTGTTTTTTTGTTTTTCATAAATGTACCTTTGAGATTTTTTTGCAATGATATATATTGCAGAGGCTTCTACTATCTGGTGATACCGAACTGATATCAGACTCATATAGCTATCTGGCTTGCTATGCTGAGTTTGAAGACATTACGTGTCTAAAAAATTCACGCTTGCAAGCTGAATAGAAATTGTTTCATAAACGCTCAGAGTTAGTGTTTACATCTAGTTTCTTATTCCTGTTCTTCACTGATGATAGCAAATCAGCTTGAAATCATGATCTGAAGGTGGAACTAATGATAGAGATAGTGAATGCTTACTCTGACGTTTGTGTAAACAAACATACGCTTTGACGGTGTTTTTGGTAAAACGCCATCTATTGATCATATATATATATATATATATATATATATATATATATATAAGCTTGAGTAATCAATAATTGTCACATGGTAGTGCTTAATAAATTTCTATTCAAATTAAAACCACAAATGTGAAACTAGTTTACAGATTAGAATATATCTGCGAATAATGATTTATTAGGTTCTGTTATCTGGTGTTGAATGATTAATGACACATTAAGAGGCAAAACTAGTAAAAAAAAGTATTTTATATATTAAGTTGTCAGATCATAGATTTGATTTTTATATAAAAATAAATATTTAAATATTTCAGCTTAAAAATTATAAAGTGATTATCCAAAATTCACAATTCAAACAGATTAGCCAAAGAATAAACTCTAAAACACAACCAATGGTTTCATCACAAGCAGATTTCTCAAAGGTAGAGAAATACAAAATGTTGTAGTCAAATATATCAAAAACATTTAACGCAACTATTAGTATAAACAAACAAAAAAAAAGTATATTTGGTCCAAATATACAAATATTTGGACTAAATATGTAATCCTTGTTAATCCATTTCAAGTGTAGATGGTGAATTGTGAATGTTCTAAAACATCCATTAGGTCCCTTATTTTTTATAGCTTATGCTGAAGGAGAAAGTTATTGGATCCATTCATTAAGAATCAGCATGATGTTTTGTATTGCAGATGTAAAGAGCAAAGTCACTTCATTCCGGTTCTGACATGTTATAGCTCCATAAATGAAAACATTCTTTCCCCAATGTCACTTTTACACTTAACAATGAATACTTGTCTGTATCTTTATTTATATATTTCTTTAAGAAATTATTTTGAGTGAAGTAATATCAATATTTCTTGTATTATTGTATATCCTCAAATCTAGATATTGCAATCTATAACATAGAATTACAGTCATTTTGAAAATTCAAACGATCTGAATTTATTAATGAAGATTTCAAATTCCTTAGTTGGAAAACTTTAATTCTATATGTTTGTTCTCACTTTCTCTGATATTCAGATATTGGTTTTTAATAGTATTTCAACTCAAAATTGTCTTATATTTCTCTTCAAATTTTAAATTCAAATCCTCTACTTAAATTTTTGTAGAACATTTAGAAGATAAGAAATTTTATCTCCCATTGGCATGTTCTTTACAAAAAAGAAAGTTTGTGACTATCATTTAGGTTTATTGTTGACATCATTTTTAATGAATATTAATATATGTAATTTGTTAATAACAATAAAAATTTTATTTTATATGTCTTTAATATTAATTTTAATTTCTTGATTGCATATATTTTATCTAATCTTATTTACTATACATTGTTATATTGTGTTGGAGTTATAGCACATTTAACAAGATAATAATTGCTAATGGTTAGTTTTGTTTATGTCTTATAATTTAATTCAGATATGTATTTACAGAATAATTAAGTTGGGGTTTAAAATCTGTATTGCAATTAATGCTTTGTCAATTTTAGTGCTTTAATATTTATTAAGCTAGTGATTAATAAATAACACTAATATTATTGGTCTTGGATTCAGATTAGACCACATGGTGTGTAATTGGTATTAAGGGGATATAAGAAGTACCTGCAACAATATATTTGTATTTATTTATATATGTTGGTTTTTTGCATGAGTGTTGTTTGAATGGTATATATTTTTGTTCATTTATTTATATGTTTTTTTTTTTTTTTTTTTTGTAATATTTGTTGGTTAGAAGGATGTGCTATACAATAAAATTTAAAAAAAAAACATTTTTTTAAAATAAATATAGAAAATAATATCTATGTGTTGGTATGGAATTTTTTTTATTTGTTAATTTAGATGTGTATTTGTTATTTGTAGATGTTTATTATTATGGATTTGTTGGGTTTATTTTTAATAATCTTTCATTGAATGATATTAGGAGGATTAAAAAGTTAGTACATAGAGTGATAGGATAGAATCTCTAAGATGGCAGATTTATTTTATTAAAAAATGTAGAGTATTTAATGTTTTTCCTAAGAGTTGTATTATTAATTTTAAGAATTTTAGAAAATTGTTTAAGAATTGAAATTTAGTTTTGAATTTACAAATGTATATTTTGAATAGGTTTTTTTTTAATTTTTATTAAGTTTTACAAATTTATTATGAATATAAAAGGAATGGGTATTTTTTAGATGAGAGATTTTTTATTATTTAATTTTTATTAATGTTATTTTGTAGAACTTAGCACTTGAGAACTCTGCTTGTAGCAGTGAAACTATTGTTTGTGTTTTAGAGTGTTTTTTTTTTTTTTTTTTTTGGCTAGTTTAGTTGAGTTGTGAATTTGGGGTAATTTTGATTATTTATTGACTAGTTTATCTTTATGATTTTAATGCTGCATAATTATTTAACATGTTATATTACAAAATACTTTTTCTTCTCAAGAAATAGAAAACAGAAAAAAAAATCTTTTTTTAATCTTCATGTTTAAGAGATTAATTCTACATAGAAAATTTGAACATAGATACCATTACATCCCTATATTATGTAGTTTCAGGATATACTAAAAAGTACATTTTTAAGCCTATACATGGTTATGTATACATTGAATAAAATTATAGATAAAATATGGTAATAATTACATTGTCAGGATTATAAAATAAAAACTCTTAATTAAATGTTTGTTATAATTATGTATATATTTTTTCATATATTATTTGTTAATTGTTTGTTTTAATATTAAAACAGGAAAATATGAAATTATTATAGTTATTTATTATTTCTTAATCACAATATAACCTTGCATTGTTTATCAAGATAATGTGGGTGGTGAGCTCTAAAGCTAAGGGTTTGCAGATCTGTTATCAGCTACTAAAAAGAAGAAAAAGTTGATTAATTTAATGAGTTCAACTTATTTGCTTGGCATTTAATATTTTTTGATTTATTCAATAATTGATGATACATTTATTTATTTATGAAATTGTATGGGTAATAGAAAAGTGTCAGTGATAAACAAGTTATTATTTATTTAAAACATTCATTGTAAAAAAAAAAAAAAAAGCTGTCATATCAATCAACTCTAAGTATTTGCTTTATTTATAGATGACACGATAACTCAATATAAATAATACATACAACACGTATACTACGAAAATCTTGTTTAATACTTAAAAATAAAAATGCTAAATACATCAATATGGTATGTTGAACATACTTTCTACTACCCATATTATAATATAACTTTTTGAGCTTGTGATTAATTATTACGACATACATTTATATGTATCATATTTATATATATTCCAAAAAAATAAAACTATGAACAAGCAGTAATAATACTGAACCCCAACTCATATAAAATATGATTTGATCGACTGTCATATAGAGATATATAAAAAGTTTCTATTTTTTTTTTTACAATATGCTTTCAATCAACAAAATGTCGAGTGATAGTGAAAAGTAGAGTTAGATTCAATGCAGCAAATTTTTATACTTCAAACACAGTTATTTAACCTTATGAGTTTTAAGTCTTTTTTATTCGTAAAATATTGTATATATAATAATAAACATCCTAGTAAAAGTTAATAAAAAATCATTTCTGCTTTTTGACACATTTCATATTTACCGAGTCTAAGCAAACAGCGGAATGACATTTTTCCCCCTATTCAAAAGGCACACGCTTTTATCAGATTTTAAGGAAATTGAAAAATTGTCAAACTGTTTCAGCTTTTCATAGACTCGGTTCTGCCCATTTACAAAAGTTATTATGTTTCAACACCCCGCTGGTAGCTTTATACTTTTTATTAATAAGTTAATTGAAAAAGGGTTTTTCTGAGTTTGTTAATTTAAAATACTTGATAAACTCAAGAGTATTTAAAGTAAAATAATAAAATCTTTACTGAAAAATTAAAAACAAATAATTAAAAATTGAAAGAAAAAATAGCGGAGTGGGTAGTGTGTATATATATATAATTCAAAAATAAACATTTAAAAGTTTTAAATTAAAATTAAAATATATAATTTCTATAATGTTGATTTTTTTATCTGAATGTAACTTTTAGATATATAATCACTAATAATTAAACAATAACATTAATAAAAGTTTACCATTGCTTGATGTCTTTCTACAGAATATGATTTAGATGTTTAGATAGTATGTCGTTACAAATCCAGAAATAAGTAATCTTCATTATTGGTTGATAGAAATTATTTGACAGAAGTAAAATAACATTAATTGTTTATCATTTAGTGGTCTCTGGGATTTGTGTAGTTACTTGGGGAAAAGCCCCTAATCAATACCAAAAATAAAGGGGGGGGGTGCTGTTTTATGTACTTCTTTGGAACAAAATTGAATAAATGTAAAGTTTCGTTATTTGTTTTAATTAACCTTATCCGATAAAAAGATACCATATTGAATTTTTAAAGAATTGATTTGAGACATAATTTCAGTTTTAGCAGTATTTGAGCAAAATGTTATATGTTGCAAGAAATTAGACATACCAAAGGAAAAAATAAGGCTAAAAAAAATATTAGGATAAAAAATTAAAAAGTACATATATATTTTCATTATCCTGAATAATTCTTACTTTATTATTTGTTCCTAATTTCTAATGTATGATAAATAAGTTTTTAAATTATATTTTTATTAATAATTTCTTTATATTTTTTTATAAAATTTTGATTCAAAACACTTATAGTGTGTATTTCTTATTTAAGCTAATTCATTGCTTCAATACTTACAAAAATAGGAATATGAGAATCCTTCATTTTTATTTATACCCCAGGAGTTAAAAAGTCTCAAGACCTCTATAAAAGAAATGTTTATCCCCTAATAAAGAACAAAAAAATAAATATTAATCAAAGAATAAATATTGTAAATCAAATATTATGAAATTATCTTTATCAAATTATAATAGATCAAAAAAAATTAAAATTCAATCATCATGACAATGTATAAAAATGAAGAAGGGAGGGGAGATGGACAGTTACTCACCACTATAAATACCATAAAGAAGTAAAAAGACAATTTGAAAATTCAGAATTGTGACATATTGGTTTATATATGACAGAAATTTATGATATATATATATATATATATAATATATATATATATATATATATATATATATAAATATATATATATATATATCAAAATACAGTACAATTTATATAAATTATATTCTTTTAGAAGTACTTTCGACTATACACTTTGTAGTCTTTATCAACTATATAACATTGATTATTCAACGTTATATAGTTGATAAAGACTACAAAGTGTATAGTCGAAAGTACTTCTAAAAGAATATAATTTACATAAATTGTACTGTATTTTGATATATATATATTGATTTGTATATTACATATATTGTGAAACGAATATAGATATCAAACTTTATTTATTACATATATATATATATATATATATATATATATATATATATATATATATATATATATATATATATATATATATATATATATATATATATATATATGCATTGGTAAGTCCATCAGTTAAAAGCTCTGAAGGCTAAATAACCTAAAAAATAAGATTGCACTAAAGATTTGAGCTATAAGTTTTCCATTCAAAACCATTTTGATTTTAGACTTTTGATGAATCAATCTTGTTAAGAACAACATCTTCATATTGAATAATTATCACTAATACAGAAAACATGTCAATAAAAATAACATTCATGCCAATAACAAAAACAGTTTATAAATTTATAATATGCAGCTATTTCTTATTTCAAGGGACACTCAAAGATTTTTAGGAAAGAAAAATATATACATATATATAATTTATTTTTCTATAATTTTACAGTTAAAACTAAATATATTTTTATTTTTTTACTAAAATTTAAAAATTCAAAAGCACATATTTATAAATTATTGCTTTTATATTCTATCTCTTTAATGGTATAAGTCTTGTAGATGAGTATACCTGTTCATAATATATAAATGCTAAATATTAAATGTATTATTTTATACTATTGAAAATTGTTATTAATAATAGATAACATATTTTAGATAATATGTTTAACAATTAATAAAAGTAATCAGAAATGATGCTGACATGGAATCCTACTGATAAAGAAAGCAAGCTAGCAGTCACATGCTCTCAGACATAAAATGACAATAATAAAAACAGTTAGTAAAACACAAATTGTTAAAAACAAAATTTAATAAAACAAAAATTAATAAAAAATAAGTTAGAATAATACAAAAACTTGTGCCATAGATAATACAAACCAACATTTTTTATCTATTGCAATAATAATAATTTTCTCAATATAAAAATCATTCTGTAAGGTTGAATCCACCTAAAACATTAAACAAAAGATTATTGAAGAATTGTAGCTTACAAATAATATTACATGTGAGAAGTTGTTGGTCACACTACAAAGAATAAACAAAGAAATAAAAATCCAGTTAAAAACTTACCCATTAAATTTATTGAAAATGCATATTATCATTTGAATATGAAGTAGAGTCATGTTAGTTCATCCTCTTAGTAGATTAATTTATGATGCAGTTGCACAGGGTAATGTATGAAGTGAAGGTGGTGTAATAGAGGTAGGTTTACTTGTTACATAGCCATTCTCTCTTAGAAATATTGCAAGAAGGAACAAATCCACATTCCAATCATCCAAAGTGAGTTTCAGGTCTTACTTTTTATATGTATAAGATAATGCTTATATAATGAAATATTTTGACAATGGAGATCTACATGTATATGGTTTCCCTGTGACTACTGTTCCATATATGGGAATACATAGTTATTTAGTCTAATTTTTTTCTTTGAAGAATATCTATTGATTAATTATATGAGACAAGGCTCTCCAAAATTCTAAATAAGTTTTAGCTTTCAAATATTGCCATATAAATGAAATATAAAATATCAGTATTAGAAATGCTGTGTCAAAACTGTTAGAATGATTGCAATAACTTTCATTTCTTATTTCAACAATATTAGATTCAGTATTTGATTGGCCAAATCAATGTCACATGTATAGCAGTTATACATTGTTTGTGCAGGTGGGCTTGGATATATTTATTATGAACTATCTTTACTTTTTCAGCTGACAACTGTATTTCTGAAAAGTGATAAGCATTTATAATCACAGCAATTGTTTTCCTGCCCATCCAAACCAAAAATTAAATGCCACTGTCTTTGTCAGTGACAAAATGACAATTTCCTCATTTTATATGGAATATCTCTTTCTGTTACATTTATTTTTACATTTATTGTTTATTTATTTGTATGTAGTTCATATGCTAGCTATAGGCTTAAAAATATCTGTCACAGAGAATAATGTAATTATGTTTTGCAAGACATGACAAAGTACTAACATCACAGCACAAGTACCAAGGCATTTGTCAGAAATTTCATTTGATTCTTTTCCTGCATGCAATTTCATGTATTATATATAGCCATTGTTGCTATCACCATGGACAGCCACTTGAAGCCTCTCTTTATTGGTTTTTAACACTTATATTGTTGCATGATAATGTGACTAATAAATTGTGTGATTGCTATATCAATTGCAATCACTCTGTGCATCTGATATGCAGCCTTAATATTTACATTGCACAGATCTACAATGGACCTAGTTTTATAGATACAGTTAAAATCATTACTTTTTTATTTGACATTTTTGTTGTCATTTAAATTTAGACACACTAATAAATTATTAAACTGCTTGAGTCATTATACTTGCAAAATAAGGCTGACTTCAACTTCAATCAGTCCCACATTTCCCTCACCCTAATTATAAGGACCTGCATAAAATTCCCAATATCATTTTCAAAAACACAGAACTCACAATCTAATATATTTTCACAATTTTTTTAAGTATCATCAATTATTTTACTTACATTTTTTTTATCAAAAAGTAAATTAAAAAATCTAACAAAAATACATTAAACTTGGAGTCTTTATAAAATTACCCATATTCACATGTTGTCCTATTAGACTAGGTGACATATTAGTACATTGTTAGAATGAAAAGCCTAGACTATTTTTAACTTCAGAAGGTATATGTTATCTATTTTTTCTTCACCTTCTGGCTGGGTAAAAGAGCTTTTTTATCTTCTGAAAAAAATTAAGATTAGACCACTCATTTGAACTGTTGAGTAACAAACTATCTTTAGAGTCTAAATGCCTAAAAAAATGAGAATTTTTGATGCTTGAATGCATTTCTGAATGCATTTTGTCGGTTACAAAATTTAATGTTCTATCTTTTCCCATACAATGTAATAAATTGAGAAGGGGGGGGGGATTCTTATTTTTTCTTAAAAAATCAATTTTTAACAAAGAAAGAGATGGTGTATACCTTGCAAAAAAGAAAAAAACCATAAAGAATAATAATATTGACAGTGTGTTCTATTTAGTTCTCCCATAATTTTATAATGAAGACAATAAAATTATAATTTTTAAAAATGAATGATATTTGCATGACATGGTCAGAAATTGTTAAACAATATATGCAGTAAGAGTAGATATGTTTTAATATTCATAATAAAGATGTTAATAGTGATAGATTTTATTTTATTTGTAGAAATAAAATCGCCAAACACTATGCCACTAAATAATAAATATTAAATTTGGAGTATTTTTTAAAGATATTTTTATTTTATGTGTAAGAAATGGTAAAAATAACATTCTTATCTGTGTGATTTGGAAGTGAGTGCTGTCCAATGACAAATTAATCATAATTCCCATGATTAAAAAAGAATGCAAGATGAGCTCAGATATTCATTCTGATAAGTGGAGACTCTATATGCTAATGTCAGTTTAATTAATTTCAATATTCTACTGTAATTTTTTTTTTTGTTTTAAATTACTTTGACAACTTTTTTTCTTAGCATTTGTTTGTTTGCTACTTTGTACAACTAAAATTGTATCTTTCTTGTTTATTGTTTCATTATTTTTTTAAATATTTTAACTGCATGTCAATTATAGTATCACTTCTGAAAAAACAACATGTAACTCAGTTTATTTTTATTTCATCGTCTTTGCAAAACACACGTTACTTTTATTTTTATTTGTAACCAAAACGAACTTCCATCATTTGTTTCAGTTATCACTTGTTATTTTTAGTAGTGATTTAGTATCTCTTACCCCAAGAATATACACAAGTTCCAGAACACTTAGTAAATAATTATTCTTTAATTTAATCTGTCTATTTATAGGCTTTTTTGGATTTGTGACTTTTTCAGATTTTAAAAACAATTTTTTTTTTTTTTGTAAATTATATATCCAAAGTATGCCAAGGTACAAAAAAAAAAAACTATTTGTAGAATCTCTCTCCCCCTTTAATTTAGTTGTAAATGTGTGCGCAAACCAATTTATTTAACATTTAGATTGATGCTCTCTTTTGAAATTTTGTTTGAAAGAAAACTATCATTATAGCTTGCTAACTATGTCAGCAAATATTTTTTATTCTTATCAACTCAATTCAAGTTAGTTTATTCTTCCATTCTTTGACTCAGTTTTATATTCATATTTATATAATTGTAGAAGTTTTATCAAAATTGGCATGTTTTTTATAAGTGATTTTTGTAAATGAATATATATATATATATATATTAAGCATACCAAATTTATTTACAAATTAGGGTCAATGACCATAAAGTGTTTTTATACAGAAACGTATTCATTCGGTCAACTATAGTATTTTTTTCGAACTAGATAAATATTTTATCTAGAGAGATATTTAAAATGAAATCACCATACTTCTTCATTATTTTGATATTACGCCAAGAAATTTTAAAAGATTTTGAAATAGACTGCATTTAAAACAAAGGTTTGAAATAAGAAAGTTTGTTGGTTTAATGTAAAATATAAAAACTATGTATTAGAGAACTGAATTGAATTTGAAAATATCATCAACCTGCAGTGAATCCGTAATTATTAAAATGATAATATAAAATACTAATTTAATAGTTTTATTGATGATAATGACTATTAATAACGATGTTAATTAAATAAAATAATTTAAGTAATAATTTAAGTAATTTAAATAATTTAAATTTAATAATTTAGTAAGGAATGACATAACAATAATAAACTAGATTATGGTTTTAATTTAAAACTTAAATGATTTTTTTTTAAAAATAAAGTATAATATTTTTTTATTATATTCTTTAAATGTAAAACAAGCACTGATTAAATATGTATGTGGGAGATGATGATCTGGACCAATTGATAAGTGCTGGTTCAGCACAAAAATGTATATTGGAGATATTTTTTTTTTTTACATTTGTGTGGTCATGTATATCGGTTGTATAAAATAAAGTGGATAGCCGAAGATAGCTTGAACGTCTTTGTTCAAATCCCCTATATTACACCTGAATTCCAAGTATATAAAAGTATATATACTTGTATTCAAGTATTATAATAATTCTAAAAATTAAGCATATGCAATTAATTGTTAGTATTAAATTATCCACAGTTGTTTACTTGTCTTTGTAAATATGTTTTTATAAGAAGACTTAGTTTAAGCGATGAAATTTATTTTAAAATTGGTTAAGTTACTTATATGTTATTTAAATCTTAAATTAAGTCTGAAAAATTCATTGTAATATGTCTGATATCAATATAAATAAATAGCAATTTCTGACTGCGGTTAATTAACTCTAGTGTTTTTGTTATATACAAATCTAACAGTCAAGAATGACTTTTATTAAATCAATTTAGAATCAACTGTAAAGTTAAAAGTTGAGTATTTCATTTAGTAAAAATATAACTATTGTTGGAGGATATGATAATAGTCAATGAATATTATTGCAGATAAGCTCTCCCAAGATGACATATTATATTTGATAACTCAGAACTTGTTTAGGTATAACTGATTCAGAAAGTTGACAAAAATTGAGAAATAAAATATATACTACAAATGTGGCGTATTATAATTTTAATATTAATTAGAATTTCATAAAAATGTTATGCTTGTCAGACATTTTATAACATCTAAATTTGTATTTATTGATATCTGTATTTTGTTTATATATATATATATATATAAACAAAATACAGATATATTTTTATGAACGATATATATATATATATATATATATATATATATATATTGATAAATATCGTTCATAAAAAAAATTGAATGGTTCAAAGATCTTGCGCATGGTCGAATTAATAATATTATTTTTTATACTTCTATATTTTGTTAAAACGTATGTATTTATAAAATAATTAAAATGTTTCAGGTGGTTCAATCACATATAACTTATGATTGTAAACACTTACAATGATCTTTCATTTACAATGTTATACATTAAACAGATTATACATTGTCAATTTAAAATATATTGCAAATTATTGGCTGATCAGTATATTTTTAGGAGAGTAAAAAGGTAAAACATGTACATGTCAGTTTATATGCATATATTGGCATGGAGTAAAACGTATTTTTATTATCAATATTTTATATTTTATAACTACATATAGATTTATATTTCTTTATACTTGTAACATTAGTATATTGAAATCTAATATTTGTTTTAAAATATGTGAAAGGTATTTCTTTTCTTTTTTTAATGTAATTTTTATTTGGGCAGAGAGAGAGAGAGTAGTAAAGGAGAATTTGATTAAAGGTTAAATGTATTTTTATTGTGAATTTGAGTTCTGAAATTATTAAAATTATTGTTATTAAATGGGTTTTGAAATGATCTGATAGAAAATTTATTTGAATAGGTTTTCTTCTATTTCTCTTCATATTTTCAAATAGCATCTGCCAAAGTCATCAGACTTAATGTGAAATTGAAAGCATAAGTCTTCTTCACATCAATAACAATTTATTTTATACAGTAGTGCCATCCAGTGCAAGGCATAGTAGTTAAAGTTAATCAATGCTAGAAAATTTGTGTACAATTCTTCTAGCATTTCTTGATTAACATGACTTGCACTAGGTGACAATACTGTATGGAAACAAGTCTTCTAGCATCCATTGATTACTATGGCTTTCACTGGGTGGTACTGATATGTGGAAAGATATGCTACTGTTTTGACAACTCGTTTAAGCATAGGAAATGGTGATTATGTGATGTTTTAATTGGTTTTCTTTTTCATATCCTAATTGTAAAATCAAAATATGCATAAAATTATATAAAAAGTTTTTATAATCAATAATACTGTTGTTAAAACAGGCAAAACTCACAATATGTATTGCCATACACAAGCATGAGGTGGTGGTCATGTGATAATCAATAATATTCAGATCAAACTTCTAACAATTACAATCTCATTTTTGAAATATAAGTTGAGAAATACTTCTATAAAAATATTATTTAAAAAATATATTAATTGTATATGCTAGATCCCCATATGCTATAAAGAAATATAACTTTAACATGAAATTAAAACCAGAAAAAACAAACAAATTATAACTGAATATCCATTCATACAAATTACAGTATTTAGTAAATGTATTCAAAAATTATTTTAATTCAAACTCCTTTAAAGATGTGTACTTTTAGTTTCATATTTTGTCTTAAACATATATTTGAAAAATACAATGTTACTATTTGTTCTATTCTTTGATTATTATATTGTCAAACAGTATTTACCTAATTTATATTAGAATATACTTTTCTTATAGACTACTTAAATTTATTAATTTCAAAATGTCTTGTGCTCACTTATGTAAAGTTTATTCTTGATAAAATATTTTGATAATCATTATATTTTTTGAGTTAATATTTATGCAATATGCTTGTCCATTTATAAATTAAATTATTAGAAGACAATTTATGGACCAATTACTATTAATTCTTATTATTATTCCCTTTAATCCAAAGTCTTGATTACATTGATAATAATAAAATCCAAGTTTGACATTTGTGTTCTTGTGCTACCCTGTGATGGTCATCATTGTGAAAGATAATGAGACATGAACTTTTAGAGGAAGAAATACAAAGCAACTGCTTACCATTATATATTTTTAATTATGTAATTTAGTTGGCAAGGTTATATTTCATAATGATAGTGTTATTTGATTAGGCCATTGTTGAACTGACCACATTTGCAGTTATATAAACTGATTTTCAGCAAGATCATTATCATCATAATCATATTTTCATAACATAATTTAGCCTCCTAATATTAGACTTCCTAGTCTACTGATTATTTACATTACTGTAATATATATCATTTTATTTGTTGATGATGATTAAATTAAATGATATAAACATATGAAATAATGAAATAATAATATTAATAACAGACGTCTAAAATGTTTTATGGCATATTTAAGTTTATTTTCATTGAGAAAACTATACTTTGTTTACATTATAAACAATTTGTTTTATAGAAGTAATATTAATTGATTCCATTTGAAAATATGACAGAGATTTAAGTTTTAAATAGACAAGATGTTTAAATTCTTTTAGCAGAAGAGTTTACTGCAAAAAAGTTAAAACGTTATGCAATAAAATAAAATATATGATTATATATGTGGTTTAGTGTTTCATATGCATCTGCCAACCTTGATAAAATTTAAAGCCAACCTTGATAAAATATTAAATATATATATATATATATATTTTAAAACATATATATATATATATATATATATATATGTTTTAATTTTAGACTTAGGATATATCCTTTACATAGCTGTTCATATCCTATCTAAACTTTTTGCATTGAACAATTCTCTTTAAGCATTATTCTATGAGGAGCTGGATGTTGGAAAAATCTTTTCTTTATAGTAAGGTATTTAAATATTTATTACTTTTGATTAAGTTACATCTTTTTAATTAAAAGACTGATATCTATTGTCTTCAAAAAATTCAACTTTTTAATTTTTCCTTTATTTTTGATGCCTAGGCAAATTGAAGCACTTTCACAATTTGAAAACGGGTCATCATTTAAATTTCATAATTTATTTGTAATCATTGGTTTACTCCTTGTCCAATAGATATGAATGTACAAAAATGAAAGTTCAGTATATAGTTTAAATCAATTACATACAGTGACTTGAATGAAAACTTTTCAGATTTTAATTAGGCTTAGAATTGTATTAAGACATGACCCATATGCAAATCTAATAATCAACCAATATTATTTAGTAATTGGTTTCTAGTTATTTTTTTATCTGGAAGAATGGCACTATTGATGCAATATGCTCTTCATGTATAAGGAAAAAAAGAAATACTTAAATATTTTATCTATGAATGTATTATCTTATGTGTATATTGCCAGCTAATAACAGCTATTACATGAAAGCAATCTTCCATGTTAGGAATCCTCATTGAAAATATTCAAAGAGGACAGTTTCCTAATATAATATTGACAATGTTTATCATATTTAACCTTTAATTTCTGTAATGCCATTTTATTTTTACCCAACATCTCCAAAACGTAAATTCCTCTTTATCAATAAGTTGTTTAAAATTAAAACCAAAGTCAGGCATTGGGCCCTATAAATATTGTAGTAGTATGTCAAGATGCACACTGCAATTTATATTTTGGTTCATTTAAATTATATTTATACATATTTAATTTTTTCCATGTTATTAATCTGTATACAATATTTTAATTAGTTTCTATCATCATGTAGGCATTTTTATTTCAATAATGGTTCAATTTAACTTATTGAATTATTTGCTTTGTTTGTTTATTGAATAATTGTTTTTAATGCTTAATAAAGTTTATTTTAACTAGATGATAAAACAAGTTATAGAAAACATTTAAACTCTCATTACTATGAAATTATGAAGCCTGGCAAATAATGCTCTCTCACTGATCTTTTATTAGGTTGTATTGAAAAAACATTTATTCTGCAATGAATTAGTCACTTGATATTACTTTTTACCTATGCAAATTAGTACTAAATGCACTGATTAATTTTAAAATTAGAGACCACTTAATACAAAATATCATTAATGATTTTCTATTGTTTTTCAATATTTAATTAATCCATTTACTAAAAGACAAATTCATGAACATTGTGATTATTTAGTGAAATATCTATTTCTGTGTCAGTTTTAACTTCTTTCATCAAATATGTTTTCAAACTATGTTCCAAATGATTAACATATTAGTGCTACATGTTTGATTGTGGATTCCATATTATATTCATGAATAAGTCAACTGCAATTACTTCTTTTATATTGTAAGTAAAAATTATAGGTATTGCACTAAAGAATTCATTCACTTGTTTTTATTACCACAATCAATTATTACCATATATACTTTTATTAATGTTTTTCTTTTTACATTCACACTTTTTTAAAGAATATATTTCACATTTTTTTAATATATCCATCATATACTTGTGTATTAGTTTGGCTTCAAAATTTTAAGATTTTGAAATTTCTCATCATTATCCATATTTTACATTAGAATATACAAATAATAAGTGTATGAATAAAATTTTCCTAGCAGCATATTTCACTTCAAGTAAAGATAACTTGCACAATCAGATGTTTAATTATAATAATTGATTTAATTACTAACATATATTTGTTATTTATTCTATAATAAATATGTACATATATATTATTGAAACCAGTCAATAGTTAGATAAACCCAATATCAGTAACGATCAACAATCTCAAACTTTTGTCAAGGCAACCTCCTTTTAACAATATATATATATATATATATATATATATTATAACATTACATTTATATATATATATATATATATATATATATATAAATGTAATAATGTTCAAGACTAAATGAGTTTATAAGTAATCATTAAAAACTAGTAAACACATAGAAAATCCCAATATCAATAACAATCTCAACCTGTTGTTAAGGAAACCACCTTTATTGTTAAAAGAAGATTGCCTTGACAACAGATTGAGATTATTATTGATGGTGAGGTGGTTTAAGTGTTGGCTGGTTTTTGAGTATATATATATATATTACACTTACATTTACATTTATTTTAAATAGAAATCTTATTTGTTAAACAAATAATTGTGGAAAAAAGTTTTTAACACTGCTATTTTAAATCAAGCAAAAACACAAAAGAAAAAAGAAAAAAAATGACAATTCACCTAGTGAAAATTCTGTTAATGATACCATAAATTTGATCGGGTCAAAATCAAAGTGGGTAATGAATAATCTTTTCATCATTTTATTTCCTTAACATTTATTAAGTAAAATTGAAAACATTTTAGAAGAAATTCATTCTTTATAAATAATAGATTGAAAGTATGCAAGCACAGTACAAATTTTAAGATAACAAACAATGATTGATTTAGAATAAGTGCGTGTGTAAATTACGTTGTCATACCCCTTATGCTTTTAAACTTAAATAGTTAATCAATATGTTCACAAAACTTCAATTTGAAGAGGCAGGAAATGAAAGTCATTTTTACTTTTTGTATACCTATGATGAATAATAATACATTGAATTCAAACTTTACTAAGAAATTAATATAAACTTTATAAAGATTAGCCATTGTGATTATGCGAATGAAGATTAATAAATAAACAATTTTCCAACATTTCAAGAAAAATACCACACAATATTATATTTGTGTATGTATGTATGTATATATATATATATATATATATATATATAGGTAATAAACCTTAAATATTAACTATATGTAAATTGTGTCATCACAATCTCCAAGCTTAAAGATAAACAAATAAATATTTTGTTAATTTATTATCAAAATAACACTATACGTACTATCAGAATATATATATATATATATATTAATTGATGAATTTACTAAACATTGAAACGTGTATGGTAGAATTTTTTTAGAAGAATGTCTTACTAATAAAGTAATCAAATTCCCCAACTTCTTTTAATAATAAAAAAACTGGACCACAATAACCAAAAAAATTAACCAAATTTCTACAAAGTTTCAAGTTTACCATAATCTATCTAAAGAAATTATTGTTATTATTTTATACTGTAATAAACTGAAATTCTCAGATAATGACCTTCTTTAATCCTTTTATCAAATAATAATAAAAAATAGGGAAATAAAAATAATTTAAATGAGAGTTTTGCAATGACTATACCAATCAAAAAATCCTTCATTATGGCTTTTTCATCTGTTTTTTTCTTCTATTGATACTTTATCATGCTATTTTTAAACATCTTTGCAGCAAATTTAAAGAAGTCAAAACATTATTTAATATCATTTACCTATTATATTCTATACATTTATGCCGTAGCGTGTTAATGAAGGCAATCATTACTGCATTGCTTTAGAATAAATAAAGAGATCTATATTTTAGATCTATAAAAATATTAATTTTACCTTAAAATAATTTTGAAGAGCCTTGATTTTCATTCACTCTACATATTAAAAACAAAAAGAAGCTATTTGCTGTAGTAGATTTAATATATTTACTTCCAATCTTCTAATGAACTTATGATCTTCTAACATTTATTCTGGAAACAAAAAGCAATTTTAAAATATTTCTTTTACTACACTTATATTACTTGAATAAGAAGTATTGATTATCTTCCATATAATACATTTGAAACAATAACTGTTTTTAAAGAACTAATTTTGTCAAAGCAATTAAATCACAAAAATGATGCATCTTATTTTTAATGTATTTAATGTAGAATCCTACTTGAGTATATGTTACAACATGGTATTCAAGTTACTTTTCTACTTTAAAAGTTTAACTGATAAAACTTATAAATAAGTGAAAATGAAAAATTATAAACCAAACATATTGCAAATTGCATTTAATACACTAACATTCTGTTTGAGATTCTGTTTTGTTTTTAAAGGACTACAAAGCTTGCAAAGTAGTGATGATTTTTTTTTCTGCCAACTACTCATTTGACAAAATGAAAATTACAATTGTTTTTGGGTGCACCATGTAAGTTGCACATTTTTTTATTCTTTATATCGATGCAAAAATTTAGTAAAGTGGGGTTGCTTAAATGTTTTTCAACAGTGTTTAGTTTAATTTATCAAAACATGAGCTTTTATTTAACAACTAAATATTAAGTGTTATTATTATGCTGGGCTGACATATTGCTAGAAGAGATGGTAATAGATGGACAATTGAAATTTTAAACTGGATTCTAAGAGATTGTAAAAGACCCAGAAAGAGACCACATGTGAGATGGATGGATAATAAGAAAGTGTGCAGGGGTGATGTGGAGAAGAGAAGCTAATGATAGTAAAAGATGGATTAAACTTGGAGAGACCTTTATCCTGCAGTGGATTGATAATGGTTGATGACGATGATGATTATTATAAATACATACAGGAATTTAAACATAAAACAATGTAACACTTAATAAGTAATGATATTTTGGTCTTAAAACATCTTAAAAGTATATAAGAGCATTCAACATTAAAATTAGCTAATAATTAACGTAAATAGTCAACTAATTATTTCTACACAAAATGAGAATCAAACTGTTTTTTTTCTCTATATAATAAAATTTTAAAAATCACCACATTGTTTCTTATTTAGCATTTTACAGTCTAATAATATTTTTTTCCAAATTCTTTTTTGGAAAAGTCTGAAAAATTTTTGACCTGCAAGTGTTGTTTAAGCTTTATCTAAATTATAACTGTTACATGATGAAAGATGAAAAAATATTTTGAGATCAAGATGTGCATGAGTTTTTTATTTAAATAAAAGAGATTTTATTTTCAATATATGTATCGGAATAAAATTAAAATTTACTAATAAAAATATTAGCAAAAATCAAAGTTTTACTTTTATTTTTGGCAATCTTGATTTCATTTATTAAACAAACATACTCAAGTAAAAACTTTTATTCAAACGTAAATATAACTACACAGAATTCAAAACAAATGTCAATCATTTTTTAACATTAAAAAAGTTTTCATACGATCAAAGGAGTCATATAAAAATGATAAATCAAACGAATCTTTATGACATTTCTTTTTATTTTACTATGTTCATAAAAGGCAATCTTTTTATCATCTAAAAGATTCTTTATCAATATTATGTTTTAGAATGTATGATGCTGGACTGAAGTACCTTTCTTTCTATCTCTCATTTTATGAATTTTTTAATTTACTGTCATTTATATGTGTTTTAAGTAAGCTGTATAAAATGTTACAAAGTATTCTGAATCCTATCCTGCTTTAAATTATTTAATAATAAATACGAACCACCATATTTCTTCCAAGTAATCTGCATACTCATCTCCCCCAACGAGTCACTATTCTGAGTAGTTCAATTTATAAATTGATGATTTAAAAAGTAAAGAGAATTTATTTTATCATACAATCCTCGCATCCTTAAAATGAAATAATTATTTTTATGAAGTAAAGCACCTTTAATAAACTCACGAAAGTAAATAAGATCAATATAATAATTACTATTTTTTTACATAACTAAAAAGGCTTGAACACAGACATTCAAGCTCCCTTTGGCTATCAGATTTAACACATAGAACTGATACACATGACCACACATATGTGAAAAAACTCCAGGAATATAAATTTTACTTGTATTCAATCAAATATTCAATTTTTTTTAAATCAAAGCACAGTTGTTTACACTTATGGACAAAGTTGTTTATTTTCATGCTTAAATTAAATTTCAGAATCTTTGTTTGGCTCAAGTATGATTACAATTTATTTTCAATTAACTGAATGAATAATGTCAATCAAGGAATATCTTATTATTCATTTTAACTTTAAATTAAAGTATGTATTTTTTGTAATAGGTGCCCAGAAGATATGCTTATAACATGATGCATTAAGGCTCTTTGTATTCATTACTGTAAATCAATTAGAAACAATTATTAATAAAATATATTAAGCATTTCTAACTTGTCAGGGAATTAATGATTACTCATAGTCTTAAAGCTATGTGACATTTATAAAGTTATGTTGTGTTTGATAATAAAAAGTACAATGTTCTTGAAATAAATAATAAAGAATGGTTCAATAATTACTTATATGGTCAAAAATTATTTCCTAAAAATTAATATGAATAAAATATATTAGTACAAATCTTTATTAGTTGTTTAATAATGTAGTTCCCTTATTTTTACTGGCAAAATTATTTTGTGGAAGCAATTTATGTGCCATTTAGTTATTTTCTGGCATGATGTCAGAATTTTTCATTATATAGGTTCAATTTGTTGATCTTCAACTGTGATGACTTAATAAAAAACTTACACATTAATTTTATGTATACATTGTGTGCCCATGGTTTTTATTTTAAAATTAAAAAAATCCTATGAATACATAGTGCATATTTCTGTTTTATATACATATAATATGAACAACCACAGTCAGTAGCATAGAAAACAGAAAGATTAGTTCACCACAGTCATTAGCAGAGAAAACAGAAAGATTAGTTCAAACTAAACGTTTTAACATCAAAGTTGTATTATATCCTGGTGAGTTTTTCATAAAGCTGCTTTTCTGTTCTAAGTACCACTATCATACAAATAAAATCATATCATAGATGGTATACATTCCTTTTTAACAACAATTGCCATAATATATATATATCTCAGACATTATATCAAATATAATATTTTTCCTCCCATACCTTCATATATAGTCTGTACATTATAAATTTTCATGACCAACTATTTATTTTTAACCATTGTTATACATCTTGATTAACTGAATCAAATGCCTCAAACAAATTATTAATAACAAATATAAATTATATTTTTACTTATGGCATATATTTGTATTTGCTCAGCAATAAAAATGATATTTATAGTTTCTTGATTTTCTAACAATGCACTAAGATTCTGAGAAACCTTTCATTTATAACAAGACAATCTTTTTTAAAAAAATAAAATACTTTTTGTTATAATAGATATCAGTGGCAATCAATTATAATTTGTACTATCATTTTTATATTCTTTTATTTTTTCAAATAAGAATAACAAATTATTTTAAAGATCTGATGACAAAAATTCAGATCCATATATTTTTAAAACTTTCAATAATTTTAAAGCTATTTATATTATTCATGCATTTTAAATTTCCTCATTCATCACAACCCAATATTGATATTGTCATATTTAATTTTTATTTACTTTTGTCATATATTATAGCCATTGTATTCACTAATTTAAGATGATTATGATATCCTTTTTCTATTTCCATATTTTATTTTCAATATATTAAATAATAAAATTTAAAGTATTGGTTTTAAAGTTTAAATTTAGAAGTCATTCTTTTACTTTTTTTATATGTCAAATGCGTTGACCAGGAAGTGAACATTAGCCAGCTGCTTGGAAGGCAGTTATGCCAACCATTAGCCACTAACGACAAAGTCATTCTTTTACTTTTATATATTCGTTTAATTTCCACTTTAATTCCTAGTTCTACCTTCATTTTATTAGTCAACTGAATACAAATGACATATTTCTTTATAATCAAATCATTTTCAGAATATATTTTTACGTTCAATTCAAGAATAGACTTATCTGTCACAACATAATTTTTAAGAAAAAAAATATCTGCTTTATTATCATATTTTGTTTTAAAATATGCTAGAGTTTTAATATTTAATAGCTGCTAAAACTAACATTGCTTCAAAAGAATAGGCAGCAATATTCTTTACATATATGTTATTTTATATATGAACTATTTTAATGCAAATATGATCTTGACCTTGGAATATGATTACATGGTGAGATAAACAATCATCTGCATATATAATCTCATCTAATGAAGCCGTTATAATATAATCAATAAAATACTATTATTCTAAGTCAAATTGTATATCAGCCTTTTTTATAGGGATGTATTTTGAAACAAAATTTTATAATAATCTATTCATGTGATGAATAAAAATTTAATTATTCCATATGATTCGATTTACAGAACCCAAATACATGATTTTTAATTACTTTGGATTATAATTCATTATTCTTATCAACATAAGTATTAAAGATTCCAAAAAAGATGACATGGTTTATTATTAATATTAATACTAACTAAAACCAAACAATGACTACATATTGATAAAATGAGCTGAGATTCCATCACACACAAAAAAATTTATATCATGAGCCTTTCATTAATATATCTAAAAATTTTAACAATGAAATAAAAAGTTGTATATCATAATAAAATTTAACATTAAACAGTATTTTTATCAATGACTTATCTTGGCTTCTTTTCTAAAAATAGAACTATTTTTGCAAAGCATTAACTTAAATCTATTTTAAATCTTGAAGAGGCTATAATAAACAAATTGATAATTTTATGTGCTTAGTATTTTAAAAAATTAAAATATATATCTTTTTACTTACTTTTTTCTTATTTTTTATTTATTACTTTTATTGATATAATTTATATATTTGTTTTTGCCATGACAATCAAATAATATTTTTATGATTAAAAATTTTAAAGCACTTTTTAAGGTCTTTCTCACATTGTACAATGTAGAAGCATTATTAGTTTAATAGAGAGTTTAAAGCACACAATAATTTACCAAATAAACATATTTTAGTCTTATTCTATGTGATTCAACAGAAATTTTACTGACTTGTATAATATCATAATTCAAATTTCCTAGTTGCTAAAACTATTTCCATCCTTCTACTTTAATTTATAGAATGTTGCATATTTTATATACTCATCTTCCACAAGTAAAAAGCTTTAAATCAAACATGGTGTGCATAAAATTAAAAAAAATATATTACAAAATACAAATGTTGCATTAAAAATCTAAAATCCTATTACCATAGTTATTGCAAAGAATTGACTGATGGCATAAATGGTTTTATATGATTTTATTTTGAAGCAACTAAAGTGACTAAAGAAATTAAGGTAAGAAATGAAAAGGAAATAAGAACAACTCAGAGATAGACAGAAAATTTAATAGACAGACTACATTATTTTTTACAAGACATAAAGATCAACTTTTGATTATTTATTGTTTATTAATTATTTGATGTTAACACTATTGTGTCAAATTTGATATAATAACTATAGATTATCCCAACATTATAAGCTCATCTTTTTCAACAAACACACTGATATGTATTTACATACACATATATTATATGACAAGTCTAAAAGTTACTACAATATTTAATAATTATTATTTAACCCATAAATAAAATAGACTTTTTACTTACTTAATGATTATGATAGAATGACAACCTGTTAAGCTAATTGCACAGACGCTGTGAGAATGTTATTAATAAATGAATACCTTCGAACAACCACATGATATAGTATTTATATAAGAGTAAAAACAGGCTGTCATTCTATCGTAATTATAATCGCACGCAAGACGTTATAAAATAAATGCTTATTCATGTATATGATTTAGTTTCGTTTAGAGTGGCATTTAGTAAATTCTAGAAAATTTCATTGGCGTCATTTATACAGACATTATATATAGTAATTTAAAGTGACTATTATGTAGTCACGCCTTCGTTACAACTACTTTAGATTTGCTCATATATAAACATTTGAGTCGTAAGAGTAAGAAGGATTCCTTTTTATTCTTATATAAATACTATATCATGTGGTTGTTCGAAGGTATTCATTTATTAATAACATTCTCACAGCATCTGCGCAATTAGCTTAACAGGCTGTCATTCTATCGTAATTATAATCGCATGCAAGACATTATAAAATAAATGCTTATTCATGTATATGATTTAGTTTCGTTTAGAGTGGCGTTTAGTAAATTCTAGAAAATTTCATTGGCGTCATTCATACAGACATTATATATAGTAATTTAAAGTGACTATTATGTAGTCATGCCTTCGTTACAACTACTTTAGATTTGCTCATATATAAACATTTGAGTCGTAAGAGTAAGAAGGATTCCTTTTTACTCTTATATAAATACTATATCATGTGGTTGTTCGAAGGTATTCATTTATTAATAACATTCTCACAGCGTCTGCGCAATTAGCTTAACAGGCTGTCATTCTATCGTAATTATAATCGCACGCAAGACGTTATAAAATAAATGCTTATTCATGTATATGATTTAGTTTCGTTTAGAATGGCATTTAGTAAATTCTAGATAATTTCATTGGTGTCATTCATACAGACATTATATATAGTAATTTAAAGTGACTATTATGTAGTCACGCCTTCGTTACAACTACTTTAGATTTGCTCATATATAAACATTTGAGTCGTAAGAGTAAGAAGGATTCCTTTTTACTCTTATATAAATACTATATCATGTGGTTGTTCGAAGGTATTCATTTATTAATAACATTCTCACAGCGTCTGCGCAATTAGCTTAACAGGCTGTCATTCTATCGTAATTATAGTCGCACGCAAGATGTTATAAAATAAATGCTTATTACTTAATGCTTGCAAAATATAATTAAATGTTTTATTTACCTGTAATTCATTGTTATTTCATTGTTATTAATGATTAGTTTTATTTTATTAGTGCTGTTTTATTTGATGGTTCATATTTTCTTTATTGATCTGATATGTATATACATCTATTAAATACTATATATCTTATCCATAATATATAAGTAAATTAAGAGAAAGAAGACAATCTTCAACAGCTAAGAATGAGTGTGATAATGCTCATTTTTATCACAAATTTTAAATCTCTATTATTATTTTATCATTATTCGACATATAATGATGAACAAGCTTTTAGATGATATGTTTTAGTTACAATTTAAAATGCATGGTAGAAGTTAAAATACATATCATGCCATATTATAGTATGATTTATATAAGTAATCTCAATTATTATTTATTAGAGATCACAATCAGCCTTAAAAATACCCTCAAAATATGCCAATCATATCTGTGTATATATATTATGATACAACCATAAGCATCACATTATTAAATTTTACATTTTATGATATATCTTTGAATAATATATTGTTAAACAGGCACCTACTTCAATTCCCCATATCATTTTATTCAAAGATTATGACATTTGAAACACTTGTCAGGATTAATGATCCAAACCCTATCAACAGTTACTAATATTTGTCATCAATTCTTACATTGCCCATTACTACAATTGTCATATAGACTGTATTTTTCATTTTTAGTTCAATATCTTTTTAGTTTTGTTTTTAGCAATTTAAACAAGTTGTTTAGATCTTCTTTAGTTTCATTTGTAAGACTGATGAAATCAAAGAATCTATGAGTCTTAATAATCTTGTTAATTAATTTGAAATACATATTAGATGTTTGTAATTTGTGTTCATTTATTTCACACCTAATTTAGAAATTAAATAGAATAATAACATGAATAATTTTGTCACATTTTGTTATCAGTGTGAAAGCATTAACTTTTGTATTTATATTTAAATAAATATTTTATTATGTTAAAACAAAATTTTACTTATAATAACATAATTATTATAGAAACTTAACATTTTGGATTTTCAGATTATAAAATTTTGCTGTTAATGTTTGATTATTAATACACAATATAAATAGTATAAAATAATATAATTAATAAAACTAACAAATGTACACACAAATATGAAGAGCCTTTTTTCAACGGAGATGTACATACTTACCATGTCATAAATATGTCGTTTATTTCTTGCAGATAAGATTTTCTTTTTAGGATTTTTATTTTAAATTGTTAACCCTTAGGAAAAACATCAGTCCTCTAATATTGTTCTGTGAATTTTTAAGCTTACTGATTAAAGTATATAACAAGGTTGACAAATTTTTAATACTATCACAATCATGAAAGGGAAAATTTTCTCCTTCATTATTTCATTTTTAGAAGCCGGCTTTACACACACACACACACACACACACATATATATATATATATATATATATAGAGAGAGAGAGAGAGGGAGGGAGGGAGAGAGAGAGAGTGAGAGAGACAAAGATTGTATCATAATACTGTTTAATATAAAATTCTAGTTTAAATAGTTTTATTTATGAATACCATTTAGCGATTCAATATGTATACAGTATGAAACAAGTCAGACTATTTATATGTATTATTTTATATTTCATTATTATGAAACCAAAAAATTAAATTATACATTAATTTTTATATCTGCATATACAGAATTAAACTTAGTATTTTCAATTAATTAAAAGACATTCTAGATACATTATTTATTAGTTGTTGTTGTTTTTTTTGATGATTTTGTTTTATTGTAAAAAAGAACAAAAAAAAATCCCATTTCTTTAAAATTGTAAAATGAACTAAATTTCAAGAGTTAGAGAAAAAATAAAAAATTATTAGTTTTAAGTACTCTGTATGCAGAATTACTGATTAAAATTTATTATTATAATAATAAACTAGTATTTTGTTTTGAATTAACCAGGCTGAATATGAGAAGGCTGTCTTTTTGAAAAACAAATTGAAAGTATTAATGAATAAAAGAAAATACTATATTTATTTGTTATTAATTTTTAGTAGTTAAGACAAAATTAACTTGGACTAAAATTTTTGAGTGTAAGAAGAGGCACATAATAACTAATTATAAATAAGATTTTGTTAATGAGAATCTGATTAGAATTTTCCATTCTATTATTTACAAAATATAATGGAACTTGTTGTTGCTCCTGTCTGCAAAAGTATATACTCTTTGGATTATTCATCACAAGTAAAAACTTCCATGGACATGTCATCCTAGAAAAGTTCTTTATTGAAAGTAGATAACGTTAAGTTTGAAGGAATTATAATAGACTTATTAAATTAAATACTCAATATATTAGTGGTTATTAAAATTCATTCAAATCATAGAGTACTAGTTTGCATGGAAATATATTACTGAGATGGAGAAATGAATTAAAAAAAAATAGTCACAATTATAATCTTATGGATATGTACTATTATTAATACATGGATACACTTAAATGTACAGACATATACCAATTATATGTTATATCCTATATAAGAAAAAAGAGTTTATATAATTTATTTAGAATATTAAAATCCATTTTGACCAATAAAAATGGAGTGTTGAGTCAAAATGGACTGGAAAAAACAAAAGATATCTTGATGAGGTTCTTATTGTAGTAATAAATCTCTTTTTTGTGACATTGAATGCACTGAGTTTTGAGGATCTAAGATTTAGACAGCCTAAATATTATCTTAAAGTATACTTGCTGTTGTTCTTGTATTGCAGAAAATTCATTTACAATATTGTGTTTTACAAAAATAAGTGTTTCTTAGGACAACATAATAATGTGCTGCATATTCTTCTTATAACTACAAAGTTAAGAAGAAAAACTAGTTTTTCAAGTAAGAGTAACATTTGATCAAGAAAATCCTTAGTATATATTTTGAAGTTTATACATTTGGATGTGTAGCAGACAATCATGAATGTTGAGTCACATTTTGTTCTTAATATTAATGAATATGATTGTTTATTAATTAGTAGGTAAGAAATCCTGAGCACACTAATTGATTATTATAATGCTTAATTAAATGATTAACTGATGTTTTATTTAAAAAATGTACAGATTAGAAAAAAAGTTTAAGTCATCTGAGATAATTGCTGGTTACACTTTTTCAGTAAATTATTTGTATATATCAGTCTCACTAATTAACTTTTTATTAGTATGCAAATTGAATCCCCCTCCCCATATTAAAATTAATTTTTGCATATTTTTTGCATGACATTATGATATAACTAAATACAAGCTGGAATACAATGAGTGATTTAATATAATTATAATTAGACATTGATCAAATTATAAAATCAATAATTAATATTATTGAATAATTACATAATGAAATAGTAAGATGATATTGAATTGTTTTTTGTATCATTGGAAATCTTTTAAATCATAAATAATGATAAGAAGACTACTGTTTAAGGTGTCTAAAAAAATCAGATGTAAATATTATGGAGGAGGATAATAGATATATGGCAATGCATGACTAGTAGAAAATGAATAATTATTTAGCAATAGTCATTGGATTGCTTATTCGTTACATTTTTTGAGAACTATTCCAACTGACAACTGAAATCACTCTAGATAATATACAGCAAAGAGTGGACATATCTGCTATTTCATAATGGCTAATATACATTAAATCTATCAGTCATTGAAAAAAATGTATAGATCACACATATATTTTCTTATAGAATAAAGAACTTGATATAAAACTAAAAGAAAAAAAGGATAAATATTGCGTCAATTGTTTTATCATATTTAATTAAAACCATTATAATTAGTCATTTGTTAATATTTAGGCAGGGATGGGCAAATTTTTTTAAGTGGTGGCGCCAAGTACTGATATTAATGAACGCCATAATTTGTAGAAATTCAAAATAAAAGAATGTAAAAATAATTTAATATTATCTATTTCAATATTTTTTATTTCAATTTTAGTAATCATAGCAAGAAAATTATTATTATCATTATATTATTTATTATGACAATTTGATATAATTATAGAATTATAAAGCAAAATAAAAAAACGCAATGTTAATATAAAAATATCCAAATATAGAATACAGATATGTATTGCTCCGCATTTTTTAAAATGCTTGATTTTCCATATCAGTTTTTTTTTATCTAATTGGATAAGCTTAATAAAATGATTAAATTTAAAATAATAAAAAAATAAAATGTTGAGCTATTCTTTTAATTGCTGCCTAAAATGCTTCCAGTTATCATTCCAACAAATAAACACATGTACAAAAATCAATTCTATTGTTATCTAACTCGTATTGATTTATGCTAATCAGGAATACCATTACCTGAATTTTGAACACTCAAATCTAGAAATCACTGGAAATATAAATTGATTCAACTTCCTTCCGAAGACAAATCAACAATTAAAACGATATATCAAAAAACTACCTGCTTTATTTAATTGCAATAATCCCATGTGAATAGAAATTTATCAATTTAATGACACAATCTTTTTTTATTAATAAAAATGAATAAATACATTATATTCAAGACTGTTTATATATATAAGACATATTTTGCGGATTCATCTGTGTTAAAATATTTTAAATATTGATATACAGACGTTTAGTCTTGGTCACACAAGTGATAAAAGGTAGAAAGGCTATAGTAGAGGCGCTACAATCACTGATTTGGGGAAAAAAAACATTAAAGTTCCACCAATAGCAAAAATGTTAAATTAAGAATGTTTTTTAAAAAAAATCTTTCCAAATAGGAGGAAGTTTGCATGTATCATCTCGATTGTAAAATATGTCTTTTATATATGCAACCCGTGAAAATCTTCGTATGAACATATATATATATATATATATAGTAAAAACATATATGCAGACCTGATTGTGGATCTGGTTTTAGATTTAAAAAATCCAGAGATTATCTTTATATATATATATCTCATTTGGCACATTATATTCCACTTGATAATATCTTCAAGATATTTTAAATCATTTTACACTTTATGATAATGACTGTTATTAGGGCCTCCAGGTGTGGCTGTGTAGGCTGTTTGGGGCAGAAAGGTGCTTCATTACTGGGGCACTGAGACACTAACATACTTAATAAAATTAATATGTAAATAAAATTGACATTTTTTAATTATTCTGTCATTAGAAATATGCTTTGAGTGTAAGTATTTTTTTTAAATATAAGAGGAATACTTCTTTATTTAAACTTATTTGTTCCAATTATTCAGACTTCTAATTTCTAAGCACAAGCTTGAAACATACTACATTATTATTATTATTATTATTATTATTATTATTATTATTATTATTATTATTATTATTATTATTATTATTATTATTATTATTATTATTATTATTATTATTATTATTATTATTATTATTATTATTATTATTATTATTATTATTATTATTATTATTATTATTATTATTATTATTATTGTTATTGTTGTTGTTGTTATTATTATTATTATTATGCTAAACCAAACAGACCGACATCAATTTGTCATGGTAATTAATAAAACTTATATGTAAACATTTAGATTTCCGAATTACTTTATTCCCAGAAACACAATTATAATTCTAAATATTTATTATTTAAACATAAAAAGAATATTTCTTTACTTAAGTTTATTGTGGCAGTTGCTCTAGCCTCAAAATATATTTCATATATACTTTACCATTGGACAAAATTGAATAGGCCAAAGTCCTTTCACTACAATTAATAAAATTTATATGTGAATAAAAATGTTTAGATTTCCCAATCATTTTTATTTAAATATCTTAATTTACATAGAAAGTAATAATTTGTTTATAAATAAAATTTATTTTAAAAATATTGCTTCATAATTACAGTATTTCTGTATATGATGAAATTATGTTTATCAATAATGTTTTACAAGTTTTAAATGTTTTGTTTATTTGAGAGTATTTGTAGAGTATCTACCCTAAAAATATTAGATCTGGATTGGATACTGTATTGTGCTAACAATTTCTTAATCGTGTTATATTTCCCTTTATTTTTGTTTATTACTGTCCTGTATTATCTTTCTACAAGCTTTGCTAAATATCTTTTCCTAATATTAATAAATCTAAGCAAAACAAAATATTTAATTCTTAACAAGTTTCATAAAATAACCTATAAATAAACAAGATAAAGTGCAAGGGTTTTTAATGGATTCTAAAAATTTATTAAAAAACAATCTAAGTAAAAAAAATTTGAATTTTTTTGTGGTTAAATACCTAATTGTCAAACTCCATAATAAAGTGTATATATATATATAATATGACTTGTTTATTAGTAAGTGTTAAAAAATAAAATTATATAGGAGGTAAATACATTCTATTGAATGAAAATATGTGAACTTTTTTAATAGAAAATGTAAACAAGTTTTCTGTGAATTAAAAATAACAAAGGACCTTTAAAACAAAGAACATTTTAACAAGAATGTACAGATGGGATGTAAGAGTTTTATCAGTTGTGTTAATTAAAATTGACCTACATTGGCTGGTTATAATGAAATATTAAAGTTATATGATCAATAAACAATATATAAAAATTTAAAATATCAGATTGTATGTCTAATAAATTATAGTTATTAATAGTGGACAACATCATATACAAAATTAAATAATGGTGTAAATATTTTATCATTGAAGGAATATAATTTTGATAATGAAAAATGTGAATAAGTTTATGCATGAGAAATTTTTAATAGGTTTTCAAACAAACAAGGAATAAATTTTAATAAATTACTGACCAGCAAGCATGAATGGAGCTTAAAAGTGAAGCATTCCAAAAAATCATATTCTGGATGTACATACCATTTGGTAAGTAACTTAATATTATTTAATTACTTATATAATATCAGAGCTCTCCTGAGAATACGAGGGAAGCAGTGGAATGGAGAGGAGCAGTGAAAATTTGTCTTATTTGCAGATATTTTCTATCTCTACTAGCATTTTCATAGGATTGTCCAAAATATAATATAAAAACTTTAAAAAAAAACATTTCAAATTTACTAAATAAATATTTAAGTAACTATAGATTTGAACTTAGGATTTTTCAGTCTATATTTGTTCTCTTCTCCATCTCAAACAAACAACACGCATGCCACATATATTATATGTGTCGGCTATGTGAGATGAAGTAGATGATGAATATAGACTGAAAAATCCTACGTTCAAATCCATCTTGTTACTTATATAGAAAACATTCAATAACTAAAAATGAATGGATCAATTAAATATATATTTTTGTTTTAAGGTACTAATTAATTATTCTTTCAAAAAGTATTATCTTAAACGTTAAGATGTTTTATTTTAGAAAGTGTTTTATATTCCGTATTTATTTTATAAAAATCAATGAATAAACAATATAGCATTTACCTATTTATCAAACACGTTAAATGACTAAAGCTATATCTTTAAGTTTTTTTACGAAAGCGCTGGAAAAAATGTTTTTTTAACTTACAAATTTCACTTTATAAAATTGGGAGGAGGGATGGTTGCGTTAAAATTTATCTTACACAAAAGCGGTTCTTAGTCACGCGAGACTGACTTATTATTAATAATAAGTCGAATAATTACAAAAAAAAAAAAAACAATCTCTAAACTCTGGTTAAGGAATTTAATCTTTTACATTGACAAAACTTTGTAATGATATTTTCTTTGAATTTATTGCCTTCTAAAATTGTACTTCTATTTATATATTTAATTTCACAGATCTTTTTCTCATCAAATTTTTAATAAAATATTATAATGTTTTTTATTCATTTCATTTTCAGCATTATTGTGCAAAAATGTTCCTGTTTTTTTTTTTTTTTACTTTAAAAAAAAATATCTTGAAAAATCATTCATCGAAATGGAGAATAAATAATTGATCAACACTTTTTGTTAAATTAGATGAATCTCTGATAATATCAATAACCTCTCTGAAAAAAATCGTCCTTATTACAACATCTTCTATTTTGTTGATTATTTTTATTATTTCATCAATAAAGTCATGAGTTTTTTTTTTTTATTTATTCTAAATTAATGGACAAGATTTTATTTTCTGCTATTGGATATTTCTCTCACTTTTTTATTTAATTAGTAGATAGCTTGAATATTTTTTAGAAAATGTAGTACTGTCTGTCAAATCAAAAGCATGTGAAACAATTATCATAATGGCAGATGGTATCTACTAAACTGGTTTATCACAATAAATACATTTTATTTCGCATGAAATATCAAGTGCAATGTAAATAAGATTAACTAAGCATTAGTATATATATATATATATATATATATATATATATATATATATAAACCATCCAAGAAAAGAAAAGCCAGTTGCAACTTCAGTTGATATGCTGTGTGGTCAATAATGCCAAGAAGTGCGACTATCCCTAACTTAACTTGCAATTCACACTACATACAAGTTTGTATATATTTCCACATAAGGTAAAACTATTTTATACTTTGATAATAGATTCACATTCAATAAAATAATAAATATTTTTCTCAGAGTTATTCAATAATATGTGTAATCTTAGTCTTATTCTATTTTATTAATAAAAATCTTTGTAAATATATAGTTTTTTATTATAAAAATTAATTAAGAGTAACTCAATCTGTATTTTAAAAGTAAGACTAGCAATTTTAAATACTAAATTGATTTATGATTTATTTCAGGTTTTTATAAATTAAGAAAATAAAAGCATAGATATAAAGTGTGTTTATGCATTTTAGAATAGGGTAATGTAAAAGGGATTTTATATGCATTATCTTACATTATACCTCTGTATTACAGATAGCATCAATGTAATAATTATGTGTTTAATCCAAATAGATTTTATGTGTAATCTCATATATGACCTTATTTATTTTGCAAATATGCAGTGATGATATTTCTTTAATAAAGACAAAAGAAAGAGAAATTTTAAAAATTAACAATTTCTTTATTGTATAATATAAAATAAACGATAAAAAAAGTAATAACAATAAGAGAATTATATAAAATGTTTAATAAATATTAATACTTGTTTTCCTTAAAATTAATTTGAACTTGGGATATGAAAGTATACTAACAGATAGAGTTGTGATGACACTAACATTAAATACCAATAGGTAGTTTATTAATTCAAAAAAATAAGCTTTCATTTAAATACTGAAGAATAATCATCATCATAACCATCAATGATATTTTTTTTATGTGGTCCATAGTTTGTTTCATTAGCGATATAACAATAAATCAACCTCAATAATTCTGGAAAAGTTTTTACTTTTTTAATAAAAGTAAATGCAATTATTGCTTAGCATACCTAAATGATATTTATCATATTAGGATTCTTTATTTCACCTCAAGATCTTTTACTCAATTCATTTGTAGGCTTAAACATTAGGAGTGCTACTCTACTAACAAAAATATAACTAGATCATTAGAAAGCCTGGATATGTACTATATACCTATTAAAATATTAATACCAACATATAAGAATGATGCATAAAATATTAATTAGAGATCATTCATCTAAATAAGGATGATTAACTTCATTTAAATGTAAGATTGAAAGCTAAAGATCCAAAACACATATAATAATTGCAATATAGCACACTTTTATTTAAGTTTAATAATTACTTACATTTATCCAAGCTAAACCTAAGGTGAATTCCCATTGAATCCCATTCAGCTTCAACAATAATAATATTAAACAAAAATATTACATGTACATGAGCACAATAATATCTGAGAAAACGTTATTACATTTATAATAAGTATAATGTTAACTAAAAAAAAAAAGCAATTATGGGAAAGTGTGTTCAATAATCCGGTTTATTGCACAAATAATTTCATTTTTGTAAAATAATCCTATTTAGACACATTCCATTTATCATACTTATTGATTCAAGGTAAGTAACATTCAACATATTAATCCATTTTAAGAATATTTTTTATGTGATCATTTATCATATTTAATATATGCTTAAAAATCCAAAATTCAGGAGTGGCATTTAAATATTTAGCTTCATAAGCCATTATCCATTGAATGTCATTTAATATTGAGCAATGATGAATTCATAATGCATTTCTTTAAGCATTGGATACAAATAAATAGTTTGTTACACACAGTAATTCAATTTATTTGAACAGATATTATAATTTTATCCAAAGGATTAGAATTCATTACTTCTTTAATTTAAGATATATAATTAATCTATTTATTTATAGTCTTTAACCATGATACCAGTAATTGTGATCATATCTTTAATAATACAAATAGTTTCTCATCCATAATTAAGGGATTTTCATTATTTTTTGAATCAAAGTTTATTTATCTAAGGAACAAGTTTGTAAAGGCATATTTAAGTTTAAATATTATTGTTTAAAGTTTTTCTTTACATAATTAAATAGTAGATAAATTTATACTATTGAGACATAATATTGACAATTTCTTGAAACAAAAAGAAGCAATTATTTTACAATATTATAACATAAATTTCAGATATTATAATTTTACAAATATATCTGATATTTAATATTATTTCCAATTGAAGATGTGAAGTGATTTAAGTTGAAGTTATGAGACAGCCTTGTATAAGTCAATTTATCAATTTTCCTGTTATAAATGATATTTTTTAAAATAAAAAATTAATTAATTAATTAATTATGGTTATCTTTTTCTCAGTACAATGTGAAGAATTCATTTTAACAAGCATAATCAAATATCTAGATGTTTGGTCTAGTCAATGGATGTAGTTGGCACACAAATTGTTTGGATTTTCAAACTTCAGCTTTTTACACATTATGACATGATGTCTGGCTTACAAAATATTCTCCATAATGAATTGGAATTTTTTTGGTTCATCTAGAAAATATTGGAAGAGATCATAATGGTTATTGCTGTGAAATATTAGAGTTAATTTTTTTTTAATCAACATGATAAAACTTTAGGACTATTTTAAAAAAATAATTTCAATCTTTTACAATCAATTCTCTTTCATTTCCAGGGTTTTAAAATAATTCTACAAGCATTTATTTAAAATAAATAAGTCATAAAACTTAATAGTTCTCAAATATTTATTTATTCAATTAAATTTAAATTAATCCTCCTGTCTGACAGATTTTTTTGTTTTCAATAGGTTTAAGCTTTCAATTTTTACTTCAATATTAAACCATTATTATTTATCAGTATATAATAAATTTGACTTCATTTTATAGATATTTTTGCTTAGAAATTACATAAATTTAAAATAATTATATTTAATTTTCAGAATTCTTTTAAAAATTAGATTTCAATCAAACCAGACTGCCACATCAGCAATTTTCAGGTGGAACAGATTCAATTTGAAAAATAAATAAAATCATTTTTGTTTGATGTTTGTTTTGAAAATCTGAACAAATTATTTTTAATATTTAAAAAATCTATCAATTATGCTATAAAAGTTTGAATTTTTTTCATAATTTTGATGATATTGCTAGTGTTATAACAGACTGTTTAGTTATGACATTTCTAGACAGTTTTTTTCTCATGACAATAATCTCTATGGTAACATTTCACAGAATAATATATTTTTTACATTTAAAAATAAAATATTTCTGTAAAAAATAAAATATGTAATTATATATATATATGATTTCTAATAATTATTACACAATTATCATACAAAAATAATCATAAACTTTCCAAAAATTGAAGTTTTTATCCTATCATAATATTTTCTCAAAATAATCTCACAAAGTTTGAGATCACAAAATGTACAATGACTAGCCTTCAACATGTGGTCCCAGAAAATATACATTTCTGCTTATTTGATTATCCTGATGTCTTTTTGATTTTTTTTTAATTTAAAATATTAAAAAAATAAATAGAAATTAATTTTAAAGCTGGAAAAAAATGTTAGCAAATTTTTTTAAGTAGAGGGTAAAAAACAAATTTAATTTTTAGATTTCTCAGATGGTCTGTCACTTGAATAAATTGGTTATTTAACCTTTTGATGAATATCATTGACTAAATATTCAAACAAATTAAATAATCTTTGGTAAATAAAATTCCAAACTCATAAGATTCCACACACACACACATACACAAAATATAAAAATGTAAAAACTGTTTATTCTGTACATAAAAATGTAATGTGTCTTGAATTGGTGGTTGGGAGGTCAGTGTGACTGCCTTGCACTTGCAGGCAGTTGCCTGGGTTGTGGGTTCGCGTCCCCGCTGATGCTATAACACTTAAAAAATGTAATCTAAATATAATTGCTTTACCTCAAATTATTTTAGTGTGAAAATGTTAAATTTATATTTCCATTATTTATTTATATAAAATTACTTGTTTTTTTATGTGTGAGCAACTGTTTATGCCATTTATTATCTTTGTTTCTTAACAAGAATAATGACAAAATATATACTACAAGCATCAATAATAAAATCTGCACTGAAAGCCATTCGAAAATATTATTTCATAAGCATTAGTTTGGGATATTATTAAACATAATATCGATTATATTCTATGCTATATAACCAATGACATCTATGAATATATTTGCTTAACTCTAAAAATTAAAGTCAATTAAATTTTTACAGCTTTTTAAATTATAATAACCAATTTACAGTGATATTGTAAGATTACAATAAACAATAAAAATAATAAATATAATAATCAACTATTATAGACAGTATTTTAATCTGCATAAGTACTTTTGGTTAATTCTGTAGCCTTCCTTAACTGCAACTAAATTAAAAAAAAAACATAATGGAAGCAAACATCATCAACTCAAATCCCATTAATCATGAATTTTAATGTTAGCAACTTGAGGTGATTATGTTTGCTTCCATTATGTGTTTTGAATTTAACAGAAGTTAAGGAGATTTAAGGAATTAACTAAAATACTTCTGCAGATGGAAAGACTCTATATAATAGTTACTTACCATTATATTTACTATGTTTATTGTTATTACAATAGTTTTTAATTAATGAGCATTTTATTTGTATTTTATTTGTATTAAATATATAATATAGTTTTTTATATTTTTTTAAATTAACTTAAATAAAAATAACTATTTTTCTAAGTCTTACTACTTTAAACTATATGAAATCTTATTTATATATTTTAAATTATATTATTAAAATATGTGTTAAAATGTATTTAAATGTCAATTGCTAAAATAATAAATAATTCATTTGAGAGCTACTTAAAGTTATAGTTTGTTAAATTAAATAAAAATAGTTTGAAATATATTTTGATTAAATTTTAATAAAGAAAGTTTTTATCTTTTTAAAAAGACATTATTAAGGTAATAATTATTAGTTTGTAATAAATTCCCTTAATTTTATTTACATCCTGGTATATCTGGTGTGTGTATGTGCATATGGGTGTTTTTAAAAGAAGTCGAAAAAAATGCTTAAAATTGTTAATTATTTTAAGGTCATATATTTCATTATATAGGTGTTATCTTGATACAAAGGTGATTTACCCATAATTTTTGAGGACTTTTAAATAAAGTAAAAGATAATTGTTTTAAATAAAGTAAATAATTATGGTTAGTAATTAAATGGAGTTATTTTTTTTTATTTGATTTAATTAAATCTAGATGGACTTCAAACTTAAATTTCTTTTTAAATGGCGTGATTAGAGAAAGGTTAAGGTCATCTCAGTTAATGTAAAACCCTGCCCCAATGTTAATTGTCAATTTATTAATTAAAATCACATGATAAACTTTACTATGATTGAAACAAGTACACACACATTTAAAAGGAAAACAATGTGAAATAAATTATTACTCTAACTTTAACTTCAACTCTAATTCTAATTTTATTTCTGAAGAAATCAACTTTAATTAAATATTTTTTTTTATTTTAATAATGCATTGTAAACCATAATATCATTTAAGCAATTTACACTTCATGCTATGCATGCTTTTCCACCTATGGACCATGTCTTTTATGTGAAAAGTACTACAAGATTTTCTGTTATGAACAACTTCAAAGCATTGTAAATGAAAAGAAATATTATAATAGAATGATATGCTAAAGAATCATTACATATGTTGTTTATTGTTCTATAAACTTTTAATTAATTCTAGATTTTATTTTAAAACCAGTTCATTAACATTTCATTTCACAATTTTAGAAGTTATACAGATTAATTATAAAGACTAATGTTATTATTATGCTCTAATCATATGAAATATTTTAAAAGATTTTATTTATTGCAGACAATTGTAATAGTTTTAATTATGAATTAGTAAACATTTTAATATATAGAATTGTCTTTAAATTTATAATAGTTTAAATTTACTAAAGTAAATGCTAAGATAAAATTATTTTAAAAGTGCCATAAGATAGAAAAACGAAATTAAGTCCATTCATTTTAAAAGTCATGACAATATTATTTATTTTTATTTTACTGCCTTAATTAAGATGTTATATAATTATGTTTCATACAATGCAAGTAAATATTATTTTGGAGTTATATTAATTTATCTAATTAAAGTATAATAAATTGAAAGTATGCTAGCCTTTCTCACATGCACAATTATAACAGAGAAAGCCAATCAGATTTTAAACAGATATCTAATAAATAATCAAGCTTAGACACGAGACAGAGATTTTGATAGAAAAGGTTGATAACAACCCTTTTTAAACTTAACTTTTATATATATATATAAGCTTGATTATTTATTAGATATCTGTTTAAAATCTGATTGGCTTTCTCTGTTATAATTGCACATGTGAGAAAAGCTAGCATACTTTCAATTTATTATCAATTTTCAACATGCGATTTAGATAAATATTGTTTACTAATTAAAGTATGTTATTCTACAAGACAAATAGTTTGAAATTTGCATCATTTTATTAATCCTCCAAAGCTATTGTTATAGATGCTTCACTCTTACTTATTTAAAAATTTGCCTGTATTTGTTCTGCCCTTCATTTTAAAAATTAAAATGCTAACAATATTTTAATGAACCTCTGCTTTGATTTATTCATTTATTATTTATCCATTCAATAAAACCATGCAGTATTTTACCTTCTTAAAGAATGGTCTAACTCATAAACCTGGAGAGTTTTTTTTTTATTTATTTAGAGTGAAATGACTCATAATCTCTCAAACTTTATTAAAATAAGGTAATACAAAATATAGGGGGTTTAAAATGTTGATAGTACTATTATTATTTTTATTGTAATTATTACTATGTATTATTAATTTATTATGTTTTATATTATATTGGGTATATTAATGATAGTATACATTTTAAAATTGAAATTAGAGTGAATGAATATCTAAGTGATAAAGTTCCAAATATAAAACTTTAAGAGCAAAAGAGTAACTTTAGGCATTATACACAGATGAATGTATTATTTGAAGTCAGTGTTTGAAATTTTAATTCCTATTTTATTGTATTGCCTTGCAATGACATATATATTGGTTTTTCATATTTTTTGTAGTTAGAATATATGTGTTTGTATGTAAATGCAGAATACCTTTTTCATATATTATTTATTATCCATATTTTATTTTTCATCACTGATATTTTTCTCATTGCCGGGTATTAATAGCAGCAATAAAGTTGATGATATCCATTATTTTGTGTTTTATTAAGCTCTTACAGAGTAAAGATTGCAGTTTATGCACTCTTCCAGGTCATATAAATGGGGGTCACATTATTTATTACCATCCATTTTCCCTTAAATTTTATTAATGTGTATTTTTATGTAAGCACACTTAAAGCATAAACATGTATAAGAGTATTCAGCTCTGCTTCAAGTTATTTTCAGATATATTAAGTCATTGAAAGTATTGAACTTTTAATATTCCATCTGGGTATGCATAAACAGGTAAAACATACATGAATTATAATTGTTGTTGCATTCAACTCTATGGGCAGTATTATTTTAGCATTCCATTATCATAGTCACCTGTAACTCTGTATAAATAAGTGCTGATTGGTTTGTCTTTCAAATGAAAACAGTAAACTTCTTAAATGCAATTTGAATTGAAATATTATTTTTCAATGATTTACTCGAGTGGTATTTTAATTTAGGTTATATGGAAAATAATTATATGCAAAAATGTATACAAGATATGAATAAAGTTATCAATTTTTCTTAGTACACTTGTGAGTAAGTTATACTAGTCATAGTCATGGCATCTGACTTTATTAGAGAAACATGAATGGTGATTATCATAATTGAATAACTAATTATTTGTTTAAGTGTCATTGTCCTCTTTGCATATGATTGTGGCAGACATAGGCTCGAAGATGTGGTTGGCAATGTATCGGTGCTCATAAAAAAATGGTACTCATTTGGGTTTGAGCATGGCTATATATGTACTAATGTTATGCTAATTGGGTAGACAATTTGATTCTCCATAATATATGGTATTGCAGTTGATTTGAAGACATGTGACCTTGTAAAAAATTTGTGATTTTTAGCTTGGGGATGGAAAGTCTTTTGTGTTATTAATAAGTCAGTTTAGATGAGAAGGAATGCATAGAGTGATTTGTTGAATTGTAGAGCAAATTTTAGTAATATAATGAATAATACCAGGAATATATGGCAGTGAAGACCAGGGTTTATTATCAGCCTTTGTGCTCAAATCATTTTTGAGCACAAATTCATTTCCAGCCACATCTTCAAGCTTATATCTGCCATCCTCGTATGCCTAGAGTGCAACAATGGCAAACAAACCAAACAGGCCTGCCATAAATGTTATTAACAAGAAGACTTCACTGTCCCCCTCTCTAAAAAATAGCATACTTAAGCAAATATTTAAATATTCAATTATGTTAGTCACCCATTCACTTTTTCTAATAAAGCTAATAATATTCTCCCTTCTGTCAGATACTGTAACTATGACTAATATAACATAGTCAAAAATGCACAAGGCAACAATTGTGAACTTTATTCATATTTTAAGGGTTTCTTGTATACATTTTTGCATAGAGTAATTTTTCATATTATATTACCTTGATATATTGCATTCCAACATTTTCAATGTTAATTTAGGTTATGTAGATGCTTCTGTCAGCAATAATTACTATTGCAATTTCTATAGTTTATTATATTATTTTATTGTATTGTAGTATTAAATTTGTATCATGTTGTAAATAAATATTTTTTAATTCATTAAATACATTTATGTTTTTATTATCATCATACTTTGAAAACAAAACTAATACACCTATATTAAATAATTGTTGAACCTAAGAGTATATTTCAAGTCACCTTAAAGTTATTTATTCATTTTTTTCATACCAGCATTATTTAAAATAAAATGTTATATTGTCTTGCTTTTTATTACAGGTGTATTCAATAGTGTATTGAGTAGCATAAAAGTGCCCTTTCTTCCTATTGCATAATTTTACATTGCTTAATATAAGATTATACATTAAGATATTTTAATAAGATTTATATATTAATATGATTATTTAATAGATAAAAACATTAAATACTTAAGAATATTTTTATTCCTAGCCAGATATTTTAATAAGATTTATATATTAATATGAATATTTAATAGATAAAAACATTAAATACTTAAGAATATTTTTATTCCTAGCCAAAGTTTATTTGAAGTATTCTGATACTTGAATAGGTTTACCGTATTATTTATTTTGAAATAAGATATAAATTTATAAAACTAAGACAAGAAATAATATTATCTTGTATATAAAGGCCCTATTTTGCTAGTTGAGTGTAAGCAAAGTAATTATTTTTTATGTTCAATAAGAATATGAACCTGAGATTTGGATAAAATAAGATAAAGATTTTTTTGTTTATATTTTGTTGTCATATATTTTGTCCATAATATTCATATACAAATCCATTGTTATTAAGATGCCCACCTTGTTTGATATTGCTTTAGTGATTTTCCTTTGCTTCAGCTGAGCTTCTGAAGGTTGAAATATATGTATATATACATCACTTTCCAAAAACTAAACTAGTCAATATAATTAATAGCATATACTTTTTTAAATTAAATTACTAGCCAACATTCCAATTAAAAATTTACAATCAAAGATTACTCGCAAGAGCCTGCACTGACAATTAATTTTTAACTAGAATTTAATTATTAGATTAATTTTAATTGATATATTTGGTATATTATATTGAATCGTTTAGATTTGTTTGAGTGTATTTTTTATTTTATATTAATATTACAAATTGTATATATTTTAGTTTGTAAAATTTGATTTTAGCATTATTTCGTTTGAGTAATTATAAAACATTATAAATTATTTATACTAATACTATTAAATATTTAATGTTGAAACTATAAACTTTATTCTCTATTAATTAAGTATGAATATGCAACAATAACTGAAAGTCATATTTATAAAGAATCGATTTAAAAATTAAAAAAAAAAAAACATTTTTTTTTGTAATATTGTAGACATTATATATGCATTTCTATAAAATTCTGATTATATATTTATATATTCTTATTTCAATTGAATTTATATAATTATTTTAGATGTGTGTTTTAGGAATTATTCATTAATAATTCTTTTTGGTGTGATATTAGAAAAATTAAGATTTTAATTTGAAAAGTTTTAAAATTAATCTGAATAAAAAATTATTTAATGATATTTTTTAGGATTAGATAAGTCTGCCTAAATTAGAAAATCATTAATAGTGAATTTTTAATCTGATGTCTAATAATTTAAAAATACCCTCAATCCCAGACCACGGTTTCTGCATCTAGTGTCGTCAGTGAGGTGTTAGGGATTAAAAATACTAGAACTAGTCTAGCATTTTATCAATGCCTAACTATTGAGAATAAAATCTGAAACTTTCAGACATTTAAATGTCCAAAATCCAGCTATCTAACTCAAATAGCAGTATGGGATTAAATTCAGATACACCATATATTAATAGCTCTAGCAATGTAAAATCGCCAAAGCCTATATAACATTTGTAAATACGAGCTTTATTAAAATTAGGTCATATGACATCTGACTTGATTTTTTATCAATTTAATTTTAGTTTTTTCTATTAAGGCTTTGATGATTTTATATTACTAGAGCTATTAATATATGGTGTATCTGAATTTAGTTCAGTCCCATACGGCTATTTGAGTTAGATAGCTGTATTTTTGGACATTTAAATGTCTGAAAGTTTCAGATTTTCTTCTCTATAGTTAGGTATTGATAAAATGCTAGACTAGTTGTAGTATTTTTAATCCCTAACACCTCACTGACGATGCTAGATGCAGAAACTGCGGTTTGTGGTTGAGGGTATTTTTGAAGCTTGTTAAGAGTTTGTTTTTTACTTACCCTATATATAACATTTGTAAATACAAGCTTTATTAATATTAGGTCATATGACATCTGACTTGATTTTTTATCAATTTAATTTTATCAATTTAAAATGATTTAATTTTAAATTGGTTCATTTTGTTAAATTAAAGGACCATGTGTGAAAAGTAAGAATAATAATGATTTAATGACTGCTTCAGTTTACTTGCATTATGAAAGAACAGGTAAATATAAATTTAAGTTTGATATTGAAAGAATTAAGATTCTTCATGAAGACAGAAACCATAATAAAAAGAAAATTAAGGAGGTAATTTTACTAAATAGAAATAAAATGAATATTATTAATAGACAAGCTTCTAACATTAAAATTTGTGATTCATGGGATTTGTGTTGATGTTGTTTGCTTCCATTGTAGAATTAATTGAAAGTACTTTGGCAGATTGAAAGACTGTATATAATTGTTAATTATGATTAAATCTATTACATATATTATCACTCATTTTTACCTAGTAATAATTTTAGACAAAAGTTAAAGCTAATTATTTTGATTATCATTTTCACAAACGATTATAAAAGAATTTGGTTTGAATACAATTGCAACAATTGTAAATGAGAACTTTAATAAATTATATTTTAAAAACGTGTATGTGATATGATCAAAACTGACAGGATTAAAATTGTTGGACACAAAACATTTTATCATAATTTAGAGTTTGAATCATTCTTTTTGATTTAAATTTGAAATATAATATCATTTATTTATTTGTAAAAAATGTATTGAGATTGCAATTGAGAGACAAAAATTAACAAAATATATCATGAAAATCTCCAATAGATGTAAATTATCATTATATGCTATCCTTGTAAACAAAATTTTTATAGGCTAAGTTATTATCATACTAATAAACTGTTATGTTTTGCAAAAATTTGCAATGATTTTTGTAAATTCAAATAGAATAATTTATTACTAAAAATGTTTTTATCATAAATAATTGTTATGAATTCTTGGCTGGTCCTTAATTAATATTTTTCCTTCCTCTATTCAGCTGCATGATCTTTAGGTTCATTATATTTTTTTGACTTATATTACTGTGTGACAATATCATTGAAATGGAATTTTTCTTCTGTATTTTAGAAAAAAAAAACTTAAAAAATCTTTTGTATTTGATGTACTTCAACAGTACTAGTGAAGAAATCTCATTTTTGAAGAAGTTTAATTCTCTAAATATGTTTTATAATGTAGCACTGTTTTTTAGTGTCATCATTATTTTTATTTACATATTGCTTCTTGTTTTAAAACATAATATGATTCTGATTTATCATACTTTAGACGAAAATATTTTACTACCAATTTATTATATGGTTTACCTTCACAATAGATTGGGTATATGTCAAACTAAAAATGCCTTAATTTACAAGAAATGTTAGGCTAAATTTTTCATTTAGGTGTTTGAATGTCATATTTAAATATCACATGATTTGACAATGGTCTATCATCCGATTATTTCTATTTATTACTATAATTCATAATTACATATACAGTTATAAAAGTTTGAAACCAAGATCAATTCAGAAATGTTTAAACACATTTGAGATTTGTTTATGATCTTTATTTCTATTAAGAAATCAAGGTGACAACTAACCAACATAATTTTATAGACATTTCAAACTATAGTTTATAGTTCCCTTCACTGAATGGTATAATAATAAAGAATACTATATTTAAAAAAAACATTCTATCATTTAGCATATTATTTAAATCATAGGTGTTGTTGTAATCAATAAAACAAATTGACTTTTATTTCCAGCTTTCATTGGTGTCTTGAGCTATTTAGTACAAATCAGAAATGATATATTTTGCCTTTAAACAAAAAAAATCGTTTGTCTCTTCTGAAAATTCTCTCGATGTAAGAATCTCAGTATTGAATGGATTTTTTTTAATCGTAAGCTTATTATCACGTGATTTAAAATTGTACATACTCTTTTTCATACTTTCAAATATTTTTTTATTTATTTTAGAAATATAAATTAATTGTTTTTAAAAGACAGATTTTTCAATATTTTTGATCATTATTTATATGGATTATTTTTAACTTTCAATGAATATTATGATGTTATGTCATTAATCTTAATGGTCTTATTTTTGTAATTAATTTCCAGGTTAAACTGACCTCATCTTTATTAATAAAAATTATCTTATGTAGATAACTGTTTTAAAATAATATGGTGGTACCTTTGTGATAAAAATATTTATATCATTTTTGCATCTTTGTAATCTTTGTTACTATGGCAATTTTTTTTTTTTTTAAATAATGTAAGATTAGATCATTGGTAAATTTGTCTTCTTTTTAATTTTGGTTCCTCTATTTTTTCTCTATTTTCAGTGTATCTTCTACATTTATATTGATTTTTTAATAGTTTTATCTCATTTTTCAAATTACTTTCTTTTAAGTTTTTTATATTTTACTATCAATTACCTACAAAATCTTAAATAAGTTTTGATGATTATTTTCTAAATAAATAGACTGACTATATTCCAGCTCTTGAACAATTTTAAATTTCCACCAAGTATGTATAAGAATAATTCATGATCTATTCCATATTCGATTGTGAAGTAAAGCCACTAATTGCTAAGTTTTATGAATTTAATCTATACGATTCCTGTAAATACTATTTAATAATTTTGTACATATAATTTATGTATTAGATGATTAAAAAATAAATTAATAATAAAGTACTTGAGTTTATAATCTTTTGCTAGTTACTATACATTATTCATCTTTGTTTCTGTTTTGAAGCTTATATTATTTAATGACTTTTCATTTTCAATTTTTCCCATTTGATCATATTAACTAGGATATTAGATAAACAATTTTGTTAGTTTCCATCTAAATCTGATATTGTAAATGCTTAATGAGTGTCTACAAAATATAAATCATATCAATAGATTATTATATGTGTTCTATTCATCTATAGTTCTTGCAATTTTCTTCCTGCTAAAACTATCTATACAACTTTTTTATCTATGGTTCAAATAATAATAGTGTTTTCACCTAATCAATTTTTTTTCTCATTCCAGAGCACTTTAATTTGATATCATTGATTATATCAATAAATAAGTTGTAAATAATAATTAATTATTTATTCTTTAATTGTTATACACTTGTTATAATTGAGTATTAAGAAAAGGCAATATTTAGTATCAAAAGTAACCTTTCTTAATTAAAAGATTACATAAATTTTTGGGTCTACTTACCCATTGACAATTACAAAGTATTCAATGTTACAAAGATAAAACAATTATTAACCATGTTTACAAAAGGTACATACCCTCAATAACAATTATATTCATAAAAGGGTTGCTGTAATCTTGTTTAATGTGTATCTGTCCATGGGACTACATGGTTCAACAATCGATAAGTCATCCATTTCCCAAAGATCCCCATCCCTGGGGCCCCAAAGCAAAGATCCAAATACTACAGCATAATAGGCAGACATCCAGCATTGTTCCAACCACCACAACAGGCAATGAGGTCCAAGAACTAAGGCCATTAAACATTAAATACCTGACTTGCAGCCGAACCATGCTGAGCCCATTACAGTTACCTCCATCTCCCAATTCAACAGTCCAAATGGGCAGGGACCTCATTTGGTCTATCTTACCAAAATTGGAATGCCAACTAGAGAAAAGCTAACAAGTAATGAGAACAGATCTGCACTGCTCCAAACCAACCTAACAAGGGGGTGCAGCAGCCCATAAAAGCAGAAGTGGTGCTGAAGTTTGGCCATGTACTCTCTTGGCAGGTTTTCTGGGTAGCAGCAATGATCACCAATAGCCTGCACTGATAAAACCAGGCCCCCAATGGTCACCATCATCCACCCCTGAAGAGGAAAAGAGGAGTGCATACCTGTTCCTGTGAAATATTACAACAAAACATCAGTACATAGACATGTGGCTTAATTATTTTGACCATATTTGAATTCACATTTAATAATAAAAATTATGATTAAAATTTAAATGTATGTGTCTATCTGACACACATTGGTATTTGCACATAGACGTGCAGTACAACTGATGACTATATTTCAATCATCATATAAAATGCAATAAATGATTAAAATTTTTAAGTTAAATGATATAAATACCTTATATTAAGTTATACATACCACCACACCAATGTGCAGTATAATTTATTATTTAATATAAAATATTTGAATTGTTATAATCTATAAGTTAAGGTGAGTTTTATATATATATATATAATAACATATTTAACATGTATATGTATGTGTATAAACTTTCATGCACACCCTGATGTCCATATCACATACTTTAACTTGTCTTATTGATTTAGCATATATATTGTGCACATAGAAATGTATGTGCATATTGGACTTCTATATTATACATTTTTACTTGTCATTGAGCTGGCATTTTCCACCATCATATAATTTATTAAAAGTACATATATATTAGTTTAAAATAACAAATGTTTTTGAATAATATTTTAAAAGTTTTTTTTATATTTATCTTGAAGTATCAGCATTCCTTCATTTTAATTATCTTGAGATTAAAAAAATAGATCTTGAGATTGCTTTTTACTAAAAGTTTTGTTTTAAATTGTAATTCTTAGAAAGGAACAGTTTGGAGGGAAAAAGTATATATATATATTTTTGTAATTAGCTCTATTGTTGAAACTTCAGATATCAAAAGTATTTTATCTATTGTGTTAATTAAACCAGAAATTTCTACTAGTTGACAAAAAAGTAAATGACCAAAAAAGGACATAAATAAAGTGCTAAAATATAGCTAAAAATAAATTAAAAGTGTAAATCTGGTTCTTGAAAGAACTCAAAATGTATAAATTGTTGAGTTTCCTTTTGTTTGATTTACTTGGAATTTGATTGTGCATTTTGATTTTATTTGGCTTAAACACATATCAGTATACATCTTAAATGCTGTCATTAAGAAAAATTAAAAGTAATATTATACAATGAAAAGAAAATATTGGCTGGCTAAGGGACATCAAGGCTTTCTCTTCAGGGAATTTCATCTCCTTTACCTCTAAAGCTACCTGTGTGAAAGTTAACCTAGGGAAATATGAATGTGCAGAACTAGTTGAAAAAACCAATTCAAACCAATGACATGCTTGGAGTATTCTTATGAGCCATCACAAGAAAATTCATACAAGAACTTAACCACTTTGGTAGAGGTACACCACTAATCAATCAGGGTAATTATGAACTTTTCTTCAAAACTTTTTTTATTATGGTGTAATAAAGTAATAGAATTTATCCATTTAATTGTAAAGTAAAAAGATTTAACAACAGAGATGGTTTTTACTAAGAGTTATTAATTATATGTTACTAATTTTTCATAAAACAAACATTTGTTTTGTTTATATAATTCTTCATTTATTATTACATTTCAGGTATGTATATGAAGATGAAAATTAACTGCTCGATCTAGAAAGCCAATACAGGAGGGGGGATAAAAGTTTAGTTAATAAGTCCATCCTTAAGTAACAGAAGAACCTTATAGCAGAACCTGGTATTTGAAAGAAAAAAAATGCATGATGGCTGCAGGCAAAGAGTGGATGTTAGTGTTGTTTTCTTAAGGTTTTGAATATATTAGTTAACATTAGAAAGAGAGGGTTTGAGTGTTGCAGTATGGCACGCTGTTATAGTAAGGTGTCCAAAAGTTCATTCCTACTTAATCAGAGTTGCCATAATCAACTTGGACCATGATTGTCCATAGAAAAAGTGATAGCACATATTCCCTTGAAAAAATAATATTTATTAAATAATTCAGATTGCATTTTAAAAAAAATAAGATTTGCATTTAAATTTATTTTTGTGTTTTGCTTTTATAATAGATTGAGTCAGTTTGGATTGCTAAAAGAAAAAAAGGAAGTAAGGAATATTCTAATAAGAAAATGAATATAATAAATAATCAAATTTTATTTAAATGTCTATTTTAATCTAGATTACTTGTTTAAATAAGTAAATGTCCTTTTGGTAGAAATAAATCTGCCTAAGGTTACATTTAAAAAAATATTTGACAATCACTGTTCATAAATAAATAAATCACCATGATTGTTAAATATTTTTCACAATCTGCTGCTAGGCTAATGCCTGGTGGTGTGCTCATTCAGCCACCATATTTTTGTAATTTTGAAAAATTGCAGACAGTGTCAAAATGTAGTGGCAAATCATGATAATAAAGTTATTAAACATTTTCACAATTGAATTCAATATTAAAAGTATATAAAAATATATAAATCATGATATTTAATTTTTATAAGTTTACTTTTTATTCTAAAATAACATCAACTGCTTGACCATTGCTAAAAATTAAATTCTCCATAAAGTGTATTTGTTTGCTACTTTTGACAAGTTACTCTAAAAGGATTTGTTTGTAGATTACTTCATTTTTAAAAAAAACAATAATAAAAACCAGCCTTTAACAGATTATGTTAATGAATTATAATGTTTTTCAAATTAATCTAAAAAGATTTTTAAAATTTCATTTAAATGAATTATTTTAAAACAACTCACTTTATATAAATATGATGTGATGCATTTATCTGTGGTTTTTTTGCATCCAGATAAAGCAGCATACATATAATTAAGTCTTCAGCAAGCTAAGAAATTATCTTGGTGAGCTAGTCCAATATTGTATTACCAGGAAATGTATAATCTAGGTATTATCATCATCAGGGAAAAGTATAATTCAGGTATTAGTGTCATTTTCTTGGTTAGAAAAGTTCTTGGGCCAGCAAACTGTCTTGTCCACATTAAAGGCTATAGAGAAGTGGGTCTTTCTTCTAGGTTTTTCTAAACTTCTGAATAATAAACCAGCAGCTGCTGTCTTTGTAATGACTTCAGTTATTTCTGATAAATGACATCTATCTGTATAACTCTGGAAAGTAATCTCTGCTACTCTGCCAACACTTTTCAGAATATTACTAACCAACTAAAAATTGTTAGCCAATCTCTTTTTTCAAAAACTACTAACCAAACTAAACTATTCTTTTTATCAACTCTTTTCATATGGCCAAGTAATGTGACAGAAATATTAAATTAAATACTCTTTTTATCTTTTTATCTTGATTAAAAAGAATCCTTTTCAAACAACTTTAAATTTTTTATCAAAGTGTGATATACAAGATTTCTTCATAAATAGAAATTTACCAATTATATTAAAATTATTTCAAAATAGATAATAGAAATATAGAAATTGTTTACAATTATCAGTTGTATTTTAACATAAAACATGTTTGTCTTCAATTTCAAAACCAAAATTAATTAAAAACATTTATCAGACCTTTTTAAATGTATATTTATAAAAAAATATTTTAAATCCAAAATTGTTTAACACTTTACAGTTATTATTATTTCAGAAAGATAGAAAAAATATCTATAAAAATTTATGTCTGTGTTTATTTCTACTTTTCTTTTACTTTATATATATGGGCACACACATAACTATGTTGTTGTATGCTGTGTAACCCAATCAGTTACATATATATATATATATATATATATATATATATATATATATATATATATATATATATATATATATATATATATATATATATATATATATACCCTCACTTCTCGGAAATATATAATTATAATCACTTGATCTAGCTCAGATAAATAATTATGTTTATCTAAAATGTATCTAAATTAATAATAACTATATTTTTAAGAATATCAATGATTAAATTAACTTAATTTAATAAATAATAATATAGTTCTGGTTTATAAAATGAAATAAATGAATATCTAATCAAATCATGAGACTATGAAGTGAGTTTACAAGTGGCAGAGCGAATACATTAAGACAATCTCCCACTGGATATCACCTTAATGGCATAAGAATACTATCCTAAATTACCTTTAACAAATTAATTTAAATATCTTTCTCAAAACTAATTTAACTCAAATTATCTCAGGTTCTCTTAAAATAATGATAAATTAATTATAACTTTTGTAATCAAGTATGATAAGGGATTTAATATCATTCCTAACTACAATTTAATAATACTAATAATAACAAATAGTAATACTAATCTTTAATCTATAATTCACTCTCCTATCTTTTTATTTATAATGTTATTCTTGTACATCTCATAATAAAATTGTAATATAATTCTCTATTATCCATATGGCATCTTAAATAAATATATTTAGTATGATATTACAATCTGAGAATATGTGACAATCATTACAAAGATAATTTAATGTAAATCTTTGGTAATTATTACATGATCATCGTAATAATATCATAAGTAAAACTTGTTAAATAAAATATATCAATAAAATATAACTCCTAAATAAAATTTTATTTATGATGTGCAAATATTATGTCTTCATTATAATTATCTGTGATTATGTAATTGTGATGTGAAGAAACTGAATAAACACCAAGACTTATAAAACAATTTAACAATTTTATTAACAAATTTAACAATAAAATTATTTACATTATTTACATTTTGATAGAATTCTATTTATTTATATCCAGGTATTTTTTCATGACAAATCAAATGACTTAAAACATAAGATACAGAACATTTCTTAAATAAAATATTTCTTTTTTTTTTTTTAAATATCATTATATAACTTTTTTATTACAGTTATTCGATATTATTACTTTATAGGTTTTAAAAAATATAGGTAATACTTTTACTATGAACTTATCCTTGTTATTTAGTTTTTAAAAATTATTTATTATTCTGTATAGTCATTTTTTTAATAATATTCATGTGAACAACCTTAATTCATAGCATACCATCAAACTAAGCTACTTACAAATTATTACTTTAAACTTTAAATATCATGTATGGATTAGTGTGTTGTTATAAAATTATTTTTATAAAACTTATGACTACTTTCATTCATTCAACATGATTCAATTTATTACCTTTAATCATAAATAAAAATATGCATTATAAGTATGTCTTTTAAAAAAAATTCTTAATAATTAAGTAATATCATTATAAATTCTTTTAAATTATTAACTATTTATTTTATAAAAAAAATAAATATTATTTTTAATTATAAAAGTTTTATGATTCTTTCACTGATGAAATTATGTTTTTATACTTTTTACACTTATTATAATCTAAGCAACATAACTTATCTTATCCAATTTAACAATTCTCTATTTCCAAACCTATTTATTATTTCCAAATTTTAAAACAACCATCTTTTACAATGTAATCCAATAAATTTCAATAACACATAAACTAGTAGGCATATGGGGTAAACTATAACTTCAACTTAACCTTTTATTAACTAACCATCATGGGCACAGTGTACATGAACTGAGGTATAACTTATTTGTTTAATAACCTCTTCTACCAAGTAATAATGTCCAGGTTATTCATTCAGCACTATGGCACATTAAGCTTTAACACATAGAAAAATAAACACTGCCATGAATATACACAAGATATAGGGCTATGTTAGCTATATTTGTATAAACATCAATATAGTATATTCTTCTTCCCATATAAATAAACCCTACATACAATATTATCCTGGTCTTATATAACCTAATACTAAGATATTAGCATTTAAAATTCACCAATTTACATCGCTAAATTCATCTTCTCATTTCTATAATAACAAATAAATTCATTTTTAGAATAACAGTCTAACTAACTAATAAGACAAGATTATTTCATTCTTTAATAGTTCTCAAACTTTAGCACAAACAATCAGTGTCATATTTTTAACACTTTAAATTATTCAACAAAACATCCAATTCAGTTTTAATAGAATCATATACTTATATTTCTTTTATGTTTAAATATCTTTACGATATCATTAAAATTATGCATATTCTTAAATAACTAAACAAATGATAAATTATGTGTAGGTGTGTGTTTTATATACGCATCCATCCGTACAAAATAACAAACACATTTTAAAACTATTAATAATTTACATTATTACCATAAGTAATTTCTGTTGGCAATTACTTAGTGATATCATCTGGAGTACGATCTAAATAAAGATTTTATTATCGTTTATTCCACATTATCACACTTTAAAATATACTAAGTTAAAGATTTATTTTTTTTTACAATAAAATTTAATTACTAAGCTAGTAAATAATTTAATGTTTTCTGTTTCTACTCTATATTTATACTATGAATAAATATTACTATAATTTTGTTAGTAAAAAAATTAATTTTAAAAACATATTTACAATAATTTTATTAGAATTTCTTATGATGAAATGTTCTTTTCTTGATAATAAGTTCATTACAGGAACTATCTATTCTCCTGGTAAATAACATTAATACACACTTTTGAAGTCAATAATCACCCATGCTCCGGTTCTTAACGTTGTAATATATAATCCAAACTGACAGTTCAAGTTAAACACTGTACGTTTACTTTTATTTTATAAGACTTACGCTAATATAATTAATATTTTTATTATCTCCAAACTTTAAATCTTTAACATGTATTATTAAGTAAATATCTAATTTTAAATACTCTTTGTCAAGATAATTTTCCAAATTCTTGTAACTTTCCATATTTACTGAGGTTTAATATCTTCTGATACAACCAATACTTCTCCCAATATTTTCAAATAACTTAAATTATTTTCCCAAATAATTTAAATAAACTTTTGTATGTCCCGCATACCTTAATGATTGACTTGTAATATTTTTTAAATATGATATAAGTCACATACTTGCAAATGATCTTATATTTTCTAGGGAAAATTCAATTTTAAAATATTTCCAATATTTCTTCAGAAAGAAATATCTCCACGTTCTAAAATAATTGTTCGGTCATTTTTCCATTGTATTTTAAATAAATTTTCTTCATAAAATACATTATCTCATTTAACTTTATATCTTTTAATGAAAAAAAAAAATTTTTTATATATTTTTTTTCCGTGAGTTCTTTTTATGAAATTTAGTCGTAAATCAATATGACTTATCAACATAGGCAAAATTATATACTTTACAAGACAATAATACTTGAATACTTCCATTAAATTTTTTATATTTAGTGATGACTTCTTCATGTTTAAGTTGATAATAAATTGAACAAAGCAGGTTGGCAAAGTAAGAAATAATTTAATTTTTTAGCAAAACATTTCTATATCCCACGAGCTTATAATAATAGATTACTGTACTTTTACAAAAATTGAATTTAAATAAAATGGATTATTACACTACTAAATACTTTACCGAAATTGTTGAAATACTAACGATGTTATATAGCACATCGGTAGAATGAGATAACAGCTCAATAATCGTTTGCCAAAATGTAAACAGCTCTTAAATACTCCAGCTGATTCCAATTTTGATTGGTCCATTAAACAATCCTGACCTCAAATTATCCGGGACCACGAACATTGGTTTAAAGTTAAAGTTAATAATAATTTACTAAATATTTATTTTTATTATATTATTCAATTCTTACTTAATTTTCACATTTTATTTACACTTACTATAGACTCTAAAATAATTTTTAAAAATCACATTACAATATTTATTACCATTTCTACCTTTATTTTGAACTTAACGTATTTATTTTCAACAAAAAACATAAATCTGATTTTATTTATTATATTCACTTTTAAAATCCAATTTAACATTTATAACAGATACTATTATTCTATTTTTGAACACAGATGTGCATCACGTGATTTACAAAACTAAATAAGGCGCTAATAATTCAAAGACTAAAATAATAATTTAATTTATAAAATGTTTCATAATCACTATTATAGCACAATTTTAAAATAATTATTTTAATATTATAAAACCAAAAAATTACACTTTTCTCCCATATTATTATTTTTTAATCAAATGATTTTGAAAATATAGCCATTAAATACAATTATTATTACTAAATCTATTTGTTTAACTTTAAAGCATTACTTTTAAAATTTACCCTAATTATTATTTATAAGACTTATTAAATCAGTATTTATTATGGCCAATTCTCCCAAACATACAATCTTATAATGATTTTTAGTTAACTGTTTTCTTACAAATACCAACCCAACACTATACATCAATTATTTTACTAGCCTTTACTAAATTATTCAAAGAATATTAACACACAACATACATCATCTCCTATCTAACTTCAAAATTTTAAATTTTTCAGTAAATTATTAGAAATAATCCATGCTAACCTAAACAAAAGGGTACAATATATATATATATATATATATATATATATATATATATATATATATATATATTCATTTATTAATACATTTTAATTTAACTTAAAACAAACAAGCTTGTCTGATTATTGTCCAATTGTGCAACATGGATTTATTTTCAAGTGAGACAAGATAAACTGACTATATTGTAGAATTTATTTGAAATAACTATATTACATAATCCAGAAATCAAATCCAAGGATTGGTAAATGAGAATGATTTTGTTATTTTTTGTACTGAATTCAATAACTATTATATAACTTGATATAAACTTTATATAGTCATCATCAACAACCATTATCAATCCACTGTAGGATGAAGGTCTTTCCAAGTTTAATTTATCTTCTCTGAACTTTAGCTTCTCTTCTCCACATCACCCCTGCACACTTTCTCATCTCATCTATCCATCTCACATGTGCTCTTTTTCTGGGTCTTCTACAATCTCTTGCAATCCAGTTTAAGACTTCAATTGTCCGTCTATTATCATTTCTTCTAGTAATATGTCCTACCTAACTCCACTTCAGACTTTTAATTTTTTTAATGAGGTCAGTAACACTTGCTTCTTCTTTTACTCATACATTGCATTTTCCATCTCTTCTTGTTACTCCCAGCATGCATCTCTCCGTACTTCTTTGAGTGGTCAAAAGTCTCTGTATTGCTCTTCTATTAAGTGTCCACATTTCAGATCCATAAGTAATAACTAGCAAAACACATTTGTTAAAAACCTTCCTTTTCAAACACATGGCATATTTCCTTTTAGTATCAAGTTTTTTCTACCAAAAGCACTCCAACCATGTTTAATTCTATGATTAATTTCATCCATTATGTTTCCATCTGTACTAATAATCTGATCATGGTATTTGTAACTGTTAATTTCTTCTAATTCAACATAATCAATATTTATTTTAATATTTTGAGCAAATCGATTAAACATTATTTTAGCCTTTTTAACATTTATCTTTAGTCCTACTTTCATCTGATAACTCCTGCAACATTTCCTGAAGCTCTGAAGCATTATTTGCAAAAATAACTACATCATCTGCAAAATCTAAATGACTTAAATATCCATTTACTTTCACTCCTTTAGTTTTCTATTTTAATCCACAAAATACTTTTTTGCAGCACTGCTGCAAAAAGTTTTGAAGATAAGGCATCATTTTGCCTTACACCCTACTCAGTGTTGACTTTACCAGTAGCATTATGTAATTTAATTGTTGCTGTTGCATGTTTATAAATATTCTCTAAAATATGACAATATCCTGGATCCATATCTTGATGATCCAATGCTTTAATCACTGAAGAAATGTTTATTGAATCAAATACCTTTTCATAATCTACAAATCCAAAACATAATGGCAATTCATATTCATTTGTCCTTGCTATAACTTCTTTCAATACCTGGATATAATCTACTGTAATAAAACCACTTTTAAATCCAGCTTGTTCTCTTGATTGGTGGAAATCCAATGTTCTCTGTAGACGAGTTGTAATTATCATGGTAAAAATTTTGTATAAAACTGATAAAAGGCTGATAGGTCTGTAACTTCTAATATCTTCTTTATCACTTTTTTAAATATTAATATTAATACTGCATTCTTCCAATCATCTGGTACATATTTATCATTTAGACATTTAGTATATAACTTTGCTAAAAAAAAATTATATTTCTTCACCTGTTTCGTTTAATATGTCAATTATAATTCCATCATTACCTGGAGCCTCTCCTTTCTTCATACATTTAATTGCATATCTCACTTTTTCATTTAAAATTCTGGGCAATTCAGAAGATGTAATAAAAATAGGAAGTATTTGTTCTTTATTACTATATAATTCTTGATAAAAATCTTCTACCCATTTCATGATGTCATCTCTTTTTTTAGTAATAATTCTATTTGTTCTTTATTACTATATAATTCTTGATAAAAGTCTTCTACCCATTTCATGATGTCATCTCTTTTTTTAGTAATAATTCCATCTTTTTTTCTTATTACAGATATAAATATGGCAATAATAATTAAATATTCATGTGTTTAATTAAATTATCTATTACATGGGTACTGTATTGAGTTCATGATTGGTCAATAGAATCTTAATCTTATTCAATTATAAAGATGCTAGTAATATATTTTATTCTGTCATAAGTCAGAATGCGTTGCTTTAATTTATATTAATATTTAGTTGATGTAGATCATAAATCCAATTAAATATTAAATTTTAATATTCATACTAATTATAACAAATGCTAATAATTTTTTATATGTTTTGATTGTTATAATATACAGTTTTAATAATTTTGTTAAGGAAATTAAAAATAAACTCATATGATTAGTTAATTGTATACTTAAGTAAACATCCAATAGAAGTTTATTATTTATTTTTTCATATTCTGATATGATTTGGTATTATATATTAAAAATTAGTTTATAAGTTTGTTAATATTACATCATTATTAAATATTTTATCTTGTTATAAATAGCAGTGATTAGTAATAGTAAATTAATATATGAGTATAGCTGGCTGAGTTCATTTTATTAAACTAGGATTTAAAATTAATTATTGGGTCATATATTTATTTAGATATTATAAATATTCTAAACTTATAGGATCTACTAAAGTTATTATTTCAATCATTCGTGAACTATTTTGTTTAGATATGAACATCATTAAAATTTAGTATAGGTTTGTATTATTATAAGCAATGTTTGATTAGGTAATTATATTAGGACTTAATTGTTTAATGATTTATTATTAGTTTCATTTGATTATAAAAGCAATCTATCATGACTGTATATAATGGTTTTGAGACAATAATATATAATTTAATTTGTTTTAATTTATTTTAAGTTAGGTTTATATTTAGAGTAGTTGAAATGATTTTTTTTTTTATTTATCAAAATACTATTTGAATTCATGATGCTGTAATAAAGATTATCATCACTGTTTTAGTGTAGTTAACAGATATATATATATATATATATATATATATATATATCTATATATACTATAAATATCACATATATATATATATATATATATATGTGGGGTGTGTGTGTGTGTGTGTGTGAATATAAAAAGTTTTTATTACTTGCTGAATAATTATTGATTGATTGACATTTATTTAGCTTATTTTATTATATTTACTCTATTATGACTGATACTATTATTCATGGGCACGATAAAATTAAGATTATTTTTCCTTTAATTTACATTTTATTCAATTATGCATGATGTCCAACTTTAGGGCTCATTTTTATTCTGTTACATAAGGTGACTAATAACTGGATAATATTTTATTCGGGCTGGATTAGAGTTATTAGTTCACACTGCACATTTTTGATCTGTTAGACACGTTATCCAAACATGTATGGCAACTGTTATCCTGCTATAATATATATATATATATATATATAAAAAAAATATATATATATATATGAGGTTAAGGTTATTAAAAGCAACAAAATAAATGGTATGTATGTATGAATTTTAAATCTTCTTTCAAAAAATAGATTAGATAAATAGGCAATAAAAAACTATAATAAAGTGGCAACACTAGATCATTATTAATAGTTTGCTTGCCACACTTCTTACCTTATTTATTGCAATTTTAATGCTATACCATAAACTGAGATAAGCATTTTACATCATTAACTCTAAAATAGTTTTAAGTTTTTAAAAATATGATAATTCACATTTAAATTTTTTAAACTTCAAAGCTAAATAAAATTTATGGTCTTATTTTAAAAAGACACTACATTAAAACTATTCATTAAATATTTTTGTGTGCAAAATAAAAATAGACACATACCACACATATAAACATACACATGAACATATATGTAACAGGTTTCATAATCAGATTAAAGATGAAGATTGCTCTTATTAATTAGGATTGATTCTTATAAATGGATTTATGTGGGATTCGACAGATACTCTCTATTAAATGTTTTAATTGATATTATAACAAATTTCAAGCTTAGGACAATTACATTTTATATTTGTATAGCTATGAAAACATGCATTGTAATTATTATTACAATATCTCTGTTAATTATATAAAACTGTTCCTTTTTTTTTCCAGAATGTGATCCACAATTTAACTTCACAGTCATCGATTTCTTCTTTTATAAAGTTATTATTTTCATTAAATCAAAAATGAACAAAATTAGTTGATGAATTTTAATTCAAATAAAAATAAATTTTTAAAAGAAATTGGTGAATGTTTATGTAACTATATACATATTGAATATTTTTTGTAATAATAGCAAGCTATAAAACACCGATTTGCTTTTTATATAAATACTGTCGCTTTAAATGCGCTATCCACTTTCTAAATCCCAAATAAATTGTACAAAATAGATATTAACATACACACATTGATCTCAGCTACTTTTGTTAATTATTTATATTCCTCACAAAAACTCACAATAACTTACAAAATGAACGTATTCCATTTTACATCTACTGAAAATTGCGATTGTCATAAAAGATTAATAAAACGAAACCTTATGTCATTAGAATCGTATAAATAACGTAGTTGTGAAATGAGTTAATTTTTTTTTACAATAAATAAAATATAATCAAATGAAACTCTAATAAAAATATCGTAATTAAAGAATGATATGTAGTTTGTGTTAGATCATCCGCGTTTCTGATAACATTATTTTTAGACTAAAAAAAAAAAATAACACACTTTAGCACTTTTTTATTTTATTTTATTTTTTTATATGTCAAAGCGTTGACCGAGAAGCGAAACTAGGGTCGTCTGCTTGGAAGGCAGCTACGCTAATCGCTACGCTTTACATTTATATATGTTTAATCTGCAAAGAACATATCATTTGATCATTATTGCCAACTTTTACAATAATTTTAAAAGCATATTAACCCATCCATCACTTTCTAATTATTAATTATGCAATACACGTTTTTGTATAATATAAATAAACTCACAAGAAATAACTATATAAACATTTCAGATGTAATGATAGTTTTATTCATTTTTAATCTGCTTATTATTTAAATCTTTACTTTCAATTAGCGATCTGTATATTATAATGACTATTTGAAGGGTACTGTTCTTTGAATTAAGATAAAATCAAATTTCAAAGTATCTTTTAGTCTGCTGATTTTGAAAGTTAAGAAGATTAATTTTATCATTTTTCAAAGTTATTTAAAATATCTAGAATCATTAAGGAATATATTATCAAAAAAATATGGTTAAACATTTTAAATAGATAATATAAAGATTATATATGCATATATAGCTTAGTAGTTTTTTGGGAAAGTACAGAATATTGAAATATATACGACATCTGATGAAACTAATAATTGTATTCATCCCAGATAAAGATGTTTCAAACGTAGTTGTGGCAAAGATGTAAGAAATTGGTGTAAAAGATTAATAAAGAATTGTAAAATGAAGTTGAACATGCCAATTTATGGGGTTAACGCATGGTCAAATTCCCTCCCCCCTGAACATTTTTTATAATCAAAACAAAAATAATAATAAACAAAGAATAAGGATTAAACTTGATGTGATGAGTTCTAATGAGTTATATTTAAATTTAGTTATTAGTTTTTTTAATAATTTGTGTAAAAAAAAGTATCTCATATAAATATGGCACATTCTAATAAAAATATATATTTTTCTTTTTCTTTTTTTTTTCTTTTTGCTGTGTTTAATTTGGCCTATTATTCTATTTTAAATAGAGTGTGTAACTTCATATAAAACTTGTATTTAAAATTTTATTTAAAGAAATTGGAGAACAAGCTATCTACAGAAAAAAATCTAATAAGGGTAATAATACCTTCAAATGCTATCAGTTTACATGCATTTTTAATATAATAGAAAATAAATTATTTTTCCACTGAAAAATAAATTAATATTACAATCAAAGTATAACTCCTCTTGAGACTTAAAGTAGTCAGAGATTCTCTTTAATGTATGCTAGGCCTAGAAGAGATTAACATAATATGAAAAAATGAAGCATTGCTCATCAACTTCAACAATTGTTTTCAATATTATAGATATTTGCAAATATGTAGATTTGTATGAAACCAAGGATCTATTCTGATGCAACATAATTTTCAAAAAATATTTTAAAAAGTTATAGAAAATTTGAAAAAATGGAATTAATTAATAAGTATAATGAAACAGCCCCAATTATCATTGGTATGGAAGATTATGTTTTCCTAAATTAATAAAACTATCAATTAAATTTCAATATAATATGTCCTCATTATGAAAAATTGTGTTTCTCACTTTGTTTATTATTCCTTTTGCTTTGAACTTATCTTTTTTATTGCATTGGCAAATCCATATAGAAGTAAGACCTTCTATATTTTGTATTACTTTTTACAATGTTTTTTTTTTACAATTCATTATTGACAGTTTCGATTGCTCCAGCAATCATTTTCAGAATGATTTTTTTACAATCCATTATTGACAATTTTGATTGCCCCAGCAATCATCTCCAGAAGTTCTATTTATTGTGAAGAAAATTTCTGGGACAATTGAAACTGTCAATAATGGAATATAAAAAAGCATTATAAAAAGTAATGAAGAATATAGATGATATTAATATTTTTGTTTTGATTGGCCAAAAAAATGTACTCTTTAATTTGTTCTAATTTGTTCTCTGTTTTTATCTGTTCTATTTTTTTTTTAAATTTTTAATTAATTTTTCCAAGTATCTATTTTTATAATGACCATGTAATCCCAATTTAACAAATATTATTTTATAACAGCTATCTAGTAGTTATATATTTTTTTAAAATATATATAATTGCTGCCAATGTATATGCACACTTCTTCATTTGTTATTTTTTTATAGTTTCTAAGTAATTAAATAAAAAAACCAATTCAAGTTCATATGAGTACTAAAATGTATTATTGTTTTACATAAATGTAAAATACATGAGTCATTCATTTATTATATTTAAAAATTTTATTTTATTAAATTACACTGGATGACAACAATGCTTTATTAAAATTCGAATGTTTAAACCTAATGTTTAAATATGTAGATTGCATTGTTTGTATTACTACAGAGATAGAAATGATTTCAGAAGGAAAAAAAAAACATACTTTCTTTCCCTTAACAAGTTTTGTGTTTTAGAACTATCTTATTTTATAAATAAATTCTGGCCTTGCAGGTAAAAAAAATGTATTGTGAGTAGAAACCTTGGAGTGGGGAGGGGCAGGAGTTCCTCCCATTTAATGCCTATGATTTAAATGGAATGCTTAAGAACAGAAATGATTTTCTGATCACCATGAGTCTAAGATTACTAAATCTACTTGGATTGTAATATTGGCAAAAGAAAAATAATTGGATAACATGGAGCTTTACATATATGTGTGCTAACATCAAGGGTGATTCAAAAGAAGCTGCTGCAAGATAAACTATATAAATTGAAGTCTTATATATGCTAATACTAACAGACCCTCAGAATAAAAAATCACTCATCAATAACAGTTAAAAGTAAAATGGTAATATTTATAAACATTTATAATTTTTTTCTTAAAAATTAATGGTATTGATTAAATAGAGTTGTCATTTAATAACTTAATTAATAATAATCAAGTAAACATAAAAGATCAATTAAAACATAAATAGTATTTGAATAACTTAGCTTGAATTATAAATAACTTTATAAAAGTAATACTACTTGATTTTTATTCTTTTAAAGGTAAAATATTGAAATTATTCTGTATATTTTTTCTTATTTGTGTGAAAGAAAATTTATAGTTAACCCTTTCTTGACTATATATATATATATATATATATTTATAATTTTAATTATAAATTATATATTATATCTATTTATACTATAGTGAGGGTGAATTATAAATGTACATTACATGATCTTAAATGCTGTTATAAATTATTCTTTATTTTAATAACAACAAATAAATTAATGTTTATCTTAGTAAATTTATATTACTGCTATTAACCTATGTGTTTTGATTTACTGCTGCATAAATTATTATAAAACTTTTTTTTCTCATCCTATAATATATCTCATGTTACATCTCACTATCTTGCCAAACAAGAGGAGTCATGATGGAACAATAAGCACCTTCTATAAATTTATGAGTTGTTTGTACATGTAGGCTAAACTATTATAAACTTATTTGTGGTCAATTCAGTTATTTATTAGTTATTTTTTAAATTGTCTGAATATGATATTTACTCAGTATGTTTAGATTGTCCAAATATGTAATATATAAGTGGAAAAAAAAAACATTTTGTTTATAATTATATTTATTAAATGTGTTGCCCAAATATTTGCTGCATTTCTAAGCCAATTTGTTCTGCTCAGTTATATTATTTTCATTATATTTGTGAATACTTAATCTGAGGGCATTTACTGACAGTCTGTTCTGTTTATGATATTGTCTAGTGTGATGAACAGTCTATTATTTTAAATTATCCATTATAAATTTTGGCTGTCCAATAAGGACATATTTTATTTATGAATAGTACTCAAATCTGTAAGCTATTCAGAATAGTTATTTCCACTTTCATTATTTTTATTTTATTTATCATATCATTGATAACATAACCTTCAATGAAGTATAACACTACAACACTTGATGATTGGGGTATATCTTGACTGCTGGAGTAAAATCTTGCCATCCAAAAAAATATATTTGTTATGAGGATCAAACTCAGGCACCAGCCAACCATATGTTATATCATCAGCATGCTTCAGCTGACAGGCATACAATCAGCATTTGAAATATCACAGGCTAGCTCCTACTCTAAACCAGAGTCTAGCACACTTACTTAACACATATGAACATTGATCTCTTTAAATAAATGACAATGCAGTGGCAAGAGAGAGAGAGAGAGAGAATAGACCAACTAATAGTTAAGCAAACATTAATATTTATTCAAGCACACATATAACATATAACAATCTAATTCTTTACATAAAGAAATATAAATAATTAATCAGGCTAATTTTTATAATAGTCTTTCATTAATTAAAGTTCATTTCATTCAAAAATAAAGTGGATGCAGCTAGTGATTAAAATATATTTACCCAGGTTTTCATGATTGTCAATTTCCAAACAGTTGAAATTTTGATATTCATTGATGGTTTCAGGGTATGTTTTCCATTCTTTGTCTTGACAATGGAAAAGAGAGAATAGTGGAAATGTCTATTTCATAAGTTTGGCATCAGTTTCCAGTGAGGTTCAAACAGGGCAGCCAATTTTTTGAAGGACTTTGGAGTCTGAAGCCCAGTAGAACACTTCTAAAGTGATCAAGCACCACATGTTGCTAGATCTGTGACTTCTGCAGTAATATTTTTCACAGCAGTAATGATGATTCTATTTGTTTTTAGATTTCTGAATCTCTGGAGCAATGAACAACATAAATGAATTAATCACCAAATAATGAAGATTAATAAGATTCACAAACTTGATAATAGAATAATATAACGATAGACAGTTGTGATTTTTACCCTCTCTTTCTTGTTGTTTAAATTTCTTATCATTATTTTAAACTTTAATTTCTTTTTTTTAATTAATTCAATCAGTAATCTTTTAAACTAATTACCTTTTTGAAAGTTTTCTTTTATAAACAAATTACATCCTAACTGTCCACATTTATTTATTTTAAAAAAGGGAAAGTGTTTAAATCTTTTATTTTACCGCCCCCCCCCCCACTAGTCACAATATTAACCTTATTCTATTTAAAAAACAAAAAAAACAAATAATATAATGCAATTTTATTTTACAAAATTGCATTTTTAAAAATCTACTTCTGAAATAATTATTTCTTTAAAATAAAGTTAATCATATATTTTTTTTAAAAAAAAATGAAACATGTGACACCGATACGTTTCATCTTAGTCCAATCATATCACAAACATCCATCAGATCAGAAATAAGACCAATTCAAGTCTAAACATTTATTACTTAATGCAACAGATAATTTATTTTATATTATAAATATCTTAATTTTCCTTCAGATATTAACAATATTATTACTACTTATCTTGAACATATTTCAATTTTTAAATTCATTCCCATAATAACTTAATTGTATGTTCTTAATCCTTTGTTCAAAACTACCCTTTGAATACCTAATAAATCATGCTCCCTTGAATTTACACATTGAGTTGTCTCTTTTTTTCATATAAATACTAACATTTTTTATGAACAAATGCATTTCCACCTCTCTATTTTATAATTCAGAAATACCATGATATATTTTTAAATTTAATTTTTTTTTTATTGAATTAACAAATGATGCTATAAATAAATTATCTACTTTTTTAAATCACAGGGTTTTAATATATATATATATGAGATTTTTAGGTTTGAATAGATCTTTATTTCAAAAAAATTACAAAATATTTCACACCAATAGTTATATATGTATATGTGTTAAATAAACCAACTATTATAAAATAAAATTAACTGAAAAAACTGAAAGATTTTTCATCATCAATAACTGCCAATTTTGAAAAATCATAAGCAATTACAAATATATTTCATCATTTAATAAAATATCCAACCATATTATTATAAGTTGCAATTTAGTAATATATTAATAAAGTTATTTAAGGAAATGAACATTGATTTCTATCTTGCAGTTTGAATTACTTAACTATGAAAATTATAAAAATTAAAGTACTTTATAATTTATCATAATATAATTTTCTAAACATTATAATATAACATTACACACAAATTTTTTATGAACTGTTTGTTGGTGAATAATTATGTAGTAAGGCCACTGAGAATCTTTTTCAGGATTCAAACCCTATAACTCTATTCAACAAAGTTTACCTTTGACAGTTTTGTTTTTATTACTTATATAAATCTACTGTTTTTAGAAATAGAGAGGAAAATGCCTGATATACATTTCACTGATTAATAAAGCAGCAAACCATATATTATTCAAGATGATTTTTTTTACTCTTTTCCACTAACACTATAAACCTCAGATTAATCTGAACAAATCATGTATATGAAGGATCCACATGGGTATAATATATTGTTTTCTCTCTCTTCATTGCTCCCGTCATAACTTTCTTGGATTACTCATTTCTAAATCTATAAGTGCTATGAGAACATTTATTCAGAAATTTATTCTCACATATGTTAAAAATGTGACTAATCTTTTGTCTAAAGCATATGTTTTCCTTCATGTAAAAATATATCTTATCAACATCCTGACTTCTCCAAAAATGACTTTCTACATACTCATTATTAATTATACTAATGCTTTCAAGAAAAATATTAAACTGTTGTGTTCCAAACTTATTTAGAATAAAAGAGCAGTTTCAATCATGATTATAACCTTACACAAAAGCATATGAATGACTATGATCTCTTTCTTCACTTAATTTCTACATTTTAGTCTCACATGTCATATAATACTGCTTCTAAATTTGTCTCTGCTTACCATAGTACATATTTTAGTCACCCATATACACCTCCACCTAGTAAAGTTATTTTTTTCAATTCTTAAGCAATCTATAGGTGCTTATATTATTGTTAATCACCACTTGTTTTATAGAAGAATACTATTTTGGCATATTTACAATATGATCTTAATGCTAGTCAATCTCAATTCTCACCTCTTATTGCTCTCACCAATTAAAAGATAATCAAAAAATTCAAATTTTTATAGCTGGCATGGAAAATACCTTGATTTCCCTATCAAAATCAATTTACAATGTCTACCTACTGGACATTTCTTATCACAGAGAATGGCACATGTTAATATTGACTCAGTTTACTTTTTTGTCTTAAGTCTAAAGAAACAATATATTAATTTCTGTTTCAATGTCCTACTATTCTTACCTATAAAAATACCATGAGCTAATTACTAAACCACACACCTCCTTTATTTCTATTCCCATTGATGACATGCACATGGGCCTATTCTCTTCAATTAGGGCTACTACTTTTTTACATTTATCAATGGAGTCCTAAGTCACCATTTTTGCTTCAACTCTACATCTAGAAAATTACAATCACTGTTTTACAATAAAATTCCAAGAAATTAAAAATAAGAGATAGATTGTTTACCACTCCAGACATTGTTGATGCGACACAGCACCTGATCACTTTTATGATCCCACTATAAATTGTTATTTCCTTTATTTTTATTTTGTATGACTTTACTATGTATGTATTTATAATATGGAATTTTTAAAATTTAAATATTATTGTGTTTGTCTCTTTTTTTATGATTTACTTTATAATAACTACTTCAATTTTAAATCAGCTTTTCCAAGTTTGTAAAAAAAAAAATAGTTTTGCATAATAAAAAACTTTTTAAAATAATTTTTATGTGGTGAAACTAACCTTTAATTATTTTATTAAAACAATAAGATGGTTTTGACATATATTCTTAATTTTTACTTCACCTAGCAATATAATATGTAGATACTAATATTATTTGGAATTTAATAATATATATACTTATAAATATATTGCAACAATATGTAAGATTTGTAATAGATAAGATTATTAAAAAAAAACAGTCATAGTTTTAGGGTTGTACAATATAAGGTCTAAAAATTTTTAGCCTATTTTTTTATCTCAACATCTTCAAAAGTGTCAAAACATATATAACAGAAATTATTTATTAAATTAATAGTATGAAGCAGACTCTCTATAACTGCCAAATTTATTTCCAAGTCATATCACAAATACCATTACAGACATCAGATTGCATGGATATGTGAGTTTTAACATATATGCATGTAAGTGATAAAAATTTTAATATCCATATATATAAGTGATCCAAAGTAAGTACTATTAACAAAAGTAATAATAATTATAAGGTAAAAAGAAGTTTTATTAATTTTTATTTTTTTTTATTTACTCTATTTTTTTAGTGCAGTTAATAAAAATTAAAAAAATTATAATTAAATAAATAATCAAAAAGCATTAAAATGCATATTAAATTTTAAAAAAATATTTGTTGCACATTAATTAATTTCTCAGCATTGAAGAAAAATTGAATAATATTAGCAATAAAACTTCATCTTAACATTAATTAATGAGCCTATTATATCAACTTAATAAATTTCAAAAATTGATTATTTCTGCTTTTTATGAGATAAATTTCTCTGCTTTAAGAAAAATGAATGTAACTAGAAAATACAATTTTAAAAACCTACCTATAAATAGTTTGCTTCTTTTCTGATCTAATGTAATATATGACTGTTAATGAACATATCCACAGAAAATGTAGTTGTTTTTTTTTTTAAAATTCTGCTTTACTACTGCCTATCATGCTTTCAGTATAACATGTATATTACATTCATGGATTATAGTACAAAAATTGTTACTTTATTATTATTTGGAATATGGAATCAATGCTCTTTTTTAAAAAAATAACTTAATATTCTCAACTTTATCATTAATTTATACCAATATTTATATTATCTAATATAAAAGTCTAATTTACTTTTCGATTCAAATACATTTTTTAGTTTTTATTAATTATATAATAATTTATTGTTTAACTTCAAGAATTTTAAATAAATAGTTTACTAAATACAATAAAACCACACAAATATATTAATTTGTTCTTAATTAAGTATAACAGCTACTGTTTCTTAATATCTTATCAACATTTGCTTTAAATTAAATATATAATATTAGTCAAAATAATTTTTAAATAGAAACATATTATATGTATTTTTAAATATTATAACCAAAGGGTATTTAGAAGGAGCATTGAAGTTAATGCCTTTAATAAATTTAAAGGTATAATATGTTATCACAATGATTAATCATTTGCAATTAAGTTAATTCTTATGTAAAAATTTTATTATGCAAAATTTATTATAAAAATATAAGACATAGACTTCATTTTCATGTAAGATAAAAAAGGGCATATTTTTATTTAAAAAGATTTTATATTTTTTAAAAAATATATACTGGAAAGATCATAAAAGCAAACAGTTCCTTTGTCAAATTGTTGAATGTGATAGGATTGAATCTACAAGTACATACTTTCATTAAATCTAGCAAGTTCAGTATTGTTGTTTAAGGGACAGATCACATTTGCATAGTTAAGATAATTTTAGTAGCATTAAAAACATTGCTTGAGAGAATAAGTCTGGGATTAAAGTCTGATAAAGATCTATAATAAGGCAAGTGTTGAAATGTCTAAAAAAAGTTTTTCCTTGATGAAAGGTAAAGATCACCAATTTAACATGTGGAATTAAGTGAATAAGATGTAAGACTAATGTATGTACATATATTTGTGTTTCTAATACTAATTCATAATAGGGGGGGTAATAGTATAGTCATATTCATTTACAAGTGACAGTTAATGGTATTAAGTAATCTAAAGATTTTAATGTGATTAAGATCATTAATATTTTGTAGATGTCTTACTGTCTGAATAAAATCTCTTCAAGAAAAGTCTTAATTATATTATTTTTTTATAAGTTGTATAATAACAGAAGATTTAATAATTCAAAATTATCTTTTGTTAATTAATATATTATAAGATAATATTAATTTCATTACATATGATATGTACATATGTATATATGTATAACATTAAACACACTCATTTTTTTAAAAAAAAAATATTATACTAAATAACAAGCAGTCTCACTTCAATACTTGACAACCCTGTAATAAAAAAATGAAATCACTTTAAATATTGATTGTTTTTGTATACAAAGAAGATTGTCTTGAATACTTAAGGCAGAAACTGTGAATATTAATCAATCCAATTATATTATTGTTTTATATTGATTAAACTGATTGATTTTTATTTAATAAAATAAATTTCTTATTTTTTTTAATTTTAATTTTGTAACAAACATTAAATAATCTATATGTATAAAGTATTCGACAATGTAAGTAAATATATGATATACACAATCATTTTTTTAAAATAATAAATATTGCTATAGTAAATAATAAAGTTTCTCACTTCAATACTCATCAATACTGTAACAAAAAAAAGAACTATAAATTATTTTATTGCAATATAGATGGTTTATTATTTTTACAAAGTTAAAATATTTTTTTTTTTACTTGTTAAATAATAATCAATATGTTTAATTAACATAAAAATAATAATATAATCACACTGTTTAATATCCACACTATCTGCCTTAAGTAGTCAAAACAAACTTATTTATATTCAAAAAAAAAAAAATCAGTAAGAAAGTGATTTCCTTTTTTTGTTAGACTCCAGTATTGAGATGAAAAAGTGTATTATTCATTATAATAGTAATTACTATTTAAGAGAAAAAACAATTGGGTTTAATATATATATAAAGTAATTTACAATATATATATATATATATTGTAAATTACTTTATTATATATATATATACTTCTACCCTTGTGCTATTAGATACTCAATTGATGTGCTTAAAAAATCTTTAACCAGTGATATCTATCCATATCTCCAGAATAGTTTTTAGTTTATAATCTTCATTAGTAAGGAGTTTTGGTCAGGGGGCATTGGATAAAAAATTAACTCATTAAATTTTACAGATTACTTAAACTTACAATAGAATGTAGCACTGGGGTAAAATAAGGCTTATAGAAAAAAATAGGCATCTGTTAATTCAATGTTAATGATTACAAGTAGAAAGGGCACAAATAATGAAGTTGTGTGGAAATAAATATAAACAAAGTGATTATATAGAAAATGGGTTCTTGGGATTTTAGGCTGGGTTTGGGAAATGATAAGGGGGGGGGGTTACATATAAATGTCATGGAGTTGATAAATATTATGTTATGGAAATGGGATGGAGCAATATAGAGAATAATATCAGAAAAACTTATTATGGGGAATGGAAAGGTAAGGTAAAGTGGCTAATAGGTTTATATGGGCATGGCAGCTGAGAGGTTACTGACTCTGAAAAAAAGAAGTCTCATTATAGATATGAGTAGGAATATAGGTAGATAGTTATATACGGTTTTATAGATATAATGAAGGCATATGATAGAATAAATAGAAATAGATTATGGGTGAGTTTTATAAATTTGGGAGTGAATGGAGCTTTAGTGGATATTATTAAGAGATTGTATGGAAATAATTACTTGATGTATCAATTAGAAAATATAGAATCAGTTACAGCTATAAATGGGGTGGGACTAAAATAAGGATGTCCTATGTCACCTATTTTGTTTTTGCTATCAATTAGAAAATTATAAAATCAGTTAAAGTTATAAATGGGATGGGATTAAGACAAGGATTTTCTATGTCACCAGTTTTGTTTTTGTTATATATAAGAGAAATAGAGAGAGAAATAAAAAGACTAAGAAGAGGGGTGGAGATAACATTAATAGGTGGCAATAGAGTACATACATTATAAGGTTTTTATTTGCTGATGATATTTTATTGTTCACAAAAACTAAGGAAGATATAGACATTATGCTGGAGATATGCACAAGTACGGGTAAAGATATGGGAATTAAATTTAATGAAGAAAAATACTGGGGAAAAAAATGAGAAATTTTTTTTTATTAGGGGATGTAAAGTTGAGTGTGGTGAATAGGTATAACTATTTGGAAATCATATTAAATAATCAGAGAAATTGCTCAGATGAATGGGGGGAAATTGATAAATAAAGCAAAGAAAGAATGGGATGGATAAAAAAAATTAACAGTGTTTTCATATAATAAATATGATGTAGCTAGAATTATATGGAATGAAGTGGTAATAGCAGGGTTAAATTATGATAATCATGTGTTATGTGTTAGTAAAAGAATGTTAGATTGTATTAAAAAGTACAAAGAGAAGTAGAAATACATGAATTAGATGAAGATGAGTGGATGGCAAAAGAGCCAGTTGAAAGGAAAATCTAATTGTCAAGTTTTTATATGAGAGATGCAAAAAGCAAAATGAAAATGTTCAGTAGATTACAATTTATGGACAGTAAGAGAATAGCCGAAATAGTATTTAATTTGGTTATGAGTAAAGGACAGGCAACAAGAAAGGTGAGAAAGATAGTGTAGTATGCCAAAGATTTGGATAAAGACTTTATGTCAGTATACTTTTACAAAAGATGTGATGATTGTGTTAAAAGAATTGTTGAGCATTATAGTGGCAAAGAGTAGGATAGAAGAATAGATGAATTAATAAAAAATAGTGAGTTGGAGAAATGGAAAACTAGTATAGAGAATAAAAAGAGTTTAAATATATATGGAAGTAACAATATTGGTGAGAGTTAATTTATGATAATAGCAAGGAAAGTAGTTTACTGTTTATGGCTCAACAAGATTGTTAGCAACAAGGAAATATACCAATAAATGAAGAAATGTGGGTGATTTAGTCTGCAAATTATGTAAGAAAGACATGGAAAATATTAGGCATCTTCTAATTGCCTGTAAATACTTACAAGCTGAAAGAGTACAAATAATGAAGTTGTAGGAGAATAAATAGAAACAAAGTATTTAGTGGACAAAGGTGATGTTGTGTAAATGGGATGGAGCAGGATAAAGAAGCATATGGGAAAAACTTAGCATTAGAAATGAAAAGGGGTGATAAGGTGGCTAACAGGTTTCTCTGGATATAGTGGCTGAGAGATTTCTGACTTTGATAAAGAAGAAGCCATAGCGTATTGCATCCTGAAAAGCATATGTAAGCTGGGATCACACTTTGTTTTTTTGTAATGAAATAACATTGTGGCTGTCCATTTCTAATAACAGTAAATTATTAGTAAAAAGTTCATGGAATATAATCACCAAATTTTATTGTTTCATGATTTGTTGGGAGAGATAATAATAACTAAGATGAGTATTTATACAAGTATGTATTAGTGTAAGAATACTCTTCATTTTGTTAGATATCTCAATGTAAATAAGCATTTATTTTATATAGCACATGCACAATAGCTTGAAAGGCTGATCTTTAAATAGATATCACAATATAGAAATAATTTCTGTGAGTTATATTTTAATACAGTCTGTGGTAATGGTAAAAAAGTTTTAATTTAGTAAACTAGGATTCTTTAAATGTTAGAAGTGAATTCATTTTTTCAATTTTTTTATTATTATTTAAATAAACACTTGTCGTTTTTTGAACATTTTAATTAACATCCCTAGAAATTTTGTTGGTATTGTGATAATATCAAATTATTAACTGTATAATTGTTTACTTATTCAAGTGAATTAGTGAATCTTTTAAAATTCGTATTATATATTAATGAATTGTTTTAATTTTAAAAAATTATTATAATATTATTTACTGCATGTGGGATTGAAGTTCTAATGCTCTGCTATTTTCTAATTTTTTTAGCATAAAATTTATGTGTGCGGCATAGATATGAAATATTTTTGCTGGTCTAAAGCAGCCATAAATAAACTCTGGTTTGAAGCCGATGTGGCTCTTTATGACTTTTCTTTGTCTCTTTATGACTTTTGATAATATAATCTAATTTTATGTTTATACCAAAAATATTTAGTTAAAATTTTGTATACTTCATTCATCCCTATCTATCTACACATGCTTTCCTTTTATTGAAATGAGTGATTTACAAATTATCAACAAATACAAATTATTAATTTAAATACTTACATGTTTATTTTTTTTTTCTTCAAATACAATCGACTTCTTGTGACAATTGTGAGACGCCAGAAAAAATATTAATGTTTCTATATAGGTATTAACAAGCAGGATAAAGGGAAGTTATATGTTTAAAAATCAATGTTTTCATTTTATAAATTTTATTTCTTAATAAGCTTACTTTTAATGATTTGCAACACTATTGTTGTAAATGTAAGAGTCACATCGTAAAAATTAAAATGTTATTTCAAACACAAATATAAAAATATTAAGCTTGCCGTTATTTTAAGCATCAATTTTATAAAACCCTGATCTAATAACTACCATTTGTTTAAAGAATGTTTAAAAGTTAAAGCTGAGTACTTAGAGATATTTTAAGACTCAAAGGAGCAGTAAGCTACTTCTCTTGGAAATGTACTTCAAAATAATATTTTGTTCTTAGTTCAGGATAGGTTTAGTATATATTTAAAGTGTGTTTATTGAATAATCTCATGCCTGATATCTATATCATCGATTTGATTAGGGTAATTAAACCATTAATTTTAATTTTATCACATTTTAGACTGAATTATTTTTTTTAAAATTAAAAATTATAATCTAGATTAATCAGTTAAATTTTTACGTTTTCATATATTTTTACTTCTTCGGAGTATCATTTTAAACAATAACACATCTCTATAAAAATATAATTAAAAGACTAAGTGGAAAAACATTCTAATTACAATTTAATTTACAAATGACAAATTTTCTACACTTACAAATTTGATACCAGCCATTTGGTTAAATACACAAATAATTATTATTCGAATGTGTGGTGAAATAGAGATTTAAACTATATCTTAAAAATGTTTACTATATTTTAAAGATGGTTGTTCGACTATTTATTTTTCTTTTGGCATCTCAAAAGATGTTTTAAAGTAAAAATACAATACTTTCTTACTGATCAAAATTTTAACTAGAGCATAAGACTATTTACAATTTTACTCTGCTGCTAAAAAAATTTGGCTTAATTTATATAATTAATATATTTCCTCACCACTTTAGGATTTATAGCTTCTTTACAAGACTCTTAGTTAAGTCAGTTTTTTTCAATGCTTTAAATATCAAAAAGAAAGGCAAATACCTGCTCAATTCAATATTTTGTTGGATCTGCTTTAAGTGCCCAAAAATATAATATCATTATTAATTATGTGTTGACATTCGTCAGTATAAAATCATTGCTGATGTAGTTAGTTGAATAACCACTCCCATGTAAAATAATAGTGCAGGATATAAAACCATTAATAATTACGGTTTTTTATTTTTTTACAAACTTTGTGATTTTCATTTATTTTATATATACTTTTTTTTTTGATAAATTATTACTCAATTATTTTCTTGACTTTCAGAGTTTCTCTATTGTTCCCAAAATCAGTGTTCATTAATATGAAGTGACTTCTTTTCAAAGACTATATTCTTAATCTTTTAATGATTTTGCCTCTTCAATTCTGACCCTCATTTAAAATAGATAATTCTGAGAAATGTTTTTGAATTCAATTGTCAACAAAATGCTGTATTAATAAAATTGATTTACAATAATCTAAAGAAAATGCCCCAAAATTGAATGAATTTAAAATAATAGCCATTCTATTAATATTAGTGATGCATTTACCTCATTCTGAAGAGTCTGTCATAACAAAAGCATGTTTCTAACTCTGCACCTAATATTTTTTTAAAAATAAACATTTTCTGATGCCCATCATATGAACTCATGTGCTTCTGGTGTTAAAATTTACTTTTCAAAGGTATTATGATTACATTACTATTTTATAGAAAACATTATTTTAAAGATAGCAATTCCAACTCAAGGTATTTATTCATTTTAATGGTTTCTTAGCAAATCTCATGACATGCAATTGTACTTTTCAGTATTTTCTAGTAAACTAAAGCCAAATCCATTGAGATTTTGTTTTAATTAAGCAGGTTGAAAAAATCTTTTTTTAAAAAAATATTTTTTTGGAAATACTTTTTTATTAAAATTCAATTTATACTTATAATAGCAATAATAATCATTAGTGAAAATTGTGGTAAAAGACAATTAGTCCATTAAAAGCCATCAATTAAATATCTGTGACCACATTTGCTTTAATGATTCATGAAAGCATTATATTATTATATGAATGGTGGCATATCCATGTAAATATAAATCTTTAGGTACTCCCATTTTAGTGAAAAAGCAATTACACTAATTAGTAATATTAATATATCTTCAAATAAATTTCATTGGGTGTAAATATTCTTGATCTGAAATTATAATTTAGATGAATATTTAAAAAGTTTCAGACAGCTGAAAAAATTTAAAACTACTATCTTACTATACAACTAACAGATTATTGCTAAGAAATTGTTTATGTGTGATTAAAGGCTGTTGGATAAGGTTTAATACCTGACTTTTAATAAAAAACCCAGTTATAATATGATACAAACTCTGCACAATATTAGTCCCTCATTGAAGAAGTTCTTTTATAAAAAATATCACACCTGGATAGATTTTGATTATGATAAAGTCTATATTATTGGTGACTTTTAAAAAGGTAATAAGGGTGCAGAATGTCTTGAATATCATTATTAAAACAAGAAATTGCTTATTTGAAATAATATCAAAGAATTCTGATATATATTAACACACATATACTAAATAGATAAGCATGCTAATTTGTAGAAGTGTAAAAACCTATATGTCAGTATGATATATTGATATAGTTGACTGCGTGTATAATGATCTATATCTTTGTAGCAGAGCTTGTTTAAGCCAATATTGCAGAAAGATGGAAGTTAGTAAACTTTTTAGTTTAATTTATAAAATGTCTCAAGCATCTGATTGCAAATCTGTTGGTCTAAGATTAAAATAATATATTAGCAAATAAAAATGGATTCTACAGCAGAAGGTGGAATAACAAAAAAATGATGATGATGATGATGATGATGATGATGATTATGATGATGATGATGATGATGATGATGATAATAATAATAATAATAATAATAATAATAATAATAATAATAATAATAATAATAATAATAATAATAATAATAATAATAATAATAATAATAATAATAATAATAATAATAATAATAATAATAATAATAATAATAATAATAATAATAATAAAAAAACACATTTCAATCTACTGATTTCTTGATCAATATTTTTTATGAAAATATTTTAAAAGAAATTTATTTTTTTATGAAATATAAATACTGAAATGGTTATAAAAAGATGTTATAGTAAAGATTCAACTGATATAAACTTATGGATTTTTGATAATATGTTTTATAATTTTTTTGCCCTCCCCCTACTCTGAACAGAAGATATCTTACAATATCATCACATTTATTGGCTGAGTCTGGTCGTTTAAGGCTTTTTAATTTTCCATTGGTAGTGAGTATTAAACATGGATAAGATTTTGATAATAATAACATTTATATTATGGATGGGATTTAACATTGGCAGAATTTATGTTGAGATTATTACATACTATTTAACCATATTAGTATGTATATCTCTTCTAGAAATAATATAGTGGCAACTCATACTCTGCTTAAGAAACCCTTTAAACTTTACCAAAAATTACTTAAATTTCTTATGTCTTAAGAGAAAATTAATCCCTAAAGTTAATTAAAGTGTTGACACAATTATGAGTAGAGAATTTTGTACAGTTATGCAGCATTTTAGTATATAAAGCCAATTTTCTTTGTAACTTTTTCACATATGAAACAATAATTTTACTTTATTTTCCTCTTATTGTTTTACAAGTAAGATTTAGTTTTTTAAAATTCTAATGTAGCTGTTTGTTATTAAATTTGAATATAATATATATATATATATATATATATATATATATATATATATATATATATATATATATATATATATATATATATATATATATATATATATTTTAAGACAACATTGGCATGTTCTCAAGAATATGAATTTTATTACTGAAAAGAGTTGACAGGTTAATAATGTAAAAAATATTCTAAATAGTTTTTTTTTTTTTTTTCTGAGAAGTACATCAAGACGAAGGAGTATTCATCTTCTCAGTTGTTTATTGAAAATTTAAGTATGCAAGTTAATGATTTCCATAAAAAATAATCAAGATTGTTACATTCATTCAATCATATAACAAACATGTCATCAATATCTTTTATTAAGATAGATAGTTTATATGTAACTACCTCCAGATCTTAAAGTTTTAGGTTCTGAATAAAAAATAGCAAAAGTGCCTTTGTATAGAGATAAATTTAGGAACTTGTGAATATCTGCACATAATTTTCATGTTCTTTCAACTTTATTGAGGAAATATACAATGGTTACATTGGTTTTACATATTGTTACTATGGATTATACAGGTTATTACAATGATTTATATGCATGTGTTATAAAGTTCTGTGGTGTTGTGTTCAGGAGTAATCTTAGAGCACTTTTTTACTGGGTAGATCAACTAGGTCCCATGTGTTTTCTGCAATGTTAAGGTAGGCTGTGGAAAAGTTTGTTTTGCAAATTTTTATTCAGCATTTGATATAAGGCTGTCTCAATGTTTGGATATTCAAACTTGCTTATGACCAGCTTACATCTAAGAGACCAGATTGTAAAGTTCACAAATGTTGCCAGTCTAACCTGTGCATAAGTTCCTTGATCTATCACATTGGTCAAAGACAAAGAGTTGTGGGTTTGGTTCGTGAATCGGTTTTGTAATGCTGATTGGAGCTTTTGTAGACATGGGCAGTTTGTTAGCATGTGATTGGTGATTTCATCTTCTCTCTGGCAGAGTGCACATGTGCTTGCTAGATTTTTGAAGCCTCTCTTATAGTAGAGAAAGGCATTTGTGGGAAGGGCTTCCAGATTTACTTTAATGAGGAAGTCAACATACTTTGGGGGAAGGTGCCAGTGTTTTGTTAGTTTGATGAGACTTTGGTTGGAAATATGGAGGTCGGCAGGGATAGTGGAACTCCTGTGTTGTGTAATACTGAAGATCTCCCAATATGTAAGTTTGCATGTGAATAGGCTTGCATTAACTGAAAGTTGGTTCAGGATTAGAGTCACTGATTTTCGAAGCCAGTTTTTGTTTAGAGGGTGGTGGCCTATCTGTGGGCTTGACAGGTAGTGGGCATTCAATGGCATCATTGTCCTTAAAAAGTCTGTGAAGCACATTGTGGGTTCTTTGTAGGTTGATTGTTTCAATGGAGTGGAGTGAGAGACCATTCTCTCTCCTGGGGTGATGCATTGTCTTGATACTGATGGCTGCAATTTTTCCTCCCCAGCAAAGTTTGGTGCATGCCGAGTTTATTTTATTTATGAATCCTTTGGTGGGGTTGAATCCAGTAAGGTAGTATGTTATTTTGGAAAGCAGGATGGCATTTAGTAATGTGACCTTTCCAAAGAGGGACAAGTAAATTTTTGATATTGATGCCATTGTGGTTTGTGTTTTTTTCAGAAGTGAGTTTTGGATTTCCTGTCTCATGAGTGAGTAGGACTTTGCTACAGGGAATCCCAAGAATTTCTGTGGTTGGGCATTGAACATTGCTGGAATTTGTTTTCCTGTGAGTAATGACCATATTTCTGACTTCTCGCTGTTGAATGTGAGGCCATGTGTTGTTGTGTAACTGTCAAGTATGTTTACTAGATTGTTAAGGTGATCGATGGAGGGAAGAAAGATGACAACATCGTCCATGTAGGAAATGTGTTTTATGTTTTCATTGATGTACTCTACTTGGATGCCTGGAAGTGTGTTTTCTATTTGGAGTAGGAGAGGGTTTATGTAAGCTGTGAATAACAGCATGCTTAGTGGGGATCTCTGTGGGATGGATAAACTTGGTTTGAATCCCGGAGCTATATGTCCATCTAGCATGAGGAAAATTTCCCAGTTGTTTAAAAGTTCTATATGATTTTAGAAGAGGTTCAGGTACTTGGTATTGTTCAAGTGTTTTAATTAGCCCATCAATGCATACCGAGTCGAATGCCCCTGTGATGTCGAGTTGAATGGCAACTGGCTTGGACCTTCTTTTAGTGCGCACTTGGTCTATTACTAGATGGAAGTGGCTTATTCCATCTGATGTGGCTGCACCCTTCTTGGTGAACTGGTATTTTGAGATGTGCTTGAGGGCATTGTCTTGCATTTTGTCTTTGATTATAGACTCAATTATCTTGATCATGAGTGGGATCATTGAGATAGGCCTTAGGTTTTGTAGTTCAGTTGCGGCGTCACTCTTTTTAAGTAGTGGCACCATTGCAATGGGGTATAGAAAATCAAGATGGCAAGTCCCACTGCTGAGTAGATCAATCATTTCCTTGATGATTGGCATGGTGTATTTGCTCAGGTGGGGTAGAATAAACTTCGGGATGCCATGTAGGCCAGGATGTATTTTGTCTGGCATTGCGTTTAATTTTTTTTGGATTGTAGCATGGGTAATGTCATGACAGTTGTCTGGATTTATTTTGAAAGTTCTTCTGTCACTGGGTGTGATGTGGTTTTGAAACTTTATTTTGAAATGTTCTTGGAGTTTACCTAGCATTGCAGGGCCAATGTATTGTTTACCATCAATGGTGATGTCACTTGGGCCTTTTCTATTCTTTCCTGATCCCAAGGCCCATCTGATGTATCTTCTGGTCCAGCAGTGTTGATGTACCAGGTAGCTCCAGGCCCTTTTTGTTGCTATGTGTTCTGCTAGAATCTTTTGGGTGGTCCTATATTTAGCCTTTAGTTGTAAGATTGTTTTTATGTTTTGTCCTTCCAGAGTTAGGTGCTTGAGGGTATCTGCAATGTTGTCTAAGCTGTTTAAAAGTTTCAAGGGTCCTGGTCTTTGGAAGGAGTAGGTGGTTATTAGCTTCTGTAGTGTTTTTGTGAATAGAGGCCATGCCTCTGTGATTGGCCTGGAGAGTATGTTTGTTTGATGGAATTGTATGTAAGCTTCTGAGAACAGGCAGGCTGGTGTAGTTTCTCTCGTTATGAGTCTTATTGTTCTTTGGTAGTTGTTTGGGTCTGGGGAACTGGAGGAAAACTGGAGTTTTATCTCTTGTAACAGGTGGTCTGAAAAAACCACTGGCCAGAGTATGGCTTGAGTAGTAGGCAGTAAGTTTGGTGAAAAAAAGGTTAAGTCAATGAGGGACTTATATTTAGTTGTGTAGAATGAAAATGCTGTCTCAGGGAGCAGGTTTCATGCACTCATTAGCTTTAGACTGATCAATGGGAGGTAATCAGACTGGAAGGTTTCATAGGAGTGGTTGAAGTCTCCTATTAGGATGGAAGGAAATGGGTTGGTTCAAATTGTCACATTTATAGTGTGAATAATTCTGCAGATGTTGTCAGGAGCCTTTGTCATGTATATGTTGCATAAGTTGATGGCACAATTGTTGTACTGGAGGATGTCTATGAGATAGTGGTTGTCTATATATAGTATTTTGAAGAAGTTATGGGATGTTGTCAGGAGCCTTTGTCATGTATATGTTGCATAAGTTGATGGTACAATTGTTGGACTGGAGGATGTCTATGAGACAGTGGCTGTCTATGTATAGTATTTTGAAGAAGTTATGGGAGATAATTTGTTAATTAGTATGGACACTCCGGATCCTGGTGTTTGGGCTATGGAGTAGTAAAAATAGCCCAGTGAGTTTAGTTTCTTGATGTGTGGGCCAGACTGTATGTGCAGTTTTGTTTCAGAGAGACAGAGGATATCTGGTTGGATGTTTAATAAACCATCTGTGCAGTGCTTCAACTCTTTGGAGTTTAAGCCTCTGATATTTACTGCTGTGATTGTGCCTCTGATATTTACTGCTGTGATTGTAATAGTCATGGTGTGGTGAGTATTTTAGGTGAAGGTATCTTCTGGGACAGTGTCTTCTGGTAGGGGTTTTTCTGAGGGGCTGTTCTCTGACTCAGGAAATGAGATAAGGAATATTTCATTTTCTGTGTTTGTCGGCATGGGGTGTTGGTCTGAAATTTGGTAGAGTCCCTTCTGTGGTTGTCAGCATAGGGTCTTCAGATGGTCTGACTTTTGGTAGAGTCCCATCTTTGGTGGTTGTCAGCATAGGGTTTCCAGATTGTCTGAATTTTGGTAGAATCTCATCTTCCCTTGATTGAATTTCTCGTCATTTTTTGTCTGATGGTTTATGTGATTCCTGTGATCTGGTAATTTTTGTTCTGAGGGCCGCTTGGGCTGGGTCTGAGGTACTGGAGTCATCAGTTGATTTTTCTTGTGTGCTAGAATTATTATGTCTTGATCTTTTGCGGTTGCATGGTTTGGAGGGTTTAGTAGATGTTTTGGTGGTTCCCTCATCTTCTGATTCGATCATGGTTTCTGATGATGACCGCAATCTCATGAGCTTTGAGTTCTCTGCCAGTCTGGTGGATTAGGGATTTGCCAGTATCTGGGATACTTGTGTGGCTATGGTTTGTTCCCATTGGAGTGGGTATGGACTGATGTGTGTTTTCAGTTTGTCAGGTTTTGTAAAGTCTATTACTTTACCTCACCCTGTGCTATTAGAACAATTGTTCTTCCACCAGTACACTATCTCAGTAATAATACATTAAATTTTGGATAATTGATTCTATTTTTACATACATATTATTGCCCCTTCTTTTAATTAATTAAAAAAATTTCAATTGTACCTAACTTTTAAAAAATCCTCTGCAAGTTATTTTTTGTTATGCAATTATTAAGAACAAAATAATTCTCAAATTTTGAAAAAACATCTTTAATTTTTTTTAAAGACAAATACAAAGAATAAAAATGGCATTTTTCTAAAAAATGGGAATACCTTTTTATAATAAAAAAATTGATTCTTTATACTTTTCTTTCTTCTTTTACAACCATTCTAACTACAAATATACATATTTTTAGTATTTAAAAATTGTTTGGAACTTATTATATTATCATTTAATAAATGTAATTTTAATATGTTTAATAATTAGCATTTTGAACAAAAATATGAGAAGAAATAACTCTTTCATTTTCACTGTTCTTAAAATGAAATAATTAATCCAGGTAGAAAATATTTCATTTTAATTATGAGACAATTCATAATTTTTTTCATTTATCTAAGCAAATGAAAGAATTAATTCTCTTTTATAATATTTTTTTTGGATAATAATGTATTAAGGCTAAAATGGATTTGTAAGTAAATTAATAAACCCAGCCACATTTTTGACAATCAGTAATATCATTAACAATATATATATATTACAATTTTTTTTGTTTCAAAATTTGATATTTTATTTTAAAATTAGTTTCACTTTCTGGACATAGTAAATAAGTTTTTTGTTGTTATATTTAATTGATAAGAAATAAGCCCCCTCCCCCAACATAGAATCAATCCAGAAAATTTTTACCCAATACTAACATAAATCATAAAATATATTGTCATTTGTTTGCTCATTAGATTTTCACTTCAGATTTGTTTCCACTGACATATAATTGTTTTTGTTACTCCTTTTTTTAGATGACTAAAAAATTGGTCACTGTCACAATTATTAACATTTTAATAGAATCCATCTTCTTGGGAAATATAATTTTTATTTCATCATCACTACAGATAATAGTTTTTAATTCATTTTATTGTCATTAGCTTTTTCTTTCTTAAAATCTCCATAAAAAATCAAAAATTATTTTGAAACAAAATTACCTCTTATTACATGGGAACATGATAGATGTATAACCATGTGGCCAATATTAACAAAATGTACTTTTCTATTTGTAATTTGTTTACCATCCTAAATCTATAACAATAAAAGCATCTTTCCTTATGTATAGTTTCAAGTATATAAAGCAGAAGAGGCCTATATAACATCAGAATTAAAGATATATCATTCATTGTTTTTCTTGGTGGAGATATAGTTTGAAGTTAAAACCACATCTTAAACAAATCTCTTCATATGTTCAAGAGTGAATTTTTACCATTCCATTGTCACACCTTTCACATCATATAATAACATTATTTAATGAAAACATGAAGATGAAAATTATTTGTTCAAAAATCAATGGATAAGTATAGTTAAAATTATAATTTTTCATGTATTTAAAAGTAAAAAATTATGTCAAAATTTTATCTGCAAAAGCTTTTTAGTAGAACAAACAAATATCAAGCAAAACATTGTGAAATCTGTATATATGAATATCTCAAAGTTATACTCATTTATAATACTAGTCTGCACTTCAATGTGTTATTTCTTATAGTAGTTAAAATAATTGTTTTTTTAGTTTCTCAAAAAGAACTATCAGTTAACACACACACACAGATAATACTTTTTTGCAGTTTTTAAAAAACTAACGCTGAAAAGACTTTTCTATTAACTATTTTTTGATGTTAGAATTATTAAATGAGTTGATTGAACTCCAATCTTAAAATATTTAGTCATTAGAATTAAATAAATATCACACTGAGAAGTGAGCTTTTCAAATTTATCACTGGATTCAATCAATTTTTTTTTCTATTGTAGATTTATTTTTTATAAATTGTATTTTGTTAAAATGTCATTATCATTCTTATTAATAATTTTACTAAATTTCTCTCATAAGTTGATGTTGTTTTATATAATATAATGTGACAGGCCAGGGTTTACCACAAGAGAGGGGGAACACATCTCATTATGGTTATACCTAGGGTCTTCTGGTAGGATGCTGTCAATGATGTGATGAAGTACATAACTCATGATCATATCTATGTCTAATGGGCTAGCTCTGTATTTGACACATTAAATTTAGATACAATTTGGACTAGTTTATCCATACTTCACCTCTTCTGAGCTCCATTATGCCTCAGTATTCAAACTCAGAGAGAAATCTGCCTTAGACTCTCTGCAAGGATGAACTTATATGGGATAGCAATTGTTGCCTCTCTATATAGGTTACAATTGATTTAATCCTTCATCCAAGTATGTTTCTACACTATTATATGAGTAAGATATGTTTATATATATATATATCCTTAGTTATCAGTTGATAAGTGAATGCATAAATAATTTTGACAAACTAGAGATCAGTTTTATGTAAATAAATTTGATATTTATTTAATATCAAAACAAAGTAAAAAGAAAAATTAAAAACCCTTTAAAAGATAAAGAAGTATAATTGTTTGTGTCAAGGGTGGATTTCTATCATATGAACAATTAAAAATATTCCTGGTTCCAAACCCTTACCCAATGGTATGACACTAATTATTTACAAAGCAAATAAAAATGTAAAAAAAAAATTATTATCAAATTGACCATGAAGTTAACTAGCTAATTTACAGTATAACACAGATATCTCTGTAGTAGCCTTACTGTCCAATTCAAATTAGTGATGTTCCATCTTTTTTGGGGATACCCTAACTATGCATTTATGCATGATTCCCTAAGGTTGACAGAAAAGAACATCCACATCAGAAGATTAGTCATTTATACTGAAAAAATAAACATAAATTATTAGTGAACAACAAACAAGTAACATGAACTCTATCTTGTAATAAGTGTATGAGGTTAATATGGAATCATCTTAAAGATCTTACCTTATTCAATATTATGGTGATGATTAATGTTAGGTCACTAAGGGGGGAAAGCTGATCTAAACTTTATTTTAACATAAATAATTATTTTTTATCTCACTTAATAATCTTCCCTCCTTCATTTTGTTGCTTGCAATTATAACAGACTCTTCCAACTTGTAGACATACTTCCAAGTATGGAAATAAAATAAAACTAGAATTTTACAGATATATAAAAATATACATAATGAAATCAAAACTTTCATTAAGTCATCCTGGTTAATGTCCATGCGTTTGGCAATAATGTCTTATGGATACAGTCTCTCTCTTCGAATCACTCTCCTTTGGTAAATTATTCATCACTCACTGGAATTTCTCAGTGATATGCTTGAAATAATATTACAATCATTTTCTGCAGCTAGGCATTATACAGGTAAATAAATTAAGTCATTGTGCTTTTAGGGTTAGGACAGTAGCACTCCATCCCATGGAACTGTTAATTTAGTCAGAATACATTGTACAGTAGTTTATAACAGATTTAATTTTTCTTGATTTGCTATTTGGCATTTAATGGCTTATATAAAAAAAGTTACTTCATTTTTTTATTTACATGCTGGCAATGTTCTATTTCTTCTGTATCCATGTTCGAATAATAGTGCAGTTTTTCGAATATCAATTTAAAATCAGTTCAGTTATTTTATTAAACTGCATGAACTTATCAAACTTTTCTCTATTTAAATGATGGTTATAATTCCTCATGGTTTTGTACTAAAATAAATTATATGGATAATTTAGAATATTCAAACAAGTCATTCATCTTTTTTTGAATTTAAACATTTGGTCTTAGGCTGTTGGCTTTATGTAGTAAATGCATTATTTGAAAAACAACAAAAGACAGAAATGAACTGGGTTTGCTTTTATACCACCTTAGTTTCCAGTGTTTGGTATACTAGCCTTTCCATTTCCTTTGACATTGTTGCAGCTGCCTATTGTTGCGCATATTATATTGGTTGTTCTTAAAAAATAAAATTATGTAATAGAATTCCAATTTTATTTCCAAACTTGGTTGCTTGGTGATTGGCTTGATATTGGGTCATTACTATATTTACTAAGTCTATGTCTCAATTCATGATGTACAATACATTGATAATTAATTTATTGTTGGTATATATATATTTAAATGATTTCTTTAACTGGGCTTTGATTTTTCTATTAAATAAGAGAAATTAATTCATTATGAGATTTGTTTAATTTGATATCCTAACAAAGCAAACATTTTTCATATATATATATATGTATGATTAAAAGAAAGGATTTTTGTATATTCAGCTAGCTACTAACTAAACTTATGTTTTGAATAGGTTTGGTGGCATGGATAAATAAAGGCTGGTTTTGATAGGATGGTAAGTTGCCTTACATATATATATTGTGAGAGTACCATATGAGCCTCACCTAAAACAATTTGTGTTTCTTTGTGAATTTAACTGTGCCTATATCGAATCAACAGATATAAATAACATACACCTATCTTAAGCTTTTCATATATCAGCTATATACATAAACTAGTTAGTATTAAAAGAATAATTCTAAAAATGAATAATTCTAATTTGTTTATACACACACATAAATAAATGTTTCCAACTAATAGTATTTTTTTTATTAACTAAAACTTGACATTTGACAAAGCCTTAAGTCAACATTGCATTTTTATCAGTTGAAACAAAGGAAATAAACATTTGGAGTTCATTACAAATTGTATATTTTAAACAATAGAGAGCGTGAGCATGATTATGTGATATGCTTGCAGAAATTAATCCAGTATAAAAATGAACTAATATTGTTATAACAATAATCTTCTATTTAGTTATCAAGGCAATAACTACGTCTGTAAATTTAAATGTGTTCGAATTTAGAACACATTTAAGAAAAAAAGAAGATTCACTATTTTAAAACTGTCTTCAAGTAATTAATTTACTTACTTTTAATATTATAAAGAACTATAAAAAAATAATCATTGAAATTGACAAGGTTATAAGAGAAATCAACGTCTTCGAAATGAGTTTTCAAAATATATGTTTAAGAAGACAAAAATTTATAAAGATGTTCTCTGGCTAGACAATTTATGCCAAGGATTTCTGCTGATGTTTTAAACCTGAACATGTAAATTTATTCCTACTTAATGCCTAAAGTATAATCATCATAATTTCCACTAAAAAAGTTGCCTTAATAATGGAGTATTATATTGAAGAAGATTTTAAATATTTTACTACACAAATATTTAAAAGAATGAATATTTGGATTACCTCTTCGAAGGATGATCAAGGAACTTTACCTTTCAACATTCATCATCATTTTATTTCGTCTAAGGAGGAATATGAAACCATTATTCTTTTGCATCTTGGAATACTTCATTGTGTACTTTAATAACTCTTAAACTTTATTTCCTTTGTGGATAATTATATTTACATGGAGAAATTATTTCATATATTAAATTGATTTTAACAGAATAAGTGGAGAACTGATAAGATGAACATTTTATTTTTATTTATTTAATAAAATTTAGATGTTGATATTTTGATATATGCTCTGATGAAAGTGATGGCTGACTAAGGTAAAAGTTTTTAAATTATTTCAATTTGGAAGTAAGTTTTATTATATTCCAAATTGAACCTTACCTGACAATTATCATAATTTCTTTTTAAACAATAACATAATTAATATCAGAATACATTCTATTATTAATCTAGTGTGAATGGATGTTATCTTATATAGACATATAACACACACTGAATCATTTTAATGACACAATACGTAGATTTATAATGTATGGTGGTATTATTTATTGTACACATGATTTTAAATTATATATATGTAAATAATTACATTATGTTTTTTTCTGAATGTTAAATAGTTTATTATTGTATATATATAAGCACAGATTATAATTCTAAATTTTAATATTTTTATTATTTATGTGATAATATTTTTGTTTCTATTACGGATTAAAATGTGTTAAATTTGATTTTAAAATTAAACAGGTCTCGTTTGTTTATTTTATTTAGTCATTTTATAAAACCAATAATTATAAATATACATACTCACGCATATATATATTGAATCAACTTAGTGATTTAATATTTATAAAAAAGTTATATATAGCTTATACTAAATTTATCATTACTATGGGATATTTGTGGAAATGCCTGAAGAGAGTCAATTGCGATTTCTACTCTGAGCTCGAATTCTGAGAGTAACGAGGTTATTAATAGAGGAGTGGATTGGATTATATTTTAAATCACATCATCCATGGCATTCTATAAGAAGACTCAAAGTCCGACTATAGTTAGATGCGACTTCCTTGAGTCCTGAAAAGGATCGTCCCATTATAATATATATATTATTTGTAATATTTTGTGTTAATTGCTGATTGGAAATAATATTTTGGAAATTCCAAATTCTTGGAACGGTAGCTAACTTGGAAATATTATAATTATTGCATAAGGATTTGTGAAATTTTCCCTAAAAGTAAAACTTTATTTAATGTCATTAACTGTTCAAGTCAAATTTAAAAGGCATAGGCATAAAAAAATAAAAGCAATTGTTTCAGGTCAAACTAAATTGATTACAAACTGCTCACTTTCTAGAGATTATTTTGATCAGAACTCTATTATCAAAAACTTATATTTAGCCAATCAATAAGCATTATACATTTTCTTTTTGGGAAAATGTATCCATTCCATGATTTAGTGCTGTGATAAAGCAGTTGGACACAGGATCTCGAAGTCCAATAATCATAACTTCAACTGGTATCACTTCGGGTGCTCGGACTTCTAGTTAATTCCCGGTCAATAAATCATTCGGTTATTATTTTTGTCTTAGATTGTTAAATTTTTTAGGTCTTTAGATTGTACTGGGACTTGCCTGACAACTGATGACGTGCAGTGAAGTACAGCAAAATTCACTGGATTATTATTATTTTTAAATCTAAATTGAAGAATTACATAAATCTATTTGCTTTTTTAATGGCATCAAAACTCGCGGTTATTATTATTATTATTATTATTATTTTTTTTTTTTCAAATTTTTTTAACATCGTTTATCTTTTTCAGTAAATGTTGAAAAATGTTTCAAATATAAAAAACAAAAACAAAAAGAATACAAAAATCAAATACTTTAAAAAAAAACTAATTTTAAGTTGTCGATAATTAGGCAACAATTTTTGTAATCATCGCATATGAGGATAAGCAGTTTGAATATCCTTTGGGCTATTAGTCAGCAATTCTGATTAACCTTTAGAGAATATTATAATTATACATAACTCTTCACAATCATTTTTTTTAAAATAAATTAAACATCTCGATTGCTCATCTTTTATTAATTAAGAGAATATTGGTTAAAAGATATTAATAAAAAATATTCTAAAACAAAGTAGTGTGGACGATAATAAAACATGATTAAACTGTTTGTATTACTTATCAGCTTCTACTCTTAATTAATCTTTGAAAATATAAAAATTATGATTTAAAGCATTAATAGAACTGTAGCAGAATTGTCAAGGTTTTCATCTTCTTGTAAACTCCTATTAACAATTCATTAAACCCACACACATACGAAGTATTGTTACATAATAGTATTTAAAATAATATATATATAATTTATAATACATATCCAGGTGTTTGAAAAAAGATTTTAATAATATATTTTATAACTGGTAACGTATGTGTTTGAGACTTGAAAATTTAATAAAAAAGTTGACATGTTTTCAAATGACACTGAGAAGAAGAAAAAAATTCAATTTTGAGATTAACAAAGAAAAATAAGAAAAATGCATGCTCGAGGAAATAAAAAGTATTACTGATATTATAAAAAAAAATTAAGAAACTGAAGTGACTTCTTGACTGAATATGTTGCTAAATAAAATAGCAATAGATATTTAAAAGAACTAAACTGTATTACAAGATATTAGGAAATATGTAGATTGAAGAGAAAGTTGTCTGGAGTGGTGTTAAAAAGAGAAAAAGAGCAGTTAAAGATTAAAAAATATATATATTGATTTATAGAGAAATTCACAAAAAAATAAACAGCTAACAATTAAAAACAATCACGTAATTTTTTAAGTTCATAACTTCTAATTAACTAACTGCAAAAATATTTAGGCATAATAAAAATAATAATATAATTCTTCTGAAAATCTCTGATTACAAAGTTTTTGCTGCAGAGTAGTAACAGTGAATACTTCGTATTTAATAATGTGTAATATTCAATTTTATTTTAATTATTTATTCGTGTGGATTTTTTAAACAGTTTAAAATGTTAATATAAAGAAATCTACAGTCATCATTTTAACCAAAAGATAGGATTTCATTCTCACTATGTCAAGTCTTTATGATTTGTATTTGGCTATATTTACATAGATTTGTATTTGATTACATCTACATAGAACAAATTATGATTAAATTCATTCATAAAATACAAGAATACAAATATCAAAGATTATCTTGAATCTAAAAACAACACTACTGTCCACAATGATCAAATTCAACAGTAAAATTCTTTGTAAGTAATTATAAAAGTAATAATCTAATCTTCATTTCAGTTAATATGAATAAAATATAATAGCATAAACTAAAACACACATACACACACATATATAATCGTTAAAACCAGTCAACACTTAGACAATCTTAATATCAAAAACAATCAACAATCTCAAACTGTTGTCAAGGTAACCTAATTAACAATATATATATATAGTAATGATAATAGTGGAATTTGGCTAGTTTTATTTATTACACACTTTCTCAATCATATAAGCTTAATTAGAGAGATAAAATAAAACATTATAGAATAAAATAAATGAAAAGTAGAAAGGAAAAAAAGGTTCTCTCATTTGATCTCTTATATTCATCTGAATAGAACCCTGATTGTATAATATCATAATTTTATTCATAAAAGAATATTTATAATTTTGTAAAACTTCATATTTATTAAAAGTAATCATCACTAAATTATTAATATATATGTCTATTTTATAAGGAATTTGAACACAGATATTCAAGCTCTTTTCAGCTATTCACTATATTTCATAACAATCACATGACCACAGATGTGAAAAAGAAAAATAATTTTCTATATATGTATTTTGTGCTGAGCCAGCACCTATCATTTGGTCTATCATCTCCCACACATATGTATAATCAATGCTCAGTTTATATTAAGACAGCAAATCTTCAAATTTTAATGAACAGGCTTCGACCTATTCCACCCTCCAATTCTTTAACTTTTCAGCAATACCATTGAAACTGATGATGAGACACCTAAATCTCTTGTTGCCAATATTATTACCATGCCAATGCTGACTTTAAGTCATTCTGACCCCTCATGTATAAGACTTTGTCCACTTAAATAGACAGAAGAGGAATGTGCAGGATACAGCCTGTTTATTAAATTTTGAAGATTTGCTATTTTAATACAAACCAAGCACTAATTATATGTATGTGTGTGGGGGAGAATGTGATCTAAACCAATTGATGAGTTTTGGTTCAGCATGAAATGCATATATTGAAGATCATTTATCTTTTTCACATGTCTATCTTAAATGTATTTGTTGTATGAGATAGAGTGGAAAACTGAAAGGAGCTTGAAAATCTGTTAAATTCCCATAATTACATCTAAACTCCAAGTACATAAATTGTACTTGTATTCAAATATATGTATATTTTGTCATTTTGCTCAATAATTGAACCAAGATTAAATTATATTAAGAAAACAAAACAACACAAGTACTAGTTAAAGATAATTATTATATTAAATCAAAGTTAAATTCAATAGTACAACTTATAATTAATAGTAATTACAAATTTAAATTTAAAAATCCATATGAATTGATGGTAAATATGGCAGAAGAAAAATATAATAGATCAGAAAGAAAACAAATAGAGTTTCTGCAGAAGAGTTGTTCTTTGAAAAAAAGCCTATATAAAAAAGAAGAAGAGAAGAAAATTAACATGATTGTGGAAAGCCAAGATGCATATTGACAGCATCATATAAGCTTGGATAGATTTCAATTCTTAGCTTTGGAAGCATTTCATACATCATCAGAGAAGACAGCTATTACAGTACTTTACAGTAATGATTTAAATAAAGTTAGACTGTCAAAATTCTGTGATAATAAAATAATTTGTTAATCCCATGAGACATGTTCCACCTAGTGCTTGAATGATAGAACTCAATCAACTTTGAGAAATTCCTATAAGGATTCCAAAGATAGATAATATTTGGCCATGGGAGAATTGTTTTTCATCACCAGAATTTTTATAGTCCACAGGCTTAAGCAAATAGATTACCAAAACCATGAAGAATACAATCAAAATCAATGAATAGAGACTGATTTAATATTTTATAACACTTCAGACATAAATTTTAATTTGGGCATTTATATTTAATTTTAAATATTTTTTATTATGTTTTAAGTTTGTTACTTTATTCATCAAATACTGAGTGTTTAGAGATACTTTTGTTATATTAATAGAGATTGTCTTAAATAAATATTGATGCTATTTGAATAATTTACTTGTCTGTGTCATTCATCTCTCAATAGTCTCAACACCAATGCATAATAAACTTCTATTAATCCTGAGAGCTCATGCTCTGAACTGAATTAAATCTGAAATATTAGCAAGAGAAGAGTAAACTATCAATAGAAGTATTTTCCTGAAGGTTTGTGATGATGGGATTCTAATTGCATTTTTATATTGGACTATTTCCATCATCTAATATGTGTATGGGTTTTTAGAAAAATTTCATTTTATTTTAAGTATTCCAAATACATTCAACTGTTAGCAATAGCACATCAAACAGGTTAGTATATGCACAATGTTTTGAGAGGTATTATTCTCCCCTCTTCTTCAGGTGTTGCTGGCCTGACCAGTGATAGTTTGTGCTTGGACAGTTGAAAATTCCTGCCATTCGCAGTGACCTTTTCATAGTCAAAGTCTGATCAAGAGAATCGGCAATCATTTTACAAAGCATAAGTCGTAAAATGGACAGTT